>JAKOGI010000714.1:0-439335 GCA_029747015.1 Carnegiea gigantea
AGAACTAGGAATTTAGTTGCACTTTTGAGAAACACACTCAAAGTACTTGTATTGCTTTGGAAATTTCTTACAATGCTGAATGATTAGCTTCACATTCCCCTCCCCTTTTATAGACTCAGCAAAAGACAATCAAAAGACTCAAATAACTCCTAACAATTAAAAACTAGCTAATGAAAAGTCTAAGAAAAATGAAAAGACACATCATAAAAGGGGGTGGGGGAGGTTACAAGGAATATCCTAGGATTTTTGCAGCTGATTACATCAATCTAGAAGCATCTAAAACGTGCACAATATCAGCCACACAAATATATGTAACCTAAGACTCTTCATATTCACAGCATTAATCCTTGCAACTGCCTCAACTTCAACAGAGCATAACTTCCAGAATACGCGGCCAAATCACGCGTTCTTGGGCTTGTTAGAAAGCCCTGGACGTCTATTTTCCAGAATGGGCTCATTTGCTCAATTTGGATAAGCGGTTTGAAAGTTATGGCCCAAACAATGCACCTATCTCAGCCTGGACTGGATCAGCATAACGTATCTTTGAGTGATATTTTGCCCAATCAAATGATGTCCAAATTAAATAAAATTGGGCTTATTTTAAAGCTGACATCTTAATCTTCAAAAGCACATGGGCCCTCAAGTTGTGGGTCCACTTGAGCTTGTCCAAAAGTGGTCACAAAAAAATCGGGTTCCGCAGGGATGAATTCGGCACCAAATTTCTAGCAAAGCTTAACCTCTTTTTGACCTCTTCATAGTGTCGTGAGTCTTTGAACTCACTTTATAAGACCAAATAAGCACACTTCCAAGCATGATCTTCTTTGACCCTTTTCTTCTTTGAAATTGGTCTTGAATAAAGATGATGCATATGGAAATATGCATCATACTCCCCGGGTTGTTTTGAGTTTGTCCTCAAACTCAAAGGGTTGGCAAGCCTCTCAAGAAAGGGGTCGCGCTTATAATATGGGAGCTTTTGGGGAAGGAGGTCACAGGGCATCACCTCTAGAGAGATATAGAAGAGGGTGAGGGGAGGATGATAAAAAGGGTCATACCTGGTGAGGAGAAGAGGCGGAAGTGAGAAATCTTCTTTGGGGGCAAGGGTTTGGGAAGGATGAATGAGGGTTAAGGCTTGTCGGTCCTTTTGTGGTTTGAAGGGTTTGGAAGGTTGAATGGGGGTTAAGGTGAATTCTTCTTGGGTCAAGAGTTGCTCAAACTTTTCAGCAACCCTACATGGCTTCATCACTTCAAGGTCTTTAACTACATGCTCTTCAATTCTTGGGGTTAGGCTCAAATTCACCTCATTATCTTCTTGGCACCCTTCTTCGGTGAAGGATTGCTCAATTTCTTGCACAATCTCTTCTTGCTTCAACTCGGATCTTTGGGCCTCAAGTTCAAAGGTCTCTTCATCACCACAGTCACCAAAACCAAGAGGTAGGTCAACTAGGCTTGAAGCTTCCTCTCCTTGGATCTTTTCATCTTTGTTTGGCTTTTGAGTAACCTTCTCTAAGTGAAGTATTTCTTCTTTTTCAACCTTGAGTTCAATTTCTTCTTCAAGGCTTTCCTCCTGATCGTTCTCTTCTTCCACGGCTTTCCTTTCTTCCAAAGTAATGACCTCGTTATTTGGGCAATCCGTGGATAAGTGTCCAAGCCCTTGGCACTTGAGACACCTCCTAGGTTGTGGGGGAAAGATCATCTGTGGGGTTGGTTCTTTTTGTGGGGTGGAAGGGAATGAACCCGTGAGCTTAACGGAGATACTTTCTTTCATGGGCATGTAAGTGGATGGGTAAAAGGAATCCTTCAACTTACTACTCAATTTGTTCCAAGTTCTCACCTTTTCTTTTCCTTTCTTTTTTCGCTCAAACTTATATTTATTCCACCACTGAAGTGCACATCCTCTCAATCTTGAAATAACCACTTCGAACTTCTCTTGGTCATTAAGGATACAACAAGCAAAAACTCGTTCCACCTTAGATAACCAACCTGCGAACTCTTCCTTTTCGCCATGAAATTTTGGAATTGCAAAGCAAGCATATCTAATATCAATAAGAGCTAGTTCTTTCTCCAAGTTCTTTGAAGACGGCATGAAGGATGAGGTCTAGGGTTCTTTGTGGATTGATTTGAAACGTAAGTTGGCTGTGGCAAAGGTGGCACGGTCGTGCAAGGGGGCACGGTCAGGCCGTGCTATGCTTCGGCTGAAGAAAATACAGAAAAGTAGAGTGGCACGGTCGTGCTTGGCGGCACGGGGGCACCGTGCTCCGTCTCAACTTGAAGATTTCTGGAAAAAGAATATGGCACGGTCGTGTGTTGTGGCACGGGGGCACCGTGCTGCTTCTCTGGTCTTCAAGACTTCGGATTGCCGGTTTGTGCCTCTTTTTTTTTTGTATTTTGGCTTTTTTGGGATGTGTTTGGGTATGATGTGGGTCACTTAAAAGCCTTGTATTTTGGCTTTTTGGGATGTGTTTGGGTATGATGTGGGTCACTTAAAAACCTTGGCTCTGATACCAATTGATGTAGATGTGGGTGGCAAATGAACCAAATCAAACTCCAACTCAAAATAAGCCAAATTGGGAAGAGAAATGAAAGATGGATGAGATGGATGAAGAATTTCACTACACAAGAAAAAGGAATAGAACAAGATCTTGGAATTGAGATAATCCTTCACGGAGCCACTCAATGACTTGACCTTGGGCTAATTCTCTTGTCTTAACCAAGGAATCACTCCAATTGGAAAAGATAGAGAACCTAGAACACCACTTGAATTAGCCAAATTCAAGATATAGAACTAGGAATTTTTGAGACGCAAATGAGAATCACTCTCAAAGGTGCTTGTATTACTTTGGAAATCTCTTACAATGCTGAATGATTAGCTTCACATGCCCCTCCCCTTTTATAGACTCAGCAAAAGACAATCAAAAGACTCAAATAACTCCTAACAATTAAAACTAGCTAATGAAAAGTCTAAGAAAAATGAAAAGACACATCATAAAAGGGGGTGGGGGAGGTTACAAGGAATATTCTAGGATTTTTGCAGCTGATTACATCAATCTAGAAGCATCTAAAACGTGCACAATATCAGCCACACAAATATATGTAACCTAAGACTCTTCATATTCCCAGCATTAATCCTTGCAACTGCCTCAACTTCAACAGAGTATAACTTCCAGAATACTCGGCCAAATCACGCGTTCTTGGGCTTGTTAGAAAGCCCTGGAAGTCTATTTTCCAGAATGGGCTCATTTGCTCAATTTGGATAAGCGGTTTGAAAGTTATGGCCCAAACAATGCACCTATCTCAGACTGGACTGGATCAGCAAAACGTATCTTTGAGTGATATTTTGCCCAATCAAATGATGTCCAAATTAAATAAAATTGGGCTTATTTTAAAGCTGACATCTTAAGCTTCAAAAGCACATGGGCCCTCGAGTGGTGGGTCCACTTGAGCTTGTCCAAAAGTGGTCACAAAAATCGGGTTCCGCAGGGATGAATTCGGCACCAAATTTCTAGCAAAGTTTAACCTCTTTTTGACCTCTTCATAGTGTCGTGAGTCTTTGAACTCACTTAAGAAGACCAAATAGGCACATTTCCATGCATGATCTTCTTTGACCATTTTCTTCTTTGAAATTGGACTTGAATAAAAATGATGCATATGGAAATATGCATCATACTCCCCGGGTTGTTTTGAGTTTGTCCTCAAACTCAAAGGTTTGGCAAGCCTCTCAAGAAAGGGGTCGCGCTTACAATATGGGAGCTTTTGGGGAAGGAGGTCACAGCGCATCACCTCTAGAGAGATATAGAAGAGGGTGAGGGGAGGATGATAAAACGGGTCATACCTGGTGAGGGGAAGAGGCGGAAGTGGGAAATCTTCTTTGGGGGCAAGGGTTTGGGAAGGATGAATGAGGGTTAAGGCTTGTCGGTCCTTTTGTGGTTCGAAGGGGTGGGAAGGTTGAATGGGGGTTAAGGTGAATTCTTCTTGGGTCAAGAGTTGCTCAAACTTTTCAGCAACCCTACATGACTTCATCACTTCAAGGTCTTTAACTACATGCTCTTCAATTCTTGGGGTTATGCTCAAATTCACCTCGTTATCTTCTTGGCACCCTTCTTCGGTGAAGGATTGCTCAATTTCTTGCACAATCTCTTCTTGCTTCAACTCGGATCTTTGGGTCTCAAGTTCAATGGTCTCTTCATCACCACAGTCACCAAAACAAGAGGTAGGTCAACTAGGCTTGAAGCTTTTTCTCCAAGGATCTCTTCATCTTTGTTTGGCTTTTGAGAAACCTTCTCTAAGGGAAATATTTCTTCTTTTTCCACCTTGAGTTCAATTTCTTCTTCAAGGCTTTCCTCCTGATCGTTCTCTTCTTCCATGGCTTTCCTTTCTTCCAAGGTAATGACCTCGTTCTATTTGGGCAAAGCCGTGGCTAAGTGTCCAAGCCCTTGCCTTAGAAGACACCTACAACACCTAGTTTGACGAGTGGGGAAAGATCACACTTTGTGGGTTGGTTCTTTTTTGTGTGGTGGAAGGGAATGAACGGAGCTTAACGGAGATACTTTCTTTCATGGCATGTAGTGGATGGGTTAAAAGGAACCCATCAACTTTATACTCAATTTCTTCAATTCTCACCTATTATTTTCCTTCTTTTTCGCTCTTTTTTCGCTCAAACTTATATTTATTCCACCACTGAAGTGCACAGCCTCTCAATCTTGAAATAACCACTTCGAACTTCTGTTGGTCATTAAGGATACAACAAGCAAAAACTCGTTCCACCTTAGATAACCAACCTGTGAACTCTTCCTTTTCGCCATGAAATTTTGGAATTGCAAAGCAAGCATATCCAATATCAATAAGAGCTAGTTCTTTCTCCAAGTTCTTTGAAGACGGCATGAAGGATGAGGTCTAGGGTTCTTCGTGGATTGATTTGAAACGAAAGTTGGCTGTGGCAAAGGTGGCACGGTCGTGCAAGGGGGCACGGTCAGGCCGTGCTATGCTTCGGCTGAAGAAATGCAGAAAAGTAGAGTGGCACGGTCGTGCTTGGCGGCACGGGGGCACCGTGCTCCGTCTCGACTTGAAGATTTCTGGAAAATGAATATGGCACGGTCGTGTGTTGTGGCACGGGGGCACCGTGCTGCTTCTCTGGTCTTCAAGACTTCGGATTGCCGGTTTGTGCCTCTTTTTTTTTTTGTATTTTTGGCTTTTTGGGATGTGTTTGGGTATGATGTGGGTCACTTAAAAGCCTTGGCTCTGATACCAATTGATGTATATGTGGGTGGCAAGTGAACCAAATCAAACTCCAACTCAAAATAAGCCAAATTGGGAAGGGAAATGAAAGATGGATGAGATGGATGAAGAATTTCACTACACAAGAAAAAGGAATAGAACAAGATCTTGTAATTGAGATAATCCTTCACGGGGCCACTCAATGACTTGACCTTGGGCTAATTCTCTTGTCTTAACCAAGGAATCACTCCAATTGGAAAAGGAAGAAAACCTAGAACACCACTTGAATTTGCCATAATTCAAGATATAGAACTAGGAATTTAGTTGCACTTTTGAGAAACACACTCAAAGTACTTGTATTGCTTTGGAAATTTCTTACAATGCTGAATGATTAGCTTCACATGCCCCTCCCCTTTTATAGACTCAGCAAAAGACAATCAAAGGACTCAAATAACTCCTAACAATTAAAACTAGCTAATGAAAAGTCTAAGAAAAATGAAAAGACACATCATAAAAGGGGTGGGGGAGGTTACAAGGAATATTCTAGGATTTTTGCAGCTGATTACATCAATCTAGAAGCATCTAAAACGTGCACAAATCAGCCACACAAGTATATGTAACCGAAGACTCTTCATATTCCCAGCATTAATCCTTGCAATTGCCTCAACTTCAACAGAGCATAACTTCCAGAATACTCGGCCAAATCACGCGTTCTTGGGCTTGTTAGAAAGCCCTGGAAGTCTATTTTCCAGAATGGGCTCATTTGCTCAATTTGGATAAGCGGTTTGAAAGTTATGGCCCAAACAATGCACCTATCTCAGACTGGACTGGATCAGCACAACGTATCTTTGAGTGATATTTTGCCCAATCAAATGATGTCCAAATTAAACAAACTTGGGCTTATTTGAAAGCTGAAATCTTAAGCTTCAAAAGCAAATGGGCCCTCAAGTTGTGGGTCCACTTGAGCTTGTCCAAAAGTGGTCACAAAAATCGGGTTCCGCAGGGATGAATTCGGCACCAAATTTCTAGCAAAGTTTAACCTCTTTTTGACCTCTTCATAGTGTCGTGAGTCTTTGAACTCACTTAATAAGACCAAATAAGCACACTTCCAAGCATGATCTTCTTTGACCCTTTTCTTCTTTGAAATTGGACTTGAATAAAAATGATGCATATGGAAATATGCATCAACTTGCTAGGTGTGGGAATGGGGGTGAGGTCCAAGGGTGTTTTTAGGTTGTATCCATAGACCACTTGAAAGGGGGAGAGGTGGGTGGCTTTGCTTGGTGCCCGATTGAAAGCAAACTCCGTATGGGGCAAAAGTTCATCCCAAGCCTTGAGGTTCTTCTTCACAAGTACCCTAAGCAAGGTTCCCAAAGTCTGGTTAGTCACCTCGATTTGGCCATCGGTTTGGGGGTGACAAGTGGTACTAAACTTGAGGTGTGTCCCCATCTTTCTCCAAAGTGTGAGCCAAAAGTGACTAAGGAACTTAGTGTCCCTATCCGAAACCATGCTCTTGGGGATGCCATGAAGTCTCACAATCTCCTTGAAGTAGAGCTTGGCTATATGGGAGGCATCATGGGTGGTGTAACAAGGAACAAAGTGGGTCATTTTGGAGAATCGGTCCACCACCACCATGATGGAGTCCTTACTTCTTTGAGTGCGAGGCAAACCCGTGATGAAGTCCAAGCTGATATCTTCCCATGGGGCTAAAGGTACGGGCAAAGGAGAGTAGAGGCCGTGGGGGAGGACATGGCTCTTAGCCATGTGACAAATTGAGCACCTTTTGATGAAGTGTTCCACGTCTTTAGCCATCTTCGGCCAATAATAATGCTCCTTGAGCATTGAACAAGTCTTCTCTAGCCCAAAGTGACCGGATAGAGCACCACTATGAAGCTCTTGAATTAATAACTCTCTAAACCCGCACTTGGGGATGCAAAGCCGTGACCCCTTGAAGGGGAACCCCTCTAGGACATGGAAGAGACCGTGGGGATGGTTGGCACATTTGACATAGATCTCTTTGAAGTCCTCATCATTAATGTACATCCCTTTGACAATTTCAAACCCAAGTACCTTGGATTCTAGGACCGAAAGGAGAAAGTATCTCCTAGAGAGTGCATCCGCTCCCTTGTTTAGCTTGTCGGCCTTGTGATGTATCATGAAGTTGAATGCTTGGAGGTACTCAACCCACTTAGCATGGTGGGGATTGAGCTTATGTTGCCCTTGAATGAACTTGAGGGCTTCATGGTCCGAATGTAAGATGAATTCGGCCCCCACTAGATAGTGCCTCCAATGTTCCAAAGCTCGAACTATTGCATGGAACTCTTTATCATAGGTGGAGTACTTCCTCTTGGCGTCATTCAACTTCTCACTAAAGAATGCAATGGGCCGTTTTTCTTGAGATAAAACAGCCCCTACGCCCACTCCGGAGGCATCACACTCCACTTCAAAGATCTTGGAGAAACTTGGTAGTGCTAGGATAGGAGCACTTGTGAGTCTCCTCTTGATTTCCTCAAAGGCCAATTGGGCTTGTTCATTCCACTCAAAGGTCTTTCCTTTGATAACCTCGGTCATGGGAGCGACAATTGAGCTAAAATCCTTCACAAACCTCCTATAGAAGGAAGCCAAACCATGGAAGCTTCGGACTTGTTGTATAGAGGTGGGAGTAGGCCACTCACGGATGGCCTTGACCTTGCCTTCATCAACATGGATGCCTTGAGCCGAAACCACATAACCCAAGAAGATGACTTGGGGTGTGAAGAAATGACATTTCTCAAGATTACCATAGAGCTCTTCTTTAGCCAAATTGCTCAAGACTTGGTGAAGGTGGTTTGCATGCTCTTGTTCATCCCGGCTATACACAAGGATGTCATCAAAATAGACGACAACAAACTTGCCTATGACTGGCCTAAGCACCTCATTCATAAGTCTCATGAAGGTGCTTGGTGCATTAGTCAAGCCGAATGGCATGACCAACCACTCATATAGGCCTCCCTTGGTTTTGAAGGCCGTCTTCCATTCATCCCCTTCAAAAATCCGGATTTGGTAGTAGCCACTTCTAAGGTCGATTTTGGAGAAGATAGTCGCTCCATGAAGTTCATCAAGTAAATCCTCCAACCTTGGAATAGGGTACCGGTACTTGATGGTGATCTTGTTGATAGCTCTACTATCAACACACATTCTCATACACCCATCTTTCTTTGGCACAAGTAGGGCCGGAACGGCACATGGGCTTAAGCTCTCACGGATTAGACCCTTGGCTAGGAGATCATCAACTTGACGTTGGACTTCTTGAGTTTCTTGGGGGTTCATCCTATAGGCCGGTTTGTTTGGGAGGGTGGAACCGGGGACAAGGTCGATTTTATGTTGGATGGATCATTTGGGTGGCAAGCCAGGGGGTATCTCTTGAGGGAAGACATGTTGGAAGGTGTGTAAGAGGGGGGTGAGCATGGGATGGTTGGAGACCGGAGTTAAGGCCGGCTCTTGGCCTAGTAATAGCCATTCCTTGTAGGGTTCGAATTCATGCATTTTGGACTCTAGGAGGGTGGTGAGAAAGACATCCATTTGTGGTTTCTCTTTGGGTTTGGAGAGTGTGGATGATTTAAGGGGAGTGAGGGTGATCTTTTTGTGGCCCTTGGTGAAGGTGTAGGTATTCATACGACCATCATGCATTACTCTCCTATCAAAGAGCCAAGGGCGACCCAACAAGACATGACAAGCATCCATTGGTACAATGTCACACCAAACCTCAACTTTATACGTCTTCCCTATGCTTAAGGACAAGAGGCACCGAGAAGAGATTTGCAAACCTTTGCTTTGGTTGAGCCACTGGATGGTGTATGGCTTTGGATGGGGAGTCACCGAGAGCTTGAGTTTGTCCACCATGGATTGTGAGGCCACATTTGCACAACTTCCCCCATCAATGATAAGGGATCACACCTTGCCTCCTACGGTGCACCTTGTATGGAAGATGGACTCTCTTTGTTCAAGCTCATCTCGGGAAGCTAGACCACTTAAGGCCCTTCGAATGACCAAGAGTTCTCCTTCATCCGGACCTTCTTCAACTTCTTCTAGAGGCTCATTCGAGCCTTGCTCTACCTCTTCTTCATTTTTCCCGTCAAGCCCCTCAAAGGAAGCTTGAAATTCAGCCAAGGTGACAACTCTTTTGTTTGGGCACTCGGAAGCAATGTACCCTAGCCCTTGACACCGAAAACACCTCCTTCTATCTTCCGGTTTGGGGGGTTTCTTTGAGGTGTGTTTTGGGTATGTGAGGGATTTGGCCGTGGAGGTGGTGGAGCTTGTGGTCTAGGAGTTGTGTCTGGGGGTCTTTGAAAGGGTTAGGACCGAGGAGGAGGAGGCTTGGACACAATACCCTTCCCTTTGGCTTTTCGGTGTTGTTAAACTTTGTATGCAAGGGAACTAAGCTCATCAAGTGAGGAGTACGGATGTAACTCAATAACATGGGCTATTTGATCATCCAACCCACTCAAATACCGCACAAGAGTCTGACTCTTATCCTCCCTCAAATCACATTTCAAGAGGAGTTGTTCGAATTCCCTAGCATACTCTTCCACACTCTTGGTTCCTTGTTTAAGGTTATGGAATTTGAGGTAGTTGTCATGGAGATACTGGGTGGGTAGGAATTTGGCCTTTAATTTGTCCCTCATTTGTGCCCAATTATGAATTTTCCCCTTTCCCTTCCTTACCCTTTTGGCCACCAGATTAGCCCACCAAATTGAAGCATATTTACGAAGCTTAAGGGCTACAAGCTTCACCTTTTTCTCATCCGGGATGTCCTTGTAGTCAAAGACCCTCTCAACTGTTCGAAGCCAATCTAGGAACACATCCGGGTCTAGATGGCCTTCGTACTCAGGTATGTCTGCCTTGAAATCAAGATTGCCACCTCCACTAGGTCGGGAAGGTCTTCCTCCTTTGCCTTCTTCGCTAGATGATTCATGAGAGTAGCTTTCGTCTTCCCCGGGATCAATTCGAGGCCCTTGTTCCGTGGGGCTTCCAGAGCTCCTGAAACTTCTTCTCTTCTCTTCTAGGAGTTGGTCAAGTTGGGTTTGGAGGTACTTGACCCGGGCCTCCAATTCTGCCTTCTTCCTAAGAGCGCTCTCCACAAGTTGTTCCGGTGTAAGGCTTGAAGACATGGTTGCAATAGGGGGGAAATGTGGCGTTTCAGGTTTGTACGCCAAGGGCACGGTCGTGCTATGGGGCACGGCCTAACCGTGCTAGGCTGCTGGAATCGATTTGGTGTGTTGGGATGGAGGCACGGTCGTGCCGAAGGGCACGGGGTACCCGTGTTGAAAGGCTGTCTTGGGCGCGGCAAGAACGTGCGAAGGAGAGGAAGGGAGATGTGTTTAAGGATTTTTCTGGCCAAGTGTTTGGGGCGGTGTTTAAGGGTGGAAGCAAGCTCAGGAGGGTAGCCAAGGCTCTGATACCAATTGATCTATCTCCCCTATTACTTGCCCCAAGAAGTGAAACGAAGGAGGTAGCGTAGGCGTATGATGACGGAAGAAGAACAAATGGATAGAACAAGTACCTTCAAGAGATAATCCAAGAGGAGCCACTCTTGTTGGACACTTGGGCAATCTCCTTAGATCGATTAGGATACAGAAACACCACCTAATTGAGATAAAGAGACCTAGACACCACTTAAGTTGCCACACTTAAGATATAGACTAGGAATTTGAGAGAGACAAAGCTCAAATTTGTATTCAAGTTGACAAAAGACCCTTGCAAAAGGAAGGGAGGGGGTATTTATAGCCCCAACACCTCTGCACTCGGCCAAGGGGGCTGCAAACAAGCTGATATGTGACTAAATGACTAAGCCTAGGCTAGATAACAAGTACAAGTTGATTACACAAGTGATCTAACCTAACCTTGACACCTCACTGGCTTAATTAATCTCAAAATTGAGGTGTCAAGCATCTAATAACCTTAGGACAGCAGCTTAGGGGCTTGACCCTGCCAAGAGTACAAGAGTACACTCCAAAAACAAGGTGGCAGCCGGCTCCCCCTTGTAATCGGTTAGAAGGAATTTCCCTCCTTCTTTGGTTGGATAAAAGAAGCACAAGCTGGTCCCTTAGCTCAACTTTAGGGCCATGATTTGACAAATATTTAGATGCCTTTTCATACCGTAAAGTTTGACAAAAGTTGGGGTTGAGGAGGTCAACCAATCAGAGCCTTATTTCGGACTGTGCTGCATTGCGTCCTGCAGTACACTGTCTTCAGTTTTTGGCCTGGTTGACTAACCAAATGGACTCCAAATGCTTTGCAAAAGGTCTTGTTGGAAAGCTGAGATCTTAAGCTTCAAGGGGGTGATGCGTGCAGGAAATTTCCCCTTCTACATTTTGCTCAAACAGAGAAACAAAACCGGGCCAGAAACGGTATGAACTGGCCAGTTCACTATCTTCTTTGTGCACGTGATTTCTGACTAAGGCATGAACTTCTTTGGCTTCCTTGGACTCCCTAGCAGGGGATGGATCACTGGCAATGGTTTTGGATGGTTTGGTTGGATGGTCCCCATCACCACGGCTCCTCAAAAAGCTCCAGCAACCCCATTTCGGCCTAACCTGATGTATGTGTGGGTGGAAAGTGATCCAAATCAAACTCAAATCAAACTAAGCAAAATGAAAAGAGAGAAAGATGGAAAAGATGAAGAATATCACCAAACAGGATAGAGATGGATAGTGCAAGACTTTGTGTATGAGATAATCCTTCCGGAGCCACTCACACCTTGGTCATGGGCTAATTCCCTTCACTCTTCTGAGGAATCACTCCAAAGAAAAGAAAGAGAACCTAGAACACCACTTGAATTAGCCAAATTCAAGATATAGAACTAGGAATTTTTTGGACACAAATGAGAATCACTCTCAAAGGTGCTTGAATTACTCTTGAAAATGCCTTAGAAATCTGATCTACAATGCTCACATGCCCCCCCTTTATATAGGCTCAGCAAAAGACAACAAAAGGACTCAAATAACTCCTAACAATTAAAACTAGTAAAATGAAAAGACTAAGATAAATGGAAAGACACATCATAAAAGGGGTGGGGGAGGTTACAAGGAATATTCTAGGATTTCTTAGCTGATTACACCAATCTAGAAGGCTCCAAAAACGTGCACAATGTTCAGCCACACAATCACATGTAACCGAAGACTCTTCATATTCCCAGAATTAATCCTTGCAGCTGCCTCAACTTCAACAGAGCATAACTTCCAGAATACTCGGACAAATCACGCGTTCTTGGGCTTGTTAGAAAGCCCTGGAAGTCTAGTTTCCAGAATGGGCTCATTTGCTCAATTTGGATAAGCGGTTTAAAAGTTATGGCCCAAACAATGCACCTATCTCAGACTGGACTGGATCAGCATAACGTATCTTTGAGTGATATTTTGCCCAATCAAATGACGTCCAAATTAAACAAACTTGGGCTTATTTTAAAGCTGAAATTTTAAGCTTCAAAAGCACATGGGCCCTCAAGTTGTGGGTCCACTTGAGCTTGTCCAAAAGTGGTCACAAAAATCGGGTTCCGCAGGGATGAATTCGGCACCAAATTTCTAGCAAAGCTTAACCTCTTTTTTACCTCTCCATAGTGTCGTGAGTCTTTGAACTCACTTAAGAAGACCAAATAGGCACATTTCCATGCATGATCTTCTTTGACCCTTTTCTTCTTTGAAATTGGACTTGAATAAAAATGATGCATATGGAAATATGCATCATACTCCCCGGGTTGTTTTGAGTTTGTCCTCAAACTCAAAGGATTGGCAAGCTTCTCATGAAGGGAGGCATGCTTATGAAATGGGAGCTCTTGTAGGAAGTGGCCAAAGGGCATCATTTGTAGGGTGGCATAGAGGAGGGGGATGAGAAAGACATCCAAGTGAGGACTGTCTTTGGGTTTGGGAGATGGAATAAGGTCAAAAGGCAGCACTTGAAAAGCAATATGCAAAGAGGTTTGATAAAAGTGGGTGTGGGAAGGGTGAAAACTAAGGTGAGATTCGGTTGGGGAAAGAGAGGTGAGTAATAGATCATTTTGTGAGGCTTTATGTGGTTTGAGGATTTGTGAAGGTTGAATGGGGGTTAATGTGATTTTGTAGGGAAAGGATAGGATATGGTCTTGCTCCTTTGGATTGAAATGAATATTTGCATGCTCTTCTTCAATTTCGTTTGGCTTTTGAGAAACCTTCTCTAAGTGAAGTATTTCTTCTTTTTCAACCTTGAGTTCAATTTCTTCTTCAAGGCTTTCCTCCTGATCGTTCTCCCCCTTTTCTTCCTCCATGGCTACTTCCCATTCGGTGATGGTGATGAATTTCTTGTTGGGGCAGCCCGTAGGTGTGTGACTAAAGCCTTGACACTTAGAACACCTCCTAAGGTTCAAAGGGTCGGGGTTAGGTCGATCTGCAAGGGCTTGGCTTGTTTGTGGAGTTTGCTTCTTTTGTGGAGTGGAAGGGGCTAAAAATGTGGGTTGAGGGGATGGAATTGAGCTTCCCTTGTTGAAAGAGAGGTTTTTAGAAGAGGAATCAAAGTTGTTTACCTCAAAGGAAAGTAAAGGATGGTTGTGTAAGTAAGAGGTTGGAGCGAAAGTATCCATTAATTTACCTCTTAACTTAACCCATGTTGTGATCTTACTTTTTCCTCTCTTCTTCCTCTTATACTTGTACTTTTCCCACCATTCAAGCGCATGGCCTCGGAGCTTCTCGATAACCACCTTAAACTTCTCTTGCTCGTCAATATTGTAGCGAGTGAAAACTTGATCCACTTTGGAAATCCAGTAAGGGAAATCTTCTTTTTGGCCACGAAACTTTGGAGTTTCAAGGATGACCATCTCCTTTTCAATCAAAGCAATCTCTTTTCGCAAGTTCCCAAGAGAAATCATGATGGATGAAAGCTTAAGGGTTCTTTGTAGGTTATGTGTTTGGGTTGCAAACTTGGTCAAATGGCAACCTAGGCTCTGATACCAATTGATGTATGTGTGGGTGGAAAGTGATCCAAATCAAACTCAAATCAAACTAAGCAAAATGAAAAGAGAGAAAGATGGGAAAGATGAAAAATATCACCAAACAGGATAGAGATGGATAGTGCAAGACTTTGTGTATGAGATAATCCTTCCGGAGCCACTCACACCTTGGTCTTGGGCTAATTCCCTTCACTCTTCTGAGGAATCACTCCAAAGAAAAGAAAGAGAACCTAGAACACCACTTGAATTAGCCAAATTCAAGATATAGAACTAGGAATTTTTGGGACACAAATGAGAATCACTCTCAAAGGTGCTTGAATTACTCTTGAAAATGCCTTAGAAATCTGATCTACAATGCTCACACGCCCCCCCTTTATATAGGCTCAGCAAAAAGACAACAAAAGGACTCAAATAACTCCTAACAATTAAAACTAGTAAAATGAAAAGACTAAGATAAATGGAAAGACACATCATAAAAGGGGTGGGGGAGGTTACAAGGAATATTCTAGGATTTCTTAGCTGATTACACCAATCTAGAAGGCTCCAAAACGTGCACAATGTCAGCCACACAATCACATGTAACCGAAGACTCTTCATATTCCCAGAATTAATCCTTGCAGCTGCCTCAACTTCAACAGAGCATAACTTCCAGAATACTCGGCCAAATCACGCGTTCTTGGGCTTGATAGAAAGCCCTGGAAGTCTAGTTTTCCAGAATGGGCTCATTTGCTCAATTTGGATAAGCGGTTTAAAAGTTATGGCCCAAACAATGCACCTATCTCAGACTGGACTGGATCAGCATAACGTATCTTTGAGTGATATTTTGCCCAATCAAATGGCGTCCAAATTAAACAAACTTGGGCTTATTTTAAAGCTGAAATTTTAAGCTTCAAAAACACATGGGCCCTTAAGTTGTGGGTCCCCTTGAGCTTGTCCAAAAGTGGTCACAAAAATCGGGTTCCGCAGGGATGAATTCGGCACCAAATTTCTAGCAAAGTTAAACCTCTTTTTGACCTCTTCATAGTGTCGTGAGTCTTTGAACTCACTTAATAAGACCAAATAAGCACGCTTCCAAGCATGATCTTCTTTGACCCTTTTCTTCTTTGAAATTGGACTTGAATAAAAATGATGCATATGGAAATATGCATCATAACCCAAACCCCATGCGCAATAGAAGATGTTTCAAGTGTCAAGGGCTTGGTCATATTGCCTCAGAATGTCCAAACAGAAAAGTTATCACTTTGGCTGAGTGGACCGCCGTGAAAGAGGATTTTAAAGAGGAAGAAAACGAGGTTGAAAATGAGTCAGAAATTGAAGAAACTCAAGATGAGGTTATTGAGGAAGCAGATGAAGGTGAACTCTTAGTTTTGAGAAGAGTTTTAAGCAATCAGAAAGGAGCTAAGGATGAACAAAGAGAGAATATCTTTCACACTCGATGTACCGCCCAAGGAAAGATATGTTCTTTGATCATTGATGGAGGAAGTTGCGCTAATGTAGTTTCTCTAAGCATGATTGAGAAACTAGGGCTACAAACAATGACTCACCCGCATCCATACAACATCCAGTGGCTAAATCAAAACAAGGGCATTCAGGAGAATTCTCGTTGTTTGATTTCCTTTTCCATTGGAAGGAACTATCAAGATGAGTTATGGTGTGATGTTATTCCTATGAATGTATGTCATGTGTTATTAGGATGACCATGGTTGTATGATCGAAAGGTTATGCATAATGGTTATCTTAATACCTATTCATTTTCCAAAGATGGCAAGAAGATTACCCTAGCCCCATTATCCCCCTCCAAGCTCCACGAAATTCAACCACAAAAAAAGCCTAAGCATGTTGATTGTTTGCTATCCGTGAGTGAACCCATTTTAAAGGCTTCTCAACATGAGTTTAAGGCATTTAGAGAATGGATATTGAACGTCCAAAGTGACCCAAAAAGTGCGTTGCCTACTCACCCCATTGCAAAGACACTCCTTGAAAATTTCTGTCATGTGTTCCCCGATGAGATTCCCACGGGTTTACCCCCAAAAAAAGACATACAACACCACATTGATCTTATTCCTGGTTCCGTCCTACCTAACAAACCAGTATATAGGATGAACCCAAAGGATACTAATGAGATTCAAAGACAAGTTACAGAGTTGCAGGAAAAAGGATTGATTCGAGAGTCTTTGAGTCCCTGTGCCGTTCCAGCTCTTCTAGTACCAAAGAAAGATGGAGGAATGAGAATGTGTGTTGATAGCAGGGCCATTGACAAGATTACAATGAAGTACAGGAATCCCATACCAAGACTTGAAGATGTGCTCGATGAGTTATATGGCTCCAAGGTATTTTCGAAGATTGATCTTCGAAGTGGTTACTACCAAATCAGAATTAGAGAAGGTGATGAATGGAAGACAGCTTTCAAAACAAAAGGTGGACTCTATGAATGGTTGGTAATGCCTTTTGGTCTTTCTAATGCACCTAGTACTTTCATGAGGTTAATGAACCAAGTGTTTAGACCTTATATTGGAAAGTTTGTGGTAGTATACTTTGATGACATTCTGGTTTATTCTAAGAATGAGCATGAGCATCAAGATCACCTAACTCAAGTTATGCTTGTCTTAGAACGTGAGAAGTTATTTGGTAACCTTAAGAAGTGTGCTTTCTTCACTCCTGAAGTTACATTTCTTGGTTATATTGTGACTGAAGATGGTATAAAGGTAGATGAAAGTAAGGTAGAAGCCATTCGGTCTTGGCCTATACCTAAGAGCATACATGATGTTAGAGCTTTTCAAGGTTTAGCTTCATTCTACAGGAGATTTATTCGCAGTTTCAGTACTATTATGGCTCCTATGACTGAAGTGATCAAAGGAACATCCTTTGTATGGACTGCCAAAGCTCAATCTGCCTTTGAAGATATCAAAGCAAAACTTACTCAAGCACCGATACTTGCTTTACCATGCTTTAGTAAGATATTTGAAGTTGAATGTGATGCCTCTGGTGTAGGTATTGGTGGAGTTCTTACGCAAGAAGGTAAACCTCTTGCCTTCTTTAGCGAGAAGCTATGTGAATCTAGAAGAAAGTATTCCACCTATGACAAAGAGTTTTATGCTATTGTGAGATGTTTAGAGCATTGGAGTCATTATCTCATTGTTAGTGAGTTTATCTTGCATTCTGACCATGAAGCATTGAAGTACATACAAGGGCAGCATAAGTTAAACTCCAGGCACACCAAGTGGGTTGAATTTATGCAGTCATATCATTTCACCATCGAGCACAAGTCAGGTAAACTCAATCAAGGTGTAGATGCTCTATCACGGAGGTATCTCTTGTTATTTCAATTAAATGCTTGCATACTTGGTTTTGAGCATCTAAAGATTCTATATGACAATGATGAAGTCTTTGGGGCATTGTATACTGAATGTTCTAAACACCCCAAAGGAGATTTTCATGTTCAGGAGGGCTTTCTATTCAAGGGAGCTCGATTATGCATTACAAAGTGTAGCACAAGAGAGCTATTGATTAGAGAAGTTCATGGAGGATCATTAGCTGGGCATTATGGAGAAAACAAGACTGTTATCATGCTGAGAGAGCATTATTATTGCTAGCTATGGAAAGAGACGTCCAAGATATACTTAAAAGGTGTGGAACTTGTCAAGTGGCAAAGAGTCATTCTCTACCCCACGGTTTGTATACTCCATTGCCAATCCCCACTTCACCATGGGTTGATGTAAGTATGGACTTTATTCTTGGATTACCTAAAACACGAAGGAACAAAGACTCTATTTTTGTTATTGTTGATAGGTTTTCTAAGATGTCTCATTTCATTCCATGTAACAAAACAAATGATGCTACTCACATTGCTGAATTGTACTTTAGAGAGGTAGTGAGATTGCATGGTATTCCCCGGTCAATTGTTTCTGACAGGGATACCAAGTTTTTGAGTCATTTTTGGGTTACATTGTGGAAAAAGATGGGTACCAAGCTGAAATATAGTACCACTTGTCACCCACAGACTGACGGACAAACTGAGGTTACTAATCGAACCTTAGGGACTCTCCTAAGAACTTTGATTAAACCTCATACCAAGGCTTGGGATTTGCTCTTACCCCATGCAGAGTTTGCTTATAATAGGATGCCAGACAGAGCTACTAGTCGCTCTCCATTCAAGGTGGTCTATGGAATTGATCCCCTAGGTCCACTTGATCTCAATCCACGGTCTTTCGATCAGAAGCCACATCCAGATGCAGCAGCAAGGGTAGAACAAATCAAGAAGATCCATGAGTTGGTGAGGAGCAAGATTGAGAAGTCTAATGAAGCCCATCAAGCTCAAGCCAACAAGCATAGGAGAAAGATTGCCTTTCAACCAGGAGACCTCGTGTGGATCCATTTAAGGAAGGAGAGATTCTCATCCAAAAGAAAGAACAAGCTTATGCCACGAACTTCTCTAATCAATAGCTCTCTTGTGCTACATTTTGGAATACATAATCGAGCTCCCTTGAATAGAAAGCCCTCCTGAACATGAAAATCTCCTTTGGGGTGTTTAGAACATTCAGCATATAATGCCCCAAAGTCTTCATCATTGTCATATAGAATCTTTAGATGCTCTATCACGGAGGTATCTCTTGTTATTTCAATTAGATGCTTGCATACTTGGTTTTGAGCATCTAAAGATTCTATATGACAATGATGAAGACTTTGGGGCATTATATGCTGAATGTTCTAAACACCCCAAAGGAGATTTTCATGTTCAGGAGGGCTTTCTATTCAAGGGAGCTCGATTATGTATTCCAAAATGTAGCACAAGAGAGCTATTGATTAGAGAAGTTCATGGAGGATCATTAGCTAGGCATTATGGAGAAAACAAGACTGTTATCATGCTAAGAGAGCATTACTATTGGCCAGCTATGGAAAGAGACGTCCAAGATATACTTAAAAGGTGTGGAACTTGTCAAGTGGCAAAGAGTCATTCACTACCCCACGGTTTGTATACTCCATTGCCAATTCCCACTTCACCATGGATTGATGTAAGTATGGACTTTATTCTTGGATTACCTAAAACACAAAGGAACAAAGACTCTATTTTTGTTGTTGTTGATAGGTTTTCTAAGATGTCTCATTTCATTCCATGTAACAAAACAGATGATGCTACTCACATTGCTGAATTGTACTTTAGAGAAGTAGTGAGGTTGCATGGTATTCCCAGGTCAATTGTTTCTGACAGGGATACCAAGTTTTTGAGTCATTTTTAGGCTACGTTGTGGAAAAAGATGGGTACCAAGCTGAAATATAGTACCACTTGTCACCCACAGACTGACGGAAAAACTGAGGTTACTAATCGAACCTTAGGAACTCGCCTAAGAACTTTGATTGAACCTCATACCAAGGCTCGGGATTTGCTCTTACCCCATGCAGAGTTTGCTTATAACAGGACACCAGACAGGGCTACTGGTCACTCTCCATTCAAGGTGGTCTATGGAATTGATCCCCTAGGTCCACTTGATCTCATTCCACGATCTTTCGATTAGAAAGCCACATCCAGATGCAGCAGCAAGGGTAGAACAAATCAAGAAGGTCCATGAGTTGGTGAGGAGCAAGATTGAAAAGTCTAATGAAGCCTATCAAGCTCAAGCCAACAAGCATAGGAGAAAGATTGCATTTCAACCAGGAGACCTCGTGTGGATCCATCTAAGGAAAGAGAGATTCCCAACCAAAAGAAAGAACAAGCTTATGCCACGAGCAGATGGTCCTTTTGAGGTACTCGAACGTATTAATGATAATGCTTACAAAGTTGATTTGCCAGGTGATTATGGAGTGTCAGCCACATTCAATGTAGCTGATTTGCAAGCTTACCACGAAGATGATTACCTTGCCGATTTGAGGATCAAATCTTCTCAACAAGGGGAGGATGATGTAGTCCCCACCACCATTAGCAATGAAGAAGGTCCAACAAGTCAATCAAAGTCCAATACAAGCTCCAAGATACAAGCCATGGTCCAAATTGTCCAAGCAACCCAAGGTGGTGCACACGGGTTCAAGAACCAATCCTCACCCGGTTTTGTGCACTTGATTTCCTAAGCTTTAAGGAGGCTTAAGTCCTTAATTTTTGCATTTTAATAAACCTTAATATGTCCCCTTTCATGCCCCAATGTTAGTTCACTGCTATCCAAGTCAAAGAAAGGAGGAACAAGGTGTTTTGCCAAACCGGTCAGCATTGCACCCAATCTGCACGGTTTTTTCTTTTAGCTTGAAAACCCCACTTAAACTTTGTTTAACCTTAATTTCTTGGTTGGGAGGGTTTAAACACATCCTAAAATTTCTTCCCATGGGTTAAAACCAGAATCAAACTCGCTTTTGCCAAGGCTAAACCAAGCCCCAAAACCGGCCACAAAACTGTCCAAGAACCCGGTTTAGCAGTCCGGTTTTATTTTGCCTTCTCCGGTGGGTTTTCTTCACTTCAGCAGATATGGCATGCCCCTCAAGGCTGGGCACACATCCCAAAGTCCCAATGAGGAGCTGCAACCTTGAGAAGAACAACCAATGGGAGAGAAGCTGCCATGGAAGGTGTCCCCTCCCTGTAATTGGCTAGCCGTAAAGCATTGTTCCCTTTTCGGCTGTCCAATGGCAAGAGAGGAGGCTTATCAGCTGCTTTGGCTTATGTTTAAGCTAATTATAATGTAAACATCATTTGTCTTGCTTTCCTTAATGTTAAAGGATGTAATTAAGCTAGCTAAATCTATGTGACGACCGGTTTTGCTCTAACCGGGTATGTTTAGCTAATTAAGACTTTCCCCCCTAGGAAGGAAAGGATTAGTAAGGTGCTTGATTACTTGTGTGCTTGTTTGACGTGCTTACTAAAGGGATGCACGACCATGGCAAGAAAAACCAACTTTTGTTGAATGAAAATTAGTTTGAAAGCTTGAAAGCTTTCTCTCTCAAATTCTTGCTTGCTTATCCTTAATTAGGTCAATTAAAGTGGTGTTCAAGTCAAGTCTTACCCTTGATTAAGTTGTGATATCTGTATCTTAATCAAGATTAAGGGCCCTAAACTCAAGATTGGTGGTGTTCCTGTATCCTTTCATTAAGTTTAGCCTATCCTATTCGTGCTTGCGTCAACCGGTTTAAGAGAGAATTAAGGTAAGATTATTAGCTCAAGTTTATAAGTTAATAATCTTTTACTTTGAAGCTCCCTCAAATCCCCTCACTCCCTCATCCTTCATACCCTTCCTTCCATCCCATTCCACGGTCTAAAGCATCCAAAAGGCCTGCCAAACACATCCATCACCAAGAGCATACAACCGGGCTCAAGTGAGCTAATTTCAGTTTCCACAACCAGAAAAGTGGCACGGCCTACCCGTGCTCCTAAGCACGACCGTGCCACGTTGACCCGACGCAAACCTTTGTGTTTTTGATCTCTTTTGATGTGTACTAGCTTGTGATCCTTCCTCCCTTGAGACATACATCAAAGACACAAAGTCTTTCTCTTAAATTCGAAATTCAAATCTGTTTTTCAAAATGAACAACTAAGGCACTTAAATAGGCCTTCAGAAAACAGGAAATGAGCTTTCCTTCTACGCAAGGAAAGTCATTAAGCTAACCCTAAGCTAAGTAGTGCACGGTTTAAGCTTAAATATACATACGCTGAAATTTTAAGCTACAAAACACAAGATTTCCTTCTTAAACTCTTTCCTAAGCATCAAGAAACCTTGTTGACTCATTTCCCCTTCAAGAGAGGTAACTTTCACACGGCTGCCACCTCAAAAGGTTGATGAATGCATGGCTACCATGTAGAGTGAGTGTGGCCAGTTCATAGCTTGCTAAGTGTCGCCTTCTTCTTGCTTCCACGTGTCTCACTCCTATGTGGCTGAGTGGCAGCTTACCAAGCAGCTCAAGGTGACCAAGTAGGCAAGCACACACCTCTAGCAAACCCATCTAGGAGGGAAAACCACCTAGCTAAGTAACCAGGTGTCTAGGTGCCGGTTTCTACCTTGTCTTGTGCTTCATGGTTGACACCTCAAATGCTGAGTAATTTGAGCTTTCTTTACATGGAAGGAAACCGTAAGATGTCTAGTTTACCCTTCTTTTTGAATCAAAGCATTTGGACGTCATTTGTCCCTTGAAATAGGCTGAATATTCGAACCGTGCAGAATCTGGTCCAAAACAGCATAGGACTGAAAATGAGCTGATTTAACCAACCAATTGAATTCCAAATCAGATGATTCCAATTGGAATTGAAAGTAGACATTTGGGGATTCCAAAAATGCATAATTTCAAGACTTAAGCCATCATATAGCTTAAGTTATGAATTAATCAAAACCGTGCTTATTCTGGTCCTGCTGGGCAGTTTTGACACCTTGGGTTTAATTGCTGATTTGAATGACCAAATGAAGTCCAAATTGGATGAAACTTGATTTGTTGGAAAGCTAACATCTTGAACTTCAAATCCATCAAAAAACATTAGACTTAAACCCTTAGTATGTTTGAGTAATTAAGCACACAAAAACGGGTTAGCTGCTGGAATTAACCCTTGCCCTGCAGTTTCAATGTTTAGACAAAACTTGGATGATTTATTCATCCTTAAACTAGCATATTGAGCTTACCTAATTGATTTGATTCTTTTTAAAACAAAAGGGATGGAGGGATTTCCATCATACTCCCCTTGTTAAAAATGATTTGCCCTCAAATTATATTAGGTAAAGAACTCCTATTCTTTCTTCATTTCTGGCTGAAATAAAATCAACCATGAAAACAAGTCTCTTTTGAACTTAGAGACTCTCTTCTTTCCTTTCCCCTTACTGGTTTGAATGGTGGACGTAGGGGACTCTTTGATTTTACTTCGAACCACTTCCTTAAGTACTCTTAATTCAGAATTAGGAGAATTAAGTAAAGGTTCTGAAATGGGTTGATAGAAATTGTATTTGAGTGTTTTGGGTGTGGGTGGAGTGGAAAAAAAGGATGGTGGTTCATGAAAAGTGGTGGAAAGGCCGAGATGCTCATGGCTTCTAGGTGGATGGTGGGTGTTCAGGGGGAGCATGGAGCCTTCATCAGCTTATACCATGACTTCTTCAAGATCATCTCCATCATGGTCTTCAACTTTCTCTTCTGATTGAACCTCTTCTATGGCCTTTCATTCAGCTAGGGTGACATTTCTTAGGTTGGGACATTCGGATGCTAAGTGACCAAATCCTTGGCACTTAAAACATTTTCGAGCTCCTTTAGGAAGGGGTCTTTGTGTGGGTGGTGGGAAAAGGTTCTTTGGTAGAGTTGGGCCTTTTTGTGGAGTGGAAGGGAATGAACTTGTGAGCTTAATGGAGATACTTTCTTTCATGGGCGTGTAAGTGGATGGACAAAAGGAATCCTTCAACTTACTGCTTAATTTCTTCCAAGTTCTCACCTTCTCTTTTCCTTTCTTTTTTCGCTCAAACTTGTACTTATTTCACCATTGAAGTGCACAACTTCTCAATCTTGAAATAACCACTTTGAACTTCTCTTAGTCACTAAGGATACAACAAGCAAAAACTCGTTCCACCTTAGATAACCAACCTGTGAACTCTTCCTTTTCGCCACAAAATTTTGGAATTACAAAGCAAGCATATCCAATATCAATAAAAGCTAGTTCTTTCTCCAAGTTCATTGAAGATGGCATGAAGGATGAGGTCTAGGGTTCTTTGTGGATTGATTTGAAACGTAAGTATGTTGTTTGTGTTTGGATTTAATTTGGGAGCGTGAGGTTCAGGCAAGGATCTGAACTTGCTCTGATACCAAATATGATGTACCTCCCGAGGGTTAATGCTAAAACTCACTTGAAGAGTGAAAGCTTAAAACCAAGGAAGAATACAATCAAGGAAAAAACCAAGGAAAGTGGCACGTTAGGGGCTATTTATGAGGCAGCAACAACGTGAGGTAGGGATGCGATTTAGAATCAAGGTATTCTAAATGGGAAAAGGAAAAGGAACTTTATGTATCTTCAAGGGATTAATTGCAAACTCAAACCAGAATTCAATGTAAACTGAAAACTAGCAAAGTGCACTTGAAACCCGTGAGGAATATCAAGGTAGATGGATAGTTCAAAACTGATGTTTGGATACAGAAACACCACCAAACACTAGTTTAGGGCCCTTAACTTTAATTAGGATACAGAAACACCACCTAATTAAGAGTTAAGACTTTACTTGGACACCACCTTAATCCACTTAATTAAGGATAAGCAAGTTAAGTGATGGGGACCATCCAACCAAACCTTCCAAAACCATTGCCAATGATCCATCCCCTGCTAGGGAGTCCAAGGAAGCCAAAGAAGTTCATGCCTTAGTCAGAAATCATGTGCACAAAGAAGATAGTGAACTGCCCAGTTCATACCGTTTCTGGCCCAGTTTTATTTCTCTGTTGGAACAAAATGTAGAAGGGGAAATTTCCTGCACGCACCACCCCCTTGAAGCTTAAGATCTTAGCTTTCCAAAAGACCTTTTGCAAAGCATTTGGAGTCCATTTGGTCAGTTAACCAAGCCAAAAACCGAAGACAGTGCACTGCAGGGCGCAATCCAGCACAGTCTGAAATAAGGCTCTGATTGGTTGACCTCCTCAACTCCAACTTTTGTCAAACTTTAGGGTATGAAAAGGCATCTAAATATTTATCAAATCATGGCCCTAAAGTTGAGCTAAGGGACCAGCTTGTGCTTCTTTTATCCAGCCAAAGAAGGAGGGAAATTCCTTCTAACCGGTTACAAGGAGGAGCCGGCTGCCACCTTGGTTTTGGAGTGTACTCTTGTACTCTTGGCAGGTTCAAGCCCCTAAGCTGCTGTCCTAAGGTTATTAGATGCTTGACACCTCAATTTTGAGATTAATTAAGCTAGTGAGGTGTCAAGGTTAGGCTAGATCACTTGTGTAATCAACTTGTACTTGTAATCTAGCCTAGGCTTAGTCATTTAGTCACTTTTCAGCTTGTTTTGCAGCCCTTGGCCGAGTGAGGGAGGTTTTGGCCTATAAATACCCCCTCTCTTCCTTTTGTAAGGGTCTTTTGCCAACTTGAATACAAACTAGAGCATTGTCTCTCTCAAATCCTAGTTCTATATCTTAAGTGTGGCAACTTAAGTGGTGTCTAGGTCTCTTTATCTCAATTAGGTGGTGTTCCTGTATCCTAATTGATCTAAGGAGATTGCCCAAGTGTTCAACAAGAGTGGCTCCTCTTGGATTATCTCTTGAAGGCACTTGCTCTATCAAGTTGTTCTTCTTCTACCCTCACACGCCAACTCTTCCTCCCTGTTCATTTCTTTGGCAAGTGTAAGGAGAGCTACATCAATTGGTATTAGAGCCTTGGCTACCCTCCTGAGCTTGCTTCCACCCACAAACACATCCCCAAACACCCTTAAACACATCTCCCTTCCTCTCCTTTGCACGTTCCAGCCGTGCCCAGGACAGCAGTTCAGCACGGGAACCTCGTCCCGTTCAGCACGACCGTGCCTCTCGCCCACTACACCCATTCGATTCCAGCAACTTAGCACGGCCAGACCGTGCCCTATAGCACGACCGTGCCCTTTGCTAACCGAACCAAAACACCACATCTCCCACCCTATTACCACCATGTCTTCAAGCCTCACACCGGAACAAGTGGCCGAGGTCGACCTTAAGGAGAAGGCCGAGTTGGAGGCTAGGGTCAAGTATCTCCAAACTCAACTAGGCCAACTCCTAGAAGAAAAGAGGAGAAGTTTGAGGGACTCTAGAAGCCCCACGGAACAAGGGCCTCGGATTAATTCCGAGGAAGAAGGAAGCTATCCTCATGAATCATCTAGTGAGGAAGACGAGAGAGGAAGACCTCTCCGATCTAGTGGAGGTGGCAACCCTGATTTCAAAGTCGACATACCCGAGTATGAAGGCCATCTAGACCCGGATGTGTTCCTAGATTGGCTTCGAACAGTTGAGAGGGTCTTCGACTACAAGGACATCCCGGATGAAAAAAAGGTAAAGCTTGTAGCCCTTAAGCTTCGTAAATACGCCTCAATTTGGTGGGCAAACTTGGTGGCCAAAAGGGCAAGGAAGGGAAAGGGGAAAATTCGTACTTGGGCACAAATGAGGGACAAATTAAAGGCCAAATTCCTACCCACCCACTATCTCCATGACAACTACCTCAAATTCCATAACCTTAAACAAGGAACCAAGAGTGTGGAAGAGTATACTAGGGAATTCGAACAACTCCTCTTGAAATGTGATTTGAGGGAGGATGAGAGTCAGACTCTTGTGCGGTATTTGAGTGGGTTGGATGATCAAATTGCCCATGTTATTGAGTTACATCTGTACTCTTCACTTGATGAGCTTAGTTCCCTTGCATACAAAGTTGAACAACACCGAAAAGCCAAAGGGAAGGGTATTGTGTCCAAGCCTCCTCCCCCTCGGTCCTACCCCTTTCAAAGACCCCCAAACACAACTCCTAGACCACAAGCTCCACCACCTCCACGGCCAAATCCCTCACATACCCAAAACACACCTCAAAGAAACCCCCCCAAACCGGAAGATAGGAGGAGGTGTTTTCGGTGTCAAGGGCTAGGGCACATTGCTTCCGAGTGCACAAACAAAAGAGTTGTCACCTTGGCTGAATTTCAAGCTTCCTTTGAGGGGCTTGAGGGGGAAAATGAAGAAGAGGTAGAGCAAGGCTCGAATGAGTCTCTAGAAGAAGTTGAAGAAGGTCCGGATGAAGGGGAACTCTTGGTCATTCGAAGGGCCTTAAGTGGTCTAGCTTCCCAAGATGAGCTTGGACAAAGAGAGTCCATCTTCCATGCAAGGTGCACCGTAGGAGGCAAGGTGTGCTTCCTTATCATTGATGGGGAAAGTTGTGCAAATGTGGCCTCACAATCCATGGTGGACAAACTCAAGCTCTCAGTGACTCCCCATCCAAAGCCATACACCATCCAGTGGCTCAACCAAAGCAAAGGTTTGCAAATCTCTTCTCGGTGCCTCTTGTCCTTAAGCATTGGGAAGACTTATAAAGATGAGGTTTGGTGTGACATTGTACCGATGGATGCTCGCCATGTCTTGTTGGGTCGTCCTTGGCTCTTTGATAGGAGAGTAATGCATGATGGTTGTATGAATACCTACACTTTCACCAAGGACCACAAAAAGATCACCCTCACTCCCCTCAAATCACCCACACTCTCCAAACCCAAAGAAAAACCACAAATGGATGTCTTTCTCACCACCCTCCTAAAGTCCCAAATGTATGAATTTGAACCCTACAAAGAATGGCTATTGCTAGGCCAAGAGCCGGCCTTAACTCCGGTCTCCAACCATCCCATGCTCACCCCCCTCTTACACACCTTCCAACATGTCTTCCCTCAAGATATACCCCATGGCTTGCCACCCAAACGATCCATCCAACATAAAATTGACCTTGTCCCCAGTTCCACCCTCCCAAATAAACCAGGCTATAGGATGAATCCTGAAGAAACTCAAGAGGTCCAACGTCAAGTTGATGATCTCCTAGCCAAGGGACTAATCCGTGAGAGCTTAAGCCCATGTGCCGTTCCGACCCTACTTATGCCAAAGAAAGATGGGAGTATGAGTGTGTGTTGATAGTAGAGCTATCAACAAGATCACCATCAAGTACCGATACCCTATTCCAAGGTTGGAGGATTTGCTTGATGAGCTTCATGGAGCCACTATCTTCTCCAAAATCGACCTTAGAAGTGGCTACTACCAAATCCGGATTTTTGAAGGGGATGAATGGAAAACGGCCTTCAAAACCAAGGGAGGCCTATATGAGTGGTTGGTCATGCCATTCGGCTTGACTAATGCACCAAGCACCTTCATGAGACTTATGAATGAGGTGCTTAGGCCGGCCATAGGCAAGTTTGTTGCCGTCTATTTTGATGACATCCTTGTGTATAGCCGGGATGAACAAGAACATGCAAGCCACCTTCACCAAGTCTTGAGCACTTTGGCTAAAGAGGAGCTCTATGGTAATCTTGAGAAATGTCATTTCTTCACACCCCAAGTCATCTTCTTGGGTTATGTGGTTTCGGCTCAAGGCATCCATGTTGATGAAGGCAAGGTCAAGGCCATCCGTGAGTGGCCTACTCCCACCTCTATACAACAAGTCCGAAGCTTCCATGGTTTGGCTTCCTTCTATATGAGTTTTGTGAAGGATTTTAGCTCAATTGTTGCTCCCATGACCGAGGTTATCAAGGGAAAGACCTTTGAGTGGAATGAACAAGTCCAATTGGCATTTGAGGAAATCAAGAGGAGACTCACAAGTGCTCCTATCCTACCAAGTTTCTCCAAGATCTTTGAAGTAGAGTGTGATGCCTCCGGAGTGGGCATAGGGGCTGTTTTATCTCAAGAAAAACGGCCCATTGCATTCTTTAGTGAGAAGTTGAATGACGCCAAGAGGAAGTACTCCACCTATGATAAAGAGTTCTATGCAATAGTTCGAGCGTTGGAACATTGGAGGCACTATCTAGTGGCGGCCATATTCATCTTACATTCGGACCATGAAGCCCTCAAGTTCATTCAAGGGCAACATAAGCTCAATCCTCGCCATGCTAAGTGGGTTGAGTGCCTCCAAGCATTCAACATCATGATATATCACAAGGCCGGCAAGCTCAACAAGGGAGCGGATGCACTCTCTAGGAGATACTTTCTCCTTTCGGTCCTGGAATCCAAGGTACTTGGGTTTGAAATCGTCAAAGGGATGTGCACTAATGATGAGGACTTCAAAGAGATCTATGTCAAATGTACCAACCATCCCCACGGTCTCTTCTATGTCCTAGAGGAGTTCCTCTTCAAGGGGTCACGGCTTTGCATCCCCAAGTGCAGGTTTAGAGAGCTATTAATTCAAGAGCTTCATAGTGGTGCTCTAGCCGGTCACTTTGGGGTAGAGAAGACGTGTTCAACGCTCAAGGAGCATTATTATTAGCCGAAGATGGCTAAAGATGTGGAACACTTCATCAAAAGGTGCTCAATTTGTCACATGGCTAAGAGCCATGTCCTTCCCCACGGCCTCTACTCTCCTTTGCCCGTACCTTTAGCCCCATGGGAAGACATTAGCTTGGACTTCATCACGAGTTTGCCTCGCAATCAAAGAAGCAAGGACTCTATCATGGTGGTGGTAGACCGATTCTCCAAAATGGCCCACTTTGTTCCTTGTCATACCACCCATGATGCCTCCCATATAGCCAAGCTCTACTTCAAGGAGATTAAGAGACTTCATGGCATCCCCAAGAGCATGGTTTCGGATAGGGACACTAAGTTCCTTAGTCACTTTTGGCACACACTTTGAAGAAAGATGGGGACACACCTCAAGTTTAGTACCACTTGTCACCCCCAAACCGATGGCCAAACCGAGGTGACTAACCAAACTTTGGGAACCTTGCTTAGGGTACTTGTGAAGAAGAACCTCAAGGCTTGGGATGAACTTTTGCCCCATGCGGAGTTTGCTTTCAATCGGGCACTAAGCAAAGCCACCCACCTCTCCCCTTTTCAAGTGGTCTATGGATACAATCCAAAAACACCCTTGGACCTCACTCCCATTCCCACACCTAGTAAGTTTAGTTGGGAGGCCAAGAAAAGAGCCAAAGAGATCAAAGACCTTCATGCCCAAGTTCGGGGGAGGATTGAGAAGGCTAATGCCCAAGCCATGCATCAAGCCAACAAGCACAAGAAGGAGGTCCATTTCCAGCCGGGGGACTTAGTGTGGATCCACTTGAGGAAGGAAAGGTTTCCTGATGTATATGTGGGTGGCAAGTGAACCAAATCAAACTCCAACTCAAAATAAGCCAAATTGGGAAGAGAAATGAAAGATGGATGAGATGGATGAAGAATTTCACTACACAAGAAAAAGGAATAGAACAAGATCTTGTAATTGAGATAATCCTTCACGGAGCCACTCAATGACTTGACCTTGGGCTAATTCTCTTGTCTTAACCAAGGAATCACTCCAATTGGAAAAGGAAGAGAACCTAGAACACCACTTGAATTTGCCACAATTCAAGATATAGAACTAGGAATTTTGAGACACAAATGAGAATCACTCTCAAAGGTGCTTGTATTGCTTTGGAAATTTCTTACAATGCTGAATGAATAGCTTCACACGCCCCTCCCCTTTTATAGACTCAGCAAAAGACAATCAAAGGACTCAAATAACTCCTAACAATTAAAACTAGCTAATGAAAAGTCTAAGAAAAATGAAAGACTCATCATAAAAGGGGTGGGGGAGGTTACAAAGAATATTCTAGGATTTTTGCAGCTGATTACATCAATCTAGAAGCATCTAAAACGTGCACAATATCAGCCACACAAATATATGTAACCTAAGACTCTTCATATTCCCAGCATTAATCCTTGCAACTGCCTCAACTTCAACAGAGCATAACTTCCAGAATACTCGGCCAAATCACGCGTTCTTGGGCTTGTTAGAAATCCCTGGAAGTCTATTTTCCAGAATGGGCTCATTTGCTCAATTTGGATAAGCGGTTTGAAAGTTATGGCCCAAACAATGCACCTATCTCAGACTGGACTGGATCAGCACAACGTATCTTTGAGTGATATTTTGCCCAATCAAATGATGTCCAAATTAAATAAAATTGGGCTTATTTTAAAGCTGACATCTTAAGCTTCAAAAGCACATGGGCCCTCGAGTTGTGGGTCCACTTGAGCTTGTCCAAAAGTGGTCACAAAAATCGGGTTCCGCAGGGATGAATTCGGCACCAAATTTCTAGCAAAGTTTAACCTCTTTTTGACCTCTCCATAGTGTCGTGAGTCTTTGAACTCACTTAATAAGACCAAATAAGCACACTTCCAAGCATGATCTTCTTTGACCCTTTTCTTCTTTGAAATTGGACTTGAATAAAAATGATGCATATTGAAATATGCATCATACTCCCCGGGTTGTTTTGAGTTTGTCCTCAAACTCAAAGGGTTGGCAAGCTTCTCATGAAGGGAGGCATGCTTATGAAATGGGAGCTGTTGTAGGAAGTGGTCAAAGGGCATCACCTCTAGAGAGATATAGAAGAGGGTGAGGGGAGGATGATAAAACGGGTCATACCTGGTGAGGAGAAGAGGCGGAAGTGGGAAATCTTCTTTGGGGGCAAGGGTTTGGGAAGGATGAATGAGGGTTAAGGCTTGTCGGTCCTTTTGTGGCTTGGGGCTTTGGCACGATGGAATAGGGGTCAAGGTGATTTTCTTCTCATCCTTAATAAAGGAGTAGGTGTTGAGGCGCCCATGATGAATTACATGGCGATCAAACATCCATGGTCTACCCAACAATATATGGCTTGCATCCATAGGAAGAATGTCACACAATATCTCATCCTTATAGTGGTCTCCAATAGAAAGAGAAATGAGGCACTGATGAGAAATGTATATACCTTTGCCTTGATTTAGCCATTGGATGCTATAAGGCTTAGGATGGGGTGTAGTCTCAAGTTTGAGCTTGTCCACCATGGTTTTGGATGCAACATTTGTACAACTACCTCCATCGATGATGAGGGTACAAACTTTCCTTGAATAGTGCACCTTGTGTGGAAAATCGCCTCTCTTTGCTCCAAGCCTTCTTGAGTAGCAAATCCGCTCAATGCTCACCTAATGACAAGCAACTCACCTTCATCGGGGCCTATGATAACCTCTTCTTCTTTTTCCTCCAAACTTTACTCTTCTTCATGGTCATGCTCCTCAAAAGAAGCTTGGTACTCAGCCAGGGAAACAATCTTCTTGTTAGGACACTCAGATGCAAAATGTCCCATACCTTGGCAACGGAAACAACGAACCTGGTCTTTTGGCCGTGAGGGCACTTTTGTGGGAGGTGGAGGGGTGATGGGAGGGACACTTTTGGCGGGTGAGGGGGTTTGAATTTGTGGGGGAAAGTGAGGTGATTCTTGAGAAAAAGGACGGGAAGGAGTCTTGGAAAAGATGCTCTTTTCCTTAGATTTCTTTTGTTGCTCTACCTTATAGGCTAGAGAACTCAAGTCATCTAGGGTTGAGTAAGGTTGCAACTCAATTACATGAGCAATGGACTCATCAAGACCGGTCAAGTATCTTACCAAGGTTTGTGAGTCGTCTTCTTTCAAGTCGCATTTGAGAAGGAGTTGTTCAAACTCCCGAGTGTATTCTTCCACACTCTTGGATCCTTGCTTGAGTCGATGGAGCTTGAGATAAGTGTCTTGCACATAGTGAGAGGGAAGAAACTTGGCCTTGAGTTTTTCTTTCATTTTGGCCCAAGTTCTGATTTTCCCTTTCCCGTTTCTTGCTCTTTTCGCTCCAAGGTTAGCCCACCAGATTGAAGCATATTTTCTCAGTTTAAGGGCTACAAGCTTTACCTTCTTATCTTCCGGGATGTCCTCATATTCAAAGATCCTCTCAATGGTGTGCAAACAATCGAGAAATAAGTCCGGATCAAGTTGGCCTTCAAATTCGGGGATGTCAATTCGGACACCACCAATATTTCCTCCTTGCCTTCGTCTCCTTGGGGGTTCCTCATCACTTGAATTGGCATGGAGTGATGGACTTCCTCTTCAGATTCAACCACCGGTTCATGAGGATGAGAGGGAGTGGGGCTATGAACCCACCTTCTTTTCTCCTCCAAAAGTTGCCCAAGTTGAGTTCGAAGATAAGTGAGTTGTGCTTCTAACTCTTCCACACGTGCTTGGTCACTTCTTGTGGACTTTGTAGACATGTTGGAGATGCGTTGAAGGAAGAATATGCAGCAGGGAAAGTGGCACGGTCGTGCAAGGGGCACGGTCAGGCCGTGCTATGCTTCGGCTGAAGAAAATGCAGAAAAGTAGAGTGGCACGGTCGTGCTTGGCGGCACGGGGTCACCGTGCTCCGTCTCGACTTGAAGATTCCTGGAAAAAGAATATGGCACGGTCGTGTGTTGTGGCACGGGGGCACCGTGCTGCTTCTCTGGTCTTCAAGACTTCGGTTTGCCGGTTTGTGCCTCTTTTTTTTTTTTTTTTGTATTTTGGCTTTTTGGGATGTGTTTGGGTATGAAGTGGGCCACTTAAAAGCCTTGGCTCTGATACCAATTGATGTATATGTGGGTGGCAAGTGAACCAAATCAAACTCCAACTCAAAATAAGCCAAATTGGGAAGAGAAATGAAAGATGGATGAGATGGATGAAGAATTTCACTACGCAAGAAAAAGGAATAGAACAAGATCTTGTAATTGAGATAATCCTTCACGGAGCCACTCAATGACTTAACCTTGGGCTAATTCTCTTGTCTTAACCAAGGAATCACTCCAATTGGGAAAGGAAGAGAACCTAGAACACCACTTGAATTAGCCAAATTCAAGATATAGAACTAGGAATTTTTGAGACACAAATGAGAATCACTCTCAAAGGTGCTTGTATTACTTTGGAAATCTCTTACAATGCTGAATGATTAGCTTCACATGCCCCTCCCCTTTTATAGACTCAGCAAAAGACAATCAAAAGACTCAAATAGCTCCTAACAATTAAAAACTAGCTAATGAAAAGTCTAAGAAAAATGAAAAGACACATCATAAAAGGGGGGGGGGGAGGTTACAAGGAATATTCTAGGATTTTTGCAGCTGATTACGTCAATCTAGAAGCATCTAAAACGTGCACAATATCAGCCACACAAATATATGTAACCTAAGACTCTTCATATTCCCAGCATTAATCCTTGCAACTGCCTTAACTTCAACAGAGCATAACTTCCAGAATACTAGGCCAAATCACGCGTTCTTGGGCTTGTTAGAAATCCCTGGAAGTCTATTTTCCAGAATGGGCTCATTTGCTCAATTTGGATAAGCGGTTTGAAAGTTATGGCCCCAACAATGCACCTATCTCAGACTGGACTGGATCAGCACAACGTATCTTTGAGTGATATTTTGCCCAATCAAATGATGTCCAAATTAAATAAAATTGGGCTTATTTTTAAAGCTGACATCTTAAGCTTCAAAAGCACATGGGCCCTCAAGTTGTGGGTCCACTTGAGCTTGTCCAAAAATGGTCACAAAAATCGGGTTCCGCAGGGATGAATTCGGCACCAAATTTCTGGCAAAGTTTAACCTCTTTTTGACCTCTTCATAGTGTCGTGAGTCTTTGAACTCATTTAATAAGACCAAATAAGCACACTTCCAAGCATGATCTTCTTTGACCCTTTTCTTCTTTGAAATTGGTCTTGAATAAAAATGATGCATATGGAAATATGCATCATTTCCAAGCAAAGCAAGTCCAAAATCATGGCGAGATCGGATGGCCCCTTTGAGATATTGGAGAAGGTCAGGCCTAATGCCTACAAGGTCGACTTGCCTGGTGAGCATGGGGTCTCTGCCACCTTCAATGTGGCTAACCTCAGTCCATACTTTGAGGAGAATGAAGAAATCCCAAGTTTGAGGCCAAACTCCAACTCACTTGGGGGGGATGATGGGACCATCCAACCAAACCTTCCAAAACCATTGCCAATGATCCATCCCCTGCTAGGGAGTCCAAGGAAGCCAAAGAAGTTCATGCCTTAGTTAGAAATCACGTGCACAAAGAAGATAGTGAACTTCCCAGTTCATACCGTTTCTGGCCCGGTATTGCTTCTCTGTTGGAGCAAAATGTAGAAGGGGAAATTTCCTGCACGCACCACCCCCTTGAAGCTTAAGATCTTAGCTTTCCAACAAGACCTTTTGCAAAGCATTTGGAGTCCATTTGGTCAGTTAACCAAGCCAAAAATTGAAGACAATGCACTGCAGGGTGCAATCCTGCACAGTCCGAAATAAGGCTCTGATTGGTTGACCTCCTCAACTCCAACTTTTGTCAAACTTTAGGGTATGAAAAGGCATCTAAATATTTATCAAATCATGGCCCTAAAGTTGAGCTAAGGGACCAGCTTGTGCTTCTTTTATCCATCCAAAGAAGGAGGGAAATTCCTTCTAACCGGGTACAAGGAGGAGCCGACTACCACCTTGGTTTTGGAGTGTACTCTTGTACTCTTGGCAGGTTCAAGCCCCTAAGCTGCTGTCCTAAGGTTATTAGATGCTTGACACCTCAATTTTGAGATTAATTAAGCTAGTGAGGTGCCAAGGTTAGGCTAGATCACTTGTGTAGTCAACTTGTACTTGTAATCTAGCCTAGGCTTGGTCATTTAGTCACTTTTCAGCTTGTTTTGCAGCCCTTGGCCGAGTGAGGGAGGTTTTGGCCTATAAATACCCCCTCTCTTCGTTTTGTAGGGGTCTTTTGCCAACTTGAATACAAACTAGAGCATTGTCTCTCTCAAATCCTAGTTCTATATCTTAAGTGTGGCAACTTAAGTGGTGTCTAGGTCTCTTTATCTCAATTAGGTGGTGTTCCTATATCCTAATGGATCTAAGGAGATTGCCCAAGTGTTCAACAAGAGTGGCTCCCCTTGGATTATCTCTTGAAGGCACTTGCTCTATCAAGTTGTTCTTCTTCTACCCTCACACGCCAACTCTTCCTCCTTGTTCATTTCTTTGGCAAGTGTAAGGAGAGCTACATCATTAAGTGTTTAAAGGAAACTCAAGACACAGTCTTTCTCTTAAATTCGAAATTCAAATCTATTTTTCAAAATGAACAACTAAGGCACTTAAATAGGCCTTCAGAAAACAGGAAATGAGCTTTCCTTCTATGCAAGGAAAGTCATTAAGCTAATCCTAAGCTAAGTAGTGCACGGTTTAAGCTTAAATGTACAAAAGCTGAAAGTTTAAGCTACAAAACACAAGATTTCCTTCTTAAACTCTTTTCTAAGCATTAAGAAACTTTCTTGACTCATTTTCCCTTCAAGAGAGGTAAGTTTCACATGGCTGCCACCTCAAAAGGTTGATGAATGCATGGCTGCCATGTAGAGTGAGTGTGGCCGGTTCATAGCTTGCTAAGTGTCGCCTTCTTCTTGCTTCCATGTGTCTCACTCCTATGTGGCTGAGTGGAAGCTTACCAAGCAGCTCAAGGTGACCAAGTAGGCAAGCACACACCTCTAGCAAACCCATCTAGGAAGGAAAACCACCTAGCTAAGTAGCCGGGTGTCTAGGTGCCGGTTTCTGCCTTGTCTTGTGCTTCATGGTTGACACCTCAAATGCTGAGTAATTTGAGCTTTATTTACATGGACGGAAACCTTAAGATGTCTAGTTTACCCTTATTTTTGAATCAAAGCATTTGGACATCATTTGCCCCTTGAAATAGGCTGAATATTCGAACCATGCAGAATCTGGTCCAAAACAGCATAGGACTAAAAATGAGCTGATTTAACCAACCAATTGAATTCCAAATCGGATTATTCCAATTGGACTTGAACATAGACATCTTGGGGATTCCAAAAATGTATAATTTCAAGACTTAAGCCATCATATAGCTTACGTTATGAATTAATCAAAACCGTGCTTATTCTGGTGCTGCTGGGCAGTTTTGACACCTTGGGTTTAATTGCTGATTTGAACGACCAAATGAAGTCCAAATTGGATGAAACTTGATTTTTTGGAAAGCTAACATCTTGAACTTCAAATCCATCAAAAAAACATTAGATTGAACCCTTAGCATGTTTGAGTAATTAAGCACACAAAAATGGGTTAGCTGCTGGAATTAACCCTTGCCCTGCAGTTTCAATGTTTAAACAAAACTTGGATCATTTATTCATCCTTAAACCAGCATATTGAGCTTATCTAATTGATTTGATTCTTTTTAAAACAAAAGGGATGGAGGGATTTCCATCAGATGAGGTATGTGTGCTGGCTCACAAGGTTGAGCAGCAAAAGAAGAGCAAACAGCCCTCACGGCATGAAATCCCAAAGTCCTCACCATAAGAACAAATTGTGAACAAGGGGAGTTCACCCTGCACCCTTAAACCCACGGCTTCCACTTCCCCTACTCCACAAAAAAGCCAAACTCCACAAACAAGCCTACCCCCACAACCGTCAGAAAAACCCCTTCCTAAAGGTGTTCAAAGATGTTTTAAGTGCCAAGGCTTTGGTTACTTAGCATCAGATTGTACAAACCGAAGGTATGTTACCTTGACCGAATGGAAGGCAGCAGAGGAGGTCAAATTAGAGGAGGAAATTGAGGGGCAAGATGGAGATGATCTTGAGGAGATAATGGTCGAGGCAGATGAAGGAGAAATGCTCACCATGGACACCAACCATCCACCAAGAAGCCATAAGCATCCCAGCCTTCTTATCACTTTTCATGAACCACCAAACCTTTCCCCCACTCCACTTATATCCCAAACACTTAAACAAAACTTCTGTCAATTCATTCCAGAACCATTACTAGAAGCTCCTAATTCTGAATTAAGAGCATATGAGGAAGTGGTTCAAAGCAAGTTCCAGGAGTCTCCTACGTGCCACACTTAAATCAGCGAGGGGAGAGAAAAGAAAAGAGTCTCTATGTTCAAGGGAGACTTATTTGATTGGCTGATTTTATTTCAGCCAAAATTGAAGCAAGAAGGTAATTACCTAAATCTGATTTGTGGACAAATCTTTTTCAACAAGGGGAGGATGATGGAGGTCTTTCCATGCCCCTCGATTTAAAGAAGCAAATTGATGGAGACCATCTTGTCCACTCTCCTACACAGCTCAAGGAAGATATTAGAAAGCTCAAAGAGGCCAAAGAATTTGCTATACTATGTAGAAAAGCCGTGACAATGCCGGAAGAACTCACACCTAGTTCATCCTCAACACACCCGGTTTTTGTTACTCTTTTACAGCAAAATGTAATGGGCCAAAATTCTGATGGTCCTTACATTAATCTAGCCTAAGAAAATAGCTTTCTAACAAGACCAACCACGCATTATTTGGAGTCCATTTGATTGGTCAACTTTAGCCCACAAAATAAAGTACTGAAATGCAGTCCAGTTTTGGGCAGTCTCTACTCTTTGGGCCATAACGTTTGCTCGGCTGGTCCAAATGTAGAAAATGAACATTCCCTGGAAAATAGACATCTAGAGCTTCCCAACAAGCCTAAGATCATTGAATTTGGCAGAGTAATCTGAGAGATATGCCCTCTGGAAGTTGGGCTTGCTGCAGGTGTGAATGCATTGATGGCAAAAAGCGTGTGGCTTGTGTGTACACCTCATTTCGGCTATTGCTGCTGGGTTCTTCCTCTTCAGTCGTGTTCCTTCCCCCTTTGCAAGGCCCAAAACGTGTGAAAGTAAGGGTGCATGAATCCCCCTTGGCTGCTACACTCTATTCACACCAAAAGGCTTCAAGAGGCACACCACTTCACCTTGGTGCATCCGAATGTGGTTGCTGAAATTTTGCCATGTTTTTCTTTCATTCTTTTCGTGTGTTTTCATACCTTTTCATTATGTAAGGCCTCTATGATATAAAGGCCATAGCATAGGGTTGTTTTTAATTCATCTACAATCAACTTCAAGTAATACAATTCAGCTTTTGAGTGTTCTCTCAAAGTGAGTGTGCAAAATCGAGTTCTATATCTCGAGTGTTGGCAAACTCAAGCGGTGTTCTAGCTTCCTAAACTCCTCTAGGTGGTGATTCATTTCTGTATCCTAGAAAGAGTGAAGGAATTTGCCCAAGGATTGATTTGAGTGGCGCCTCTCGGCTTATCTCAAACACAACCCTTGAACCTATCCTTTATTTTCTTTCGTCCTTAACCAAAAACCCACAAAAGCTATCATTACTTGGTCATTTGAGAGCTCATATACATCATTTCGTATCAGAGCCAAGGTTGTCAAGTGACCAAGAACGCAGCCAACTACATCCCAAAAGCCAAAACACAAAAACAACACAAACCAGCAAAACCGTGCAAAAACCAAGCATTCGCGGGCAGCAATTTGGCACATCCACACCGCGCTCCCTAGCACGACCATGCCACCCTTGATTTTCAGTATTTTCAAAGCAGCACTTAAGCACGGTTCCCTAGTGCCCCATTGCACGACTGTGCCCTCCCTCCTCTTCTCCAAAATAGCCTATTTCTAGCCTAAACACATCCCCAATGTCTTCAAGAAAGTCCCAAGATCGAGTTGACGAGTTGGAAGCCCAAGTCAAGTACCTCCAAACTCAACTTGGCCAACTCATGGAAGAGAAAAGAAGATGGAATCAAAGCCCCTCTCACTTACGTACTCATGTGGATTCGGATGAGTCCGAAAGGGAAGAAAAGAGTTACCATGCTAACTCTAGTTATGAAGAGGATTTTCCAAGAAGATACCAAAAAAGACAAGAGAGCAGTTTTAGCGATTTCAGAGTTGACATCGCAGAATTCGAGGGCTAACTCGACCCAGATCACTTCCTAGATTGGTTGCAAACCGTTGAACGAGTCTTTGAGTGCAAAAACATGGCTGAAGATAGGAAGGTAAAAATTGTTGCCCTCAAACTTCGAAAGTATGCATCTATTTGGTGGGCAAACCTTGGGGCTAAATGAGCAAGAAATAGGAAAGGGAAGATTCGAACATGGGCTATGATGAAAGAAAAACTCAAGTCCAAGTTCCTCCCTTCACATTATATTCAAGACAACTACTTCAAGCTCCATCACCTAAAGCAAGGTTCCAAGAGCGTTGAAGAGTATACCCGGGAGTTTGAACAACTCCTACTCAAATGTGACTTGAGAGAAGATGATGCCCAAACAATGGTAAGGTACCCAAGTGGCTTGGACGAGTCTATTGCTCATGTAGTTGAATTGCATCCATTCACTTTCTTAGTGATGTTGATGGAGATCCATCCATGACCATGAATACCTACCCTCAAGGTGCTCCAAAACAATCAGAATCAATGGCTAAAGTGCAAAAAACACGCCTAGTTTGCCTTAGTCATTTTCAGCCTTCATCCTGTTTTCGGCCTGTGAACAAACCCGGTTTTGTACACCTTTTTACATGACCTTCCAATGGATATGATTGGGATGCAGGAGGTCTAACTTTAAGCTTAAGATGTGTTCTTTCCAATAAAACCAATTGCAAGTCATTTGGAGGTCATTTGCTACCTCAAATCAGCTGTTGAAGTCAAGTGCTCAAAACTGTTTTAGTTCTGCCCAGTTCTGGAAATGGGTCTGTTTGGACGCCCAAAGCTCCTCCATTTGGACTGAAACGTTTATGGCTTGAAAGCATATTAAAAATATTATCAAGTGGCCATAAAAAAACTCAGCCAAATTACACACTTGTGGAGCTATTAACCAGCAAATTAAGGGAAGAAACTCTCTTTTACCCGGGTAAAGGCAACAGCTGCATATTGTCCTTTTTGAGGTGCTTTTTGCTCTTATCAAGGTTTAATCCACTTACAAATGACTTGATTAGAGTGCCAAGCTGCTGATTGAAGTCTCCCAAGCTCCCAAGGTCGACACCTAAGCCTCAAGATCAACAATGAAGATGTGTCAAGCCACGGTTTAATCTAACCGTTTTTGGTGATGTTTTGATTTTCAGGTTTTTGCCTAGTTTAGCTTGTAAGGTAGTCTAGGGCCTATGTTTTGTACTAGGAAGCTTTGTATTTAAGCCCCCCAAGGCCCTTTGGCCGGCCATCATGTTGAGAAAATAGATTGAAGTTGAGCTTTGCCCCTTTGAACTCCCAAACTCTCTTCTAGCTTATCTCTATCTTTGGCCGGGTAGGGTGGTGATCTAGCAAGAGTCTTAACCTCTCTTTAGTGGTGTTTCTGTATCCAAGGAGTTGTTAAGGGCCCTAGTACTAAACTTGGTGGTGTTTCTGTATCCAAGTGAGGTGCTAGTTTCGGTTCTATTCACAAAACTATCCTATTTTGAGCTTGTGTTTACAAAGGAAGCTTGAATCCGTTTGTTCTCTTTGCATTCTGATTTGGCTTGCTTTGGCTACCCCCCCTTGAGGATACATCATATTTGGTATCAGAGCTAAGGCTTCCCTAGGCCTAAGCTTGCTGCCCAACACCCTTCCAAACACCCAAACACATTTCCCCCACAAAGCATCAAAACCGTGTCCACATTTTTCACTGGACAGAACTTCAGCACGGTCCCCCCCGTGCCAAGAAGCACGACCGTGCCACTTGCCTTTCCCAGCCACATTTCATCTTCACCCACATCCAGAACTTCAGCACGGTCACACCGTGCCACCAGGCACGCCCGCGCCACATCCTGTCCGTGAGGTTCCATCATATTTCAACATGAGTACTACTAGTATGACCTTGGAAGAGAAGTTTGAGGCCCTCATGAAGAACTATGAGGCCTTGAGGCAACAAAACGAAGAGGTCAGAGGTCAAAATGACTACTTGAAGCGACAACTCGGAGAATCCTTGAAGCAAAAGCGCAAGGAGATTAGGAGTTCCCGATCTTCTAACTGCTCCGATTCCGAGCAAGAAATGAGAGCGGCCACACACTCAAGCTCATCAAGTGAAGAAGAGGCCTATGGAAGAATGAGGAGAGGAAGGAAAGTAACCTCACACCATAGAGACATCAAGGTAGAGATCCCGGAGTTCGAAGGGAAGCTTGACCCCGACGAGTTTTTGGAATGGCTTCAAACCGTAGAGAGGATTTTTGACTACAAGGAGATCCCAGAGGAAAAGAAAGTGAAGCTTGTTGCCATTAGACTCCGTAAGTATGCTTCTCTTTGGTGGTCTAACTTATGTGCTAAAAGAGCTAGGCAAGGAAAGGGAAAGATTCGAACATGGGAGAAAATGAGAGCCAAACTTAAAGCCTGTTTCTTACCCCCATCTTACCTACAAGATAACTACTCCCAACTTCACAACCTTGTCCAAGGTAACATGAGTGTTGAGGAGTATACTAGGGAGTTTGAGAAGTTGTTGATCAAGTGTGACTTGAGGGAGCCCGAAGAGCAAACAATAGTGAGGTATTTGGGAGGGTTAGATCCTAAATATGCTCATGTGGTAGAATTGTAACAATATACTACCTTTGATGAAGTGTGTGTCTCAGCCCATAAAGTGGAACAACAAAGAAAATCCAAGCTCCTCAAAAGAGAACCTCTCCAACCCTTTCCTGAGAGCCAACCCTTCAACAAGGGGAGCTCTTCCCCACCTTCTAAACCTACGGTTCCAACCCCTTCCACCACACAAAAGAACCAAGCTCCTCAAAAGAGCCTAACCCTTCCAAACCATCCAAACCCCACAACCTTGAACACAAGAAGATGTTTTAAGTGTCAAGGTCTAGGCCACATAGCCTTGGAATGTCCAAATAGGAGAGTCATCTCCTTGGCCGAATGGGAAGCGACTAAGGAGGAAAAGGAGGAGGAGGACAAGGAGGTGTATTTCATGGCGGAGGTCGTGGAGGAGGCGGACGAAGGAGAGTTACTTGTGTTAAGGAGAGCCTTGAGTAGTCATAAAGGAGACAAGGAGGACCAAAGGGAAGACCTATTTCACACAAGATGCACGGTCCATGGCCAAGTGTGCTCCGTGATTATTGATGATGGTAGTTGTGCGAACGTGGCCTCACTTAGCATGGTGGAGAAATTCAACCTCCAAGCCTCGGCTCACCCCCATCCTTACAACATCCAATGGCTCAATCAAGGTAAAGGATTGCAAGTAAACTCGAGGTGCTTGATTTCATTTTCCATTGGTAAAAGTTACCAAGATGAGTTGTGGTGCGACATCATCCCCATGGATGCATGTCATCTTTTGTTGGGAAGGCCATGGTTGTTTGACCGAAAGGTGATGCATGATGGCTATTTCAATACTTATACCTTTCCAAAGGATGGAAAGAAGATCACCCTTGCCCCCCTAAGCCCATCCCAACTCCACAAAATTAAGCCCCAAAGGAACCAAGAGCATTCGAGCTTACTCCTCACCACTAAAGAGCTACTTCAAAAGGTCTCACACCATGAGTTCAAGGACAATTTGAGGGCAAATTCTCCTCAACAAGGGGAGGATGATGGAGATCCATCCATGACCATGAATACCTACCCTCAAGGTGCTCCAAAACAATCAGAATAAATGGCTAAAGTGCAAAAAACATGCCTAGTTTGCCTTAGTCATTTTCAGCCTTCATCCTGTTTTCGGCCTATGAACAAACCCGGTTTTGTTCACCTTTTTACATGACCTTCCAATGGATATGATTGGGATTCAGGAGGCCTAACTTTAAGTTTAAGATGTGTTCTTTCCAATAAGACCAATTGCAAGTCATTTGGAGGTCATTTGCTACCTCAAATCAGCTGTTGAAGTTAAGTGCTCAAAACTGTTTCAGTTCTGCCCAGTTCTGGAAATGGGTCTGTTTGGACGCCCAAAGCTCCTCCATTTGGACTGAAACTTTTATGGATAGAAAAAATATTAAAAATATTATCAAGTGGCCATAAAAAAACTCAGCCAAATTACACACTTGTGGAGCTATTAACTAGCAAATTAAGGGAAGAAACTCCCTTTTACCCGGGTAAAGGCAGCAGCTGCATATTGTTCTTTTTGAGGTGCTTTTTGCTCTATCAAGGTTTAATCCACTTGCAAATGACTTGATTAGAGTGCCAAGCTGCTGATTGAGGTCTCCCAAGCTCCCAAGGTCGACACCTAAGCCTCAAGATCAACAATGAAGATGTGTCAAACCACGGTTTAATCTAACCGTTTTTGGTGTTGTTTTGATTTTCAGGTTTTTGCCTAGTTTAGCTTATAAGGTAGTCTAGGGCCTATGTTTTGTACTAGGAAGCTTTGTATTTAAGACCCCCAAGGCCCTTTGGCCGGCCATCATGTTGAGAAAATAGATTGAAGTTGAGCTTTGCTCCTTTGAACTCCCAAACTCTCTTCTAGCTTATCTCTATCTTTGGTCAGGTAGGGTGGTGATCTAGCAAGAGTCTTAACCTCTCTTTGGTGGTGTTTCTGTATCCAAGGAGTTGTTAAGGGCCCTAGTACTAAACTTGGTGGTGTTTATGTATCCAAGTGAGGTGCTAGTTTCGGTTCCATTCACAAAACTATCCTACTTTGAGCTTGTGTTTACAAAGGAAGCTTGAATCCGTTTGTTCTCTTTGCATTCTGATTTGGCTTGCTTTGGCTACCCCCCCTTGAGGATACATCAGATGTAGTCCCCACCACCATTAGCAATGAAGAAGGTCCAACAAGTCAATCAAAGTCCATCACAAGCTCCAAGATGCAAGCCATAGTCCAAATTGTCCAAGCAACCCAAGGTGGTGCACACGGGTTCAAGAACCTATCCTTACCCGGTTTTGTGCCCTTGATTTCCTAAGCTTTAAGGAGGCTTAAGTCCTTAATTTTTGCATTTTGATAAACCTTAAGATGTCCCCTTTCATGCCCCAATGTTAGTTCACCACTATCCAAGTCAAAAAAAGGAGGAACAAGGTGTTTTGCCAAACCGGTCAGAATTGCACCTAATCTGCATGGTTTTTTCTTTTAGCTTGAAAACCCCACTTAAACTTTGTTTAACCTTAATTTCTTGGTTGGGAGGGTTTAAACACATCCTAAACTTTCTTCCCATGGGTTAAAACCAGAGTCAAACTCACTTTTGTCAAGGTTAAACCAAGCCCCAAAACCGGCTACAAAACTGTCCAAGAACCCGGTTCACAGTCCGGTTTTATTTTGCCCTCTCCGGTGGGTTTTCTTCACTTCAGCAGATATGGCACGCCCCTCAAGGCTGGGCACACATCCCAAAGTCCCAATGATGAGCTGCAACCTTGAGAAGAACAACCAATGGGAGAGAAGCTGCCATGGAAGATGTTCCCTCTTTGTAATTGGCTAGCCGTAAAGTGCTTGTCCCCTTTTCGGCTGTCCAATGGCAAGAGAGGAGGTTTATTAGCTGCTTTGGCTTATGTTTAAGCTAATTATAATGTAAACATCATGTGTCTTGCTTTCCTTAATGTTAAAGGATGTAATTAAGCTAGCTCAATTTAGATAACAACGGTTTACTCTTAACCGGGTATGCTTAGCTAATCAAGACCTTTCCTCCCTAGGAAGGAAAGGATTAGTAAGGTGCTTGCTTGCTTGTGTGCTTGCTTGACATGCTTACTAAAGGAAATGCATGGCCATAGCAAGAAACCAGCTTTTGTTGAATGAAAATCAGTTTGAAAGCTTGAAAACTTTCTCTCTCAAATTCTTGCTTGCTTATCCTTAATTAGGCCAATTAAGGTGGTGTTCAAGTCAAGTCTTAACCTTGATTAAGTGGTGATATCTGTATCTTAGTCAAGATTAAGGGCCCTAAACTCAAGATTGGTGGTGTTTCTGTATCCTTTCATTGAGTTTAGCCTATCCTATTCATGCTTGCCTCAACCGGGTTAAGAGAGGATTAAGGTAAGATTATTAGCTTAAGTTTATAAGTTAATAATCTTTTACTTTGAACCCCCCTCAAATCCCCTCAGTCCCTCATCCTTCATACCCTTCCTTCCATCCCATTCCACGGCCTAAAACATCCAAAAGGCCTAGCAAACACATCCATCACCAAGAACATACAACTGGGCTCAAGTGAGCCAATTTCAGTTTCCACAACCAGAAAAGTGGCACGGCCTACCCGTGCTCATAGGCACGACCGTGCCACCTTGACCCAACTCAAACCTTTGTGTTTTTGATCTCTTTTGATGTGTGTTAGCTTGGGATCCTTCCTCCCTTGAGACATACATCATATTTGGTATCAGAGCAAAGGTTTCGCCTTGGCCTAGCATCCGCTTCCACTTTCCACAAAACATCCACTTCCCTTCTTCTCCACAAACTGATTTCTCCCTTTAATTCCAACATGTCTTCAACAAGCATGTCTTTGGAAGAAAGATTTGAGTCATTGATGAAGCAAAATGAGTTCTTGGCAAGCAAAATCCGAGAGGATTCACAAAGAAACCAAGAGGCTCAAGCACAGAATGAGTACCTAAGGAAGCAGTTGGGCTCGTTCTTGAAGCAAAAGCAAAGAATGAATGAAGAAACTCTACAATCTGAACCCAAGGCATGTGAGCAAGTTCATAGTCATGATGTTGATTCGTCAAGTGAAGAAGAAATGCCTAGGATGGCTAGAAGAGAGCCACGAAATCAAGCCAGTACCAACGACTTCAGAGTTGAAATTCCTGAATTTAAAGGTAAACTTGATCCTGACGAGTTTATTGATTGGTTGAATACAGTTGAAAGAATCTTTGAATATAAGGATATTCCTGATGATAAGAAGGTTAAGTTGATAACCATAAGACTCAGAAAGTATACATCCTTATGGTGAGCAAACTTGAATGCTAAAAGGCTTAGAGAAAGAAAAGCAAGAATCCATACTTGGGAAAAGATGAAAGCTAAGCTTAAAGCAAGGTTCCTTCCACCAACGTATGTCTAAGACTGCTACTCCCAATTTCATAATCTCACTCAAGGTACTATGAATGTTGAAGAGTATACTCGTGAGTTTGAGAAGTTGATGATTAAATGTGACATACAAGAACCTGAAGAACAAACCATAGTTAGATACTTGGGAGGTCTTAATCCTAGGTATTCTAATGTGGTGGAGTTGCAAGCCTATGCTTCTTTTGATGATGTTTGTGTATTAGCTCATAAGGTGGAACAGCAAAAGAAGGCTAAACTACCCCAAAAACCCACATATACAAAGTCTTTCATTCGGAACCAACCTTTTAACAAGGGGAGTTCCAACCCACCTACTAAACCACAATCTCCCTCTCCCTTTAAGCCATAAACTCCCTTTCCCTTTAATCCACAAAGAACCACAGCTCCTCAAAAAGCTCTAGCAACCCCATTTCGGCCTAACCCAAACCCTATGGGCAATAGAAGACGTTTCAAGTGTCAAGGGCTTGGCCATATTGCCTCAGAATGTCCAAACAGAAAAGTTATCACTTTGGCTGAGTGGACCGCCGTGAAAGAGGATTTTGAAGAGGAAGAAAACAAGGTTAAAAGTGAGTTAGAAGTGAAAGAAACTCAAGATGAGGTTATTGAGGAAGCAGATGAAGGTGAACTCTTAGTTTTGAGAAGAGTTCTAAGCAATCAGAAAGGAGCTAAGGATGAACAATGAGAGAATATCTTTCACACTCGATGTACCACCCAAGGAAAGATATGTTATTTGATAATTGATGGAGGAAGCTGCGCTAATGTGGTTTCTCTAAGTATGATTGAGAAACTAGGGCTACAAACAATGACTCATCCACATCCATACAACATCCAGTGGCTAAATCAAAGCAAGGGCATTCAGGTGAATTCTCGTTGTTTGATTTCCTTTTCTATTGGAAAGAACTATCAAGATGAGTTGTGGTGTGATGTTATTCCTATGGATGCATGTCATGTGTTATTAGGACGACCATGGTTGTATGATCGAAAGGTTATGCATAATGGTTATCTTAATACCTATTCATTTTCCAAAGATGGCAAGAAGATTACCCTAGCCCCATTATCCCCCTGCAAGCTCCACGAAATTCAACCACAAAAAAAGCCTAAGCATGTTGATTGTTTGCTATCCATGAGTGAACCCATTTTAAAGGCTTCTCAACATGATTTTAAGGCCTTTAGAGAATGGATATTGAACGTCCAAAGTGACCCAAAAAGTGTGTTGCCTACTCACCCCATTGCAAAGACACTCCTTGAAAATTTCTATCATGTGTTCCCCGATGAGATTCCCACGGGTTTACCCCCAAAAAGAGACATACAACACCACATTGATCTTATTCCTAGTTCCGTCCTACCTAACAAACCAGCATATAGGATGAACCCAAAGGATACTAATGAGATTCAAAGACAAGTTGCAGAGTTGCAGGAAAAAGGATTGATTCAAGAGTCTTTAAGTCCCTGTGCCGTTCCAGCTCTTCTAGTACCAAAGAAAGATGGAGGAATGAGAATGTGTGTTGATAGTAGGGCCATTAACAAGATTACAATCAAGTACAGGTATCCTATACCAAGACTTGAAGATATGCTCGACGAGTTATATGGCTCCAAGGTGTTTTCAAATATTGATCTTCGAAGTGGTTACTACCAAATCAGAATCAGAGAAGGTGATGAATGGAAGACAGCTTGTAAAACAAAAGGTGGACTCTATGAATGGTTGGTAATGCCTTTTGGTCTTTCTAATGCACCAAGTACTTTCATGAGGTTAATGAACCAATTGTTTAGACCTTATATTGGAAAGTTTGTGGCAGTATACTTTGATGACATTTTGATCACCTAACTCAAGTTATGCTTGTCTTAGAACGTGAGAAGTTATTTGGTAACCTTAAGAAGTGTGCTTTCTTCACTCCTGAAGTTACATTTCTTGGTTATATTATGACTGAAGATGGAATAAAGGTAGATGAAAGTAAGGTAGAAGCCATTCGGTCTTGGCCTATACCTAAGAGCATACATGATGTTAGAGCTTTTCATGGTTTAGCTTCATTCTACAGGAGATTTATTCGCTGTTTCAGTACTATTATGGCTCCTATGACTGAAGTGATCAAAGGAACATCCTTTGTATGGGCTGCCAAAGCTCAATCTGCCTTTGAAGATATCAAAGCAAAACTTACTCAAGCACCGATACTTGCTTTACCATGCTTTAGTAAGATATTTGAAGTTGAATGTGATGCCTCTGGTGTAGGTATTGGTGGAGTTCTTACGCAAGAAGGTAAACCCCTTGCCTTCTTTAGTGAAAAGCTATGTGAATCTAGAAGAAAATATTCCACCTATGACAAAGAGTTTTATGCTATTGTGAGATGTTTAGAGCATTGGAGTCATTATCTCATTGCTAGTGAGTTTATCTTGCATTCTAACCATGAAGCATTGAAGTACATACAAGGGCAGCATAAGTTAAACTCCAGGCATGCCAAATGGGTTGAGTTTATGCAATCATATCATTTCACCATCAAGCACAAGTCAGGTAAACTCAATCAAGTAGCAGATGCTCTATCACGGAGGTATCTCTTGTTATTTCAATTAGATGCTTGCATACTTGGTTTTGAGCATCTAAAGATTCTGTATGACAATGATGAAGACTTTGGGGCATTATATACTGAATGTTCTAAACACCCCAAAGGAGATTTTCATGTTCAGGAGGGCTTTCTATTCAAGGGAGCTCGATTATGTATTCCAAAATGTAGCACAAGAGAGCTATTGATTAGAGAAGTTCATGGAGGATCATTAGCTAGGCATTATGGAGAAAACAAGACTGTTATCATGCTAAGAGAGCATTATTATTGGCCAGCTATGGAAAGAGACGTCCAAGATATGCTTAAAAGGTGTGGAACTTGTCAAGTGGCAAAGAGTCATTCACTACCCCACGGTTTGTATACTCCATTGCCAATCCCCACTTCACCATGGGTTGATGTAAGTATGGACTTTATTCTTGGATTATCTAAAACACAAAGGAACAAAGACTCTATTTTTGTTGTTGTTGATAGGTTTTCTAAGATGTCTCATTTCATTCCATGTAACAAAACAGATGATGCTACTCACATTGCTGAATTGTACTTTAGAGAAGTAGTGAGGTTGCATGGTATTCCCAGGTCAATTGTTTCTGACAGGGATACCAAGTTTTTGAGTCATTTTTAGGCTACGTTGTGGAAAAAGATGGGTACCAAGCTGAAATATAGTACCACTTGTCACCCACAGACTGACGGAAAAACTGAGGTTACTAATCGAACCTTAGGAACTCGCCTAAGAACTTTGATTGAACCTCATACCAAGGCTCGGGATTTGCTCTTACCCCATGCAGAGTTTGCTTATAACAGGACACCAGACAGGGCTACTGGTCACTCTCCATTCAAGGTGGTCTATGGAATTGATCCCCTAGGTCCACTTGATCTCATTCTACGATCTTTCGATTAGAGGCCACATCCAGATGCAGCAGCAAGGGTAGAACAAATCAAGAAGGTCCATGAGTTGGTGAGGAGCAAGATTGAAAAGTCTAATGAAGCCTATTAAGCTCAAGCCAACAAGCATAGGAGAAAGATTGCATTTCAACCAGGAGACCTCGTGTGGATCCATCTAAGAAAAGAGAGATTCCCAACCAAAAGACAGAACAAGCTTATGCCTCGAGCAGATGGTCCTTTTGAGGTACTCGAACGTATTAATGATAATGCTTACAAACTTGATTTGCAAGGTGATTATGGAGTGTCAGCCACATTCAATGTAGCTGATTTGCAAGCTTACCACGAAGATGATTACCTTGCCGATTTGAGGATCAAATCTTCTCAACAAGGGGAGGATGATGTAGTTCCCACCACCATTAGTAATGAAGAAGGTCCAACAAGTCAATCAAAGCCCAATACAGCTCCAAGATACAAGCCATGGTCCAAATTGTCCAAGCAACCCAAGGTGGTGCACACGGGTTCAAGAACCAATCCTCACCCGGTTTTGTGCACTTGATTTCCTAAGCTCTAAGGAGGCTTAAGTCCTTAATTTTTGCATTTTAATAAACCTTAATATGTCCCCTTTCATGCCCCAATGTTAGTTCACCGCTATCCAAGTCAAAGAAAGGAGGAACAAGGTGTTTTGCCAAACCGGTCAGCATTGCACCCAATCTGCACGGTTTTTTCTTTTAGCTTGAAAACCCCACTTAAACTTTGTTTAACCTTAATTTCTTGTTTGGGAGGGTTTAAACACATCCTAAACTTTCTTCCCATGGGTTAAAACCAGAGTCAGACTCACTTTTGTCAAGGTTAAACCAAGCCCCAAAACCGGCTACAAAAACTGTCCAAGAACCTGGTTCACAGTCCGGTTTTATTTTGCCCTCTCCGGTGGGTTTTCTTCACTTCAGCAGCTATGGCACGCCCCTCAAGGCTGGGCACACGTCCCAAAGTCCCAATGATGAGCTGTAACCTTGAGAAGGACAACCAATGGGGGAGAAGCTGCCATGGAAGATGTTCCCTCTTTGTAATTGGCTAGCCGTAAAGTGCTTGTCCCCTTTTCGGCTGTCCAATGGCAAGGGAGGAGGTTTACCAGCTGCTTTGGCTTATGTTTAAGCTAATTATAATGTAAAAATCATGTGTCTTGCTTTCCTTAATGTTAAAGGATGTAATTAAGCTAGCTCAATTTAGATATCAACCGGTTTTGCTCTTAACCGGGTATGCTTAGCTAATCAAGACCTTTCCTCCCTAGGAAAGAAAAGGATTAGTAAGGTGCTTGCTTTCTTGTGTGCTTGCTTGACATGCTTACTAAAGGAAATGCACGGCCATAGCAAGGAAACCAGCTTTTGTTGAATGAAAATCAGTTTGAAAGCTTGAAAACTTTCTCTCTCAAATTCTTGCTTGCTTATCCTTAATTAGGCCAATTAAGGTGGTGTTCAAGTCAAGTCTTAACCTTGATTAAGTGGTGATATCTATATCTTAGTCAAGATTAAGGGCCCTAAACTCAAGATTGGTGGTGTTTCTGTATCCTTTCATTGAGTTTAGCCTATCCTATTCATGCTTGCCTCAACCGGGTTAAGAGAGGATTAAGGTAAGATTATTAGCTTAAGTTTATAAGTTAATTATCTTTTACTTTGAAGCCCCCCTCAAATCCCCTCACTCCCTCATCCTTCACACCCTTCCTTCCATCCCATTCCACGGCCTAAAGCAACCAAAAGGCCGAGCAAACACATCCATCACCAAGAACATACAACCGGGCTCAAGTGAACCAATTTCAGTTTCCACAACCAGAAAAGTGGCACGGCCTACCCGTGCTCATAGGCACGACCATGCCACCTTGACCCGACTCAAACCGTTGTGTTTTTGATCTCTTTTGATGTGTGTTAGCTTGGGATCCTTCCTTCCTTGAGGCATACATCATATTTGGTATCAGAGCAAAGGTTTCACCTTGGCCTAGCATTCGCTTCCACTTTCCACAAAGCATCCACTTCCCTTCTTCTCCATAAACTGATTTCTCCCTCTAATTCCAACATGTCTTCAAAAAGCATGTCTTTGGAAGAAAGATTTGAGTCATTGACGAAGCAAAATGAGTTCTTGGCAAGCAAAATCCGAGAGGATTCACAAAGAAACCAAGAGGATCAAGCACAGAATGAGTACCTAAGGAAGCAGTTGGGCTCGTTCTTGAAGCAAAAGCAAAGAATGAATAAAGGAACTCTACAATCTGAACCCAAGGCACGCGAGCAAGTTCATAGTCATGTTGTTGATTCGTCAACTGAAGAAGAAATGCTTAGGATGGCAGAAGAGAGCCACGAAATCAAGCCAGTACCAACGACTTCAGAGTTGAAATTCCTGAATTTGAAGGTAAACTTGATCCTGAAGAGTTTATTGATTGGTTGAATACAGTTGAAAGAATCTTTGAATACAAGGATATTCCTGATGATAAGAAGGTTAAGTTGATAACCATAAGACTCAGAAAGTATGCATCCTTATGGTGGGAAAACTTGAATGCTAAAAGGCTTAGAGAAAGAAAAGCAAGAATCCATACTTGGGAAAAGATGAAAGCTAAGCTTAAAGCAAGGTTCCTTCCACCAACGTATGTCCAAGATTGCTACTCCCAATTTCATAATCTCACTCAAGGTACTATGAATGTTGAAGAGTATACTCGTGAGTTTGAGAAGTTGATGATTAAATGTGACATACAAGAACCTGAAGAACAAACCATAGTTAGATACTTGTGAGGTCTTGATCCTAGGTATTCTAATGTGGTGGAGTTGCAAGCCTATGCTTCTTTTAATGATGTTTGTGTATTAGCTCATAAGGTGGAGCAGCAAAAGAAGGCTAAACAGCCCCAAAAACCCACATATACAAAGTCTTTCATTCGGAACCAACCTTTTAACAAGGGGAGTTCCAACCCACCTACTAAACCACAATCTCCCTCTCCCTTTAAGCCACAAACTCCCTTTCCCTTTAATCCACAAAGAACCACGGCTCCTCAAAAAGCTCCAGCAACCCCATTTCCGCCTGACCCAAAGCCCATGGGCAATAGAAGATGTTTCAAGTGTCAAGGGCTTGGCCATATTGCCTCAGAATGTCCAAACAGAAAAGTTATCACTTTGGCTGAGTGGACCGCCGTGAAAGAGGATTTTGAAGAGGAAGAAAATGAGGTTGAAAGTGAGTTAGAAGTGGAAGAAACTCAATATGAGGTTATTGAGGAAGCAGATGAAGGTGAACTCTTAGTTTTGAGAAGAGTTCTAAACAATCAGAAAGGAGCTAGGGATGAACAACGAGAGAATATCTTTCACACTCGATGTACCACCCAAGGAAAGATATGTTATTTGATCATTGATGGAGGAAGTTGCGCTAATGTGGTTTCTCTAAGTATGATTGAGAAACTAGGGCTACAAATAATGACTCATCCACATCCATACAACATCCAGTGGCTAAATCAAAGCAAGGGCATTCAAGTGAATTCTCGTTGTTTGATTTCTTTTTCCATTGGAAAGAACTATCAAGATGAGTTGTGGTGTGATGTTATTCCTATGGATGCATGTCATGTGTTATTAGGACGACCATGGTTGTATGATCGAAAGGTTATGCATAATGGTTATCTTAATACCTATTCATTTTCCAAAGATGGCAAGAAGATTACCCTAGCCCTATTATCCCCCTCCAAGCTCCACGAAATTCAACCACAAAAAAAGCCTAAGCATGTTGATTGTTTGCTATCCGTGAGTGAACCCATTTTAAAGGCTTCTCAACATGAGTTTAAGGCCTTTAGAGAATGGATATTGAACGTCCAAAGTGACCCAAAAAGTGTGTTGCCTACTCACCCCATTGCAAAGACACTCCTTGAAAATTTCTGTCATGTGTTCCCCGATGAGATTCCCACGGGTTTACCCCCAAAAAGAGACATACAACACCACATTGATCTTATTCCTGGTTCCGTCCTACCTAACAAACCAGCATATAGGATGAACCCAAAGGATACTAATGAGATTCAAAGACAAGTTGCAGAGTTGCAGGAAAAAGGATTGATTCGAGAGTCTTTGAGTCCCTGTGCCGTTCCAGCTCTTCTAGTACCAAAGAAAGATGGAGGAATGAGAATGTGTGTTGATAGTAGGGCCATTAACAAGATTACAATGAAGTACAGGTATCCCATACCAAGGCTTGAAGATATGCTCGATGAGTTATATGGCTCCAAGTTGTTTTCAAAGATTGATCTTCGAAGTGGTTACTACCAAATCAGAATTAGAGAAGGTGATGAATGGAAGACAGCTTTCAAAACAAAAGGTGGACTCTATGAATGGTTAGTAATGCCTTTTGGTCTTTCTAATGCACCTAGTACTTTCATGAGGTTAATGAACCAAGTGTTTAGACCTTATATTGGAAAGTTTGTGGTAGTATACTTTGATGACATTCTGGTTTATTCTAAGAATGAGCATGAGCATCAAGATCACCTAACTCAAGTTATGCTTGTCTTAGAACGTGAGAAGTTATTTGGTAACCTTAAGAAGTGTGCTTTCTTCACTCCTGAAGTTACATTTCTTGGTTATATTGTGACCGAAGATGGTATAAAGGTAGATGAAAGTAAGGTAGAAGCCATTCGGTCTTGGCCTATACCTAAGAGCATACATGATGTTAGAGCTTTTCATGGTTTAGCTTCATTCTACAGGAGATTTATTCGCAGTTTCAGTACTATTATGGCTCCTATGACTGAAGTGATCAAAGGAACATCATTTGTATGGATTGCCAAAGCTCAATCTGCCTTTGAAGATGATGCATATTTCCATATGCATCATTTTTATTCAAGTCCAATTTCAAAGAAGAAAAGGGTCAAAGAAGATCATGCTTGGAAGTGTGCTTATTTGGTCTTATTAAGTGAGTTCAAAGACTCACGACACTATGAAGAGGTCAAAAAGAGGTTAAGCTTTGCTAGAAATTTGGCGCTGAATTCATCCCTGCGGAACCCGATTTTTTGTGACCACTTTTGGACAAGCTCAAGTGGACCCACAACTTGAGGCTCCACATGGTTTTGAAGTTTAAGATTTCAGCTTTCAAATAAGCCCAAGTTTGTTTAATTTGGACATCATTTGATTGGGCAAAATATCACTCAAAGATACGTTATGCTGATCCAGTCCAGTCTGAGATAGGTGCATTGTTTGGGCCATAACTTTCAAACCGCTTATCCAAATTGAGCAAATGAGCCCATTCTGGAAAATAGACTTCCAGAGCTTTCTAACAAGCCCAAGAACGCGTGATTTGGCCGAGTATTCTGGAAGTTATGCTCTGTTGAAGTTGAGGCAGTTGCAAGGATTAATGCTGGGAATATGAAGAGTCTTCGGTTACATATACTTGTGTGGCTGATATTGTGCACGTTTTAGATGCTTCTAGATTGATGTAATCAGCTGCAAAAATCCTAGAATATTCCTTGTAACCTCCCCCACCCCCTTTTATGATGTGTCTTTTCATTTTTCTTAGACTTTTCATTAGCTAGTTTTTAATTGTTAGGAGTTATTTGAGTCTTTTGATTGTCTTTTGCTGAGTCTATAAAAGGGGAGGGGCATGTGAAGCTAATCATTCAGCATTGTAAGAGATTTCCAAAGTAATACAAGCACCTTTGAGAGTGATTCTCATTTGTGTCTCAAAAATTCCTAGTTCTATATCTTGAATTTGGCTAATTCAAGTGGTGTTCTAGGTTCTCTTCCTTTTCCAATTGGAGTGATTCCTTGGTTAAGACAAGAGAATTAGCCCAAGATCAAGTCATTGAGTGGCTCCGTGAAGGATTATCTCAATTACAAGATCTTGTTCTATCCCTTTTTCTTGTGTAGTGAAGTTCTTCATCCATCTCATCTATCTTTCATTTCTCTTTCCAATTTGGCTTATTTGAGTTGGAGTTTGATTTGGTTCACTTGCCCCCCCCACATATACATCAATTGGTATCAGAGCCAAGGTTTTTAAGTGACCCACATCATACCCAAACACATCCCAAAAAGCTAAAATACAAAAAAAAAAAAAGAGGCACAAACCGGCAATCCGAAGTCTTGAAGACCAGAGAAGCAGCACGGTGCCCCGTGCCACAACACACGACCGTGCCATATTCTTTTTCCAGGAATCTTCAAGTCGAGACGGAGCACGGTGCCCCCGTGCCGCCAAGCACGACCGTGCCACTCTACTTTTCTGTATTTTCTTCAGCCGAAGCATAGCACGGCCTGACCGTGCCCCCTTGCACGACCGTGCCACCTTTGCCACAGCCAACTTACGTTTCAAATCAATCCACGAAGAACCCTAGACCTCATCCTTCATGCCGTCTTCAAAGAACTTGGAGAAAGAACTAGCTCTTATTGATATTGGATATGCTTGCTTTGCAATTCCAAAATTTCATGGCGAAAAGGAAGAGTTAGCAGGTTGGTTATCTAAGGTGGAACGAGTTTTTGCTTGTTGTATCCTTAATGACCAACAGAAGTTCAAAGTGGTTATTTCAAGATTGAGAGGATGTGCACTTCAGTGGTGGAATAAATACAAGTTTGAGCGAAAAAAGAAAGGAAAAGAAAAGGTGAGAACTTGGAAGAAATTGAGTAGTAAGTTGAAGGGTTCCTTTTACCCATCCACTTACATGCCCATGAAAGAAAGTATCTCCGTTAAGCTCACGGGTTCATTCCCTTCCACCCCACAAAAAGAACCAACCCCACAAATGATCTTTCCCCCACAACCTAGGAGGTGTCTCAAGTGCCAAGGGCTTGGACACTTATCCACGGATTGCCCAAATAACGAGGTCATTACCTTGGAAGAAAGGAAAGCCGTGGAAGAAGAGAACGATCAGGAGGAAAGCCTTGAAGAAGAAATTGAACTCAAGGTTGAAAAAGAAGAAATACTTCACTTAGAGAAGGTTTCTCAAAAGCCAAACAAAGATGAAGAGATCCTTGGAGAGGAAGCTTCAAGCCTAGTTGACCTACCTCTTGTTTTTGATGACTATGGTGATGAAGAGACCTTTGAACTTGAGGCCCAAAGATCCGAGTTGAAGCAAGAAGAGATTGTGCAAGAAATTGAGCAATCCTTCACCCAAGAAGGGTGCCAAGAAGATAATGAGGTGAATTTGAGCATAACCCCAAGAATTGAAGAGCATGTAGTTAAAGACCTTGAAGTGATGAAGCCATGTAGGGTTGCTGAAGAGTTTGAACAACTCTTGATTCAAGAAGTACGCCCTACCGAACTCCAAGCACCCGAGTTGGAGGCATGTGGGGTTATTGAAGAAGTTGAGCAACTCTGGACCCAAGAAGAATTCACCTTAACCCCCATTCAACCTTCCCAACCCTTCAAACCACAAAAGGACCGACAAGCCTTAACCCTCATTCATCCTTCCCAAACCCTTGCCCCCAAAAAAGATTTCCCACTTCCGCCTCTTCTCCTCACCAGATATGACCCGTTTTATCATCCTCCCCTCACCCTCTTCTATATCTCTCTAGAGGTGATGCCCTGTGACCTCCTTCCCCAAAAGCTCCCATATTGTGAGCGTGACCCCATTCTTGAGAAGCTTGCTAACCCATTGAGTTTGAGGACAAACTCAAAACCACCCGGGGAGTATGATGCATATTTCCATATGCATCATTTTTATTCAAGACCAATTTCAAAGAAGAAAAGGGTCAAAGAAGATCATGCTTGGAAGTGTGCTTTTTTGGTCTTATTAAGTGAGTTCAAAGACTCACGACACTATGAAGAGGTCAAAAAGAGGTTAAGCTTTGCTAGAAATTTGGCGCTGAATTCATCCCTGCGGAACCCGATTTTTTGTGACCCCTTTTGGACAAGCTCAAGTGGACCCACAACTTGAGGCTCCACATGGTTTTGAAGTTTAAGATTTCAGCTTTCAAATAAGCCCAAGTTTGTTTAATTTGGACATCATTTGATTGGCCAAAATATCACTCAAAGATACGTTGTGCTGATCCAGTCCAGTCTGAGATAGGTGCATTGTTTGGGCCATAACTTTCAAACCGCTTATCCAATTGAGCAAATGAGCCCATTCTGGAAAATAGACTTCCAGGGCTTTCTAACAAGCCCAAGAACGCGTGATTTGGCCGAGTATTCTGGAAGTTATGCTCTGTTGAAGTTGAGGCAGTTGCAAGAATTAATGCTGGGAATATGAAGAGTCTTAGGTTACATATATTTGTGTGGCTGATATTGTGCACGTTTTAGATGCTTCTAGATTGATGTAATCAGCTGCAAAAATCCTAGAATATTCTTTGTAACCTCCCCCCCCCCCTTTTATGATGTGTCTTTTCATTTTTCTTAGACTTTTCATTAGCTAGTTTTTAATTGTTAGGAGTTATTTGAGTCTTTTGATTGGCTTTTGCTGAGTCTATAAAAGGGGAGGGGCATGTGAAGCTAATCATTCAGCATTGTAAGAGATTTTCAAAGTAATACAAGCATCTTTGAGAGTGATTCTCATTTGTGTCTCAAAATTCCTAGTTCTATATCTTGAATTTGGCTCATTCAAGTGGTGTTCTAGGTTTCTCTTCCTTTTCCAATTGGAGTGATTCCTTGGTTAAGACAAGAGAATTAGCCCAAGATCAAGTCATTGAGTGGCTCCGTGAAGGATTATCTCAATTACAAGATCTTGTTCTATCCCTTTTTCTTGTGTAGTGAAGTTTTTCATCCATCTCATCCATCTTTCATTTCTCTTTCCAATTTGGCTTATTTGAGTTGGAGTTTGATTTGGTTCACTTGCCCCCCCCACATATACATCAGAAGATATCAAAGCAAAACTTACTCAAGCACCGGTACTTGTTTTACCATGCTTTAGTAAGATATTTGAAGTTGAATGTGATGCCTCTGGTGTAGGTATTGGTGGAGTTCTTACACAAGAAGGTAAACCCCTTACCTTCTTGTGTGAAAAGCTATGTGAATCTAGAAGAAAGTATTCCACCTATGACAAAGAGTTTTATGCTATTGTGAGATGTTCAGAGCATTGGAGTCATTATCTCATTGCTAGTGAGTTTATCTTGCATTCTGACCATGAAGCATTGAAGTACATTGAAGGGCAACATAAGTTAAACTCCAGGCACGCCAAATGGGTTGAGTTTATGCAATCATATCATTTCACCATCAAGCACAAGTTAGGTAAACTCAATCAAGGTGCAGATGCTCTATCGCGAAGGTATCTCTTATTGTTTCAATTAGATGCTTGTATACTTGGGTTTGAGCATCTAAAGATTCTATATGATCATGATGAAGACTTTGGGACATTACATACTGAATGTTCTAAACACCCTAAAAGAGATTTTCATGTTCAGAAGGGCTTTCTATTCAAGGGAGCTCGATTATGTATTCCAAAGTGTAGCACAAGAGAGCTATTAATTAGAGAGGTTCATGGAGGATCATTAGCTGGGCATTATGGAGAAAACAAGACTGTTATCATGCTGAGAGAGCATTATTATTGGCCAGCTATGGAAAGAGACGTCCAAGATATACTTAAAAGGTGTGGAACTTGTCAAGTGGGAAAGAGTCATTCACTACCCCACGGTTTGTATACTCCATTGCCAATTCCCACTTCACCATGGATTGATGTAAGTATGGACTTTATTCTTGGATTACCTAAAACACAAAGGAACAAAGACTCTATTTTTTTTGTTGTTGATAGGTTTTCTAAGATGTCTCATTTCATTCCATGTAACAAAACGGGATGCTACTCACATTGCTGAATTGTACTTTAGAGAAGTAGTGAGGTTGCATGGTGTTCCTAGGTCAATTGTTTCTGACAGGGATACCGAGTTTTTGAGTCATTTTTGGGTTACATTGTGGAAAAAGATGGGGACCAAGCTGAAATATAGTACCACATGTCACCCACAGACTGACGGACAAACTGAGGTTACTAATTGAACCTTAGGAACTCTCCTAAGAACTTTGATTAAACCTCATACCAAGGCTTGGGATTTGCTCTTACCCCATGCAGAGTTTGCTTATAACAAGACACCAGGCAGGGCTACTGGTCACTCTCCATTCAAGGTGGTCTATGGAATTGATCCCCTAGGTCCACTTGATCTCATTCCACGATCTTTCGATCAGAGGCCACATCTAGATGCAGCAGCAAGGGTAGAACAAATCAAGAAGATCCATGAGTTGGTGAGGAGCAAGATTGAAAAGTCTAATGAAGCGTATCAAGCTCAAGACAACAAGCATAGGAGAAAGATTGCATTTCAACGAGGAGACCTCGTGTGGATCCATCTAAGGAAAGAGAGATTCCCAACCAAAAGAAAGAACAAGCTTATGCCACGAGCAGATGGTCCTTTTAAGGTACTCGAACGTATTAATGATAATGCTTACAAACTTGATTTACCAGGTGATTATGAAGTGTCAGCCACATTCAATGCAGCTGATTTGCAAGCTTACCACGAAGATGATTACCTTGCCGATTTGAGGATCAAATCTTCTCAACAAAGGGAGGATGATGTAGTCCCTACCACCATTAACAATGAAGAAGGTCCAACAAGTCAATCAAAGTCCAATACAAGCTCTAAGATACAAGCCATGGTCCAAATTGTCCAAGCAACCCAAGGTGGTGCACACGGGTTCAAGAACCAATCCTTACCCGGTTTTGTGCACTTGATTTCCTAGGCTTTAAGGAGGCTTAAGTCCTTAATTTTTGCATTTTGATAAACCTTAAGATGTCCCCTTTCATGCCCCAATGTTAGTTCACCACTATCCAAGTCAAAGAAGGGAGGAGCAAGGTGTTTTGCCAAACCGGTCAGAATTGCACCCAATCTGCACGGTTTTTTCTTTTAGCTTGAAAACCCCACTTAAACTTTGTTTAACTTAATTTCTTGGTTGGGAGGGTTTAAACACATCCTAAAATTTCTTCCCATGGGTTAAAACCAGAGTCAAACTCACTTTTGTCAAGGTTAAACCAAGCCTCAAAACGGGCTACAAAACTGTCCACGAACCCGGTTCACAGTCCGGTTTTATTTTGCCCTCTCCGGTGGGTTTTCTTCACTTCAGCAGCAATGGCATGCCCCTCAAGGCTGGGAACACATCCCAAAGTCCCAATGATGAGCTGTAACCTTGAGAAGGACAACCAATGGGAGAGAAGCTGCCATGGAAGATGTTCCCTCTTTGTAATTGGCTAGCCGTAAAGTGCATGTCCTCTTTTCGGCTGTCCAATGGCAAGGGAGGAGGTTTACCAGCTACTTTGGCTTATGTTTAAGCTAATTATAATGTAAACATCATGTGTCTTGCTTTCCTTAATGTTAAAGGATGTAATTAAGCTAGCTCAAATTAGATAACAACCGGTTTTGCTCTTAACCGGGTATGCTTAGCTAATCAAGATCTTTCCTCCCTAGGAGGGAAAGGATTAGTAAGGTGCTTGCTTGCTTGTGTGCTTGCGTGACATGCTTAATAAAGGAATGCATGACCATAGCAAGAAAAAACCAGCTATTGTTGAATGAAAATCAGTTTGAAAGCTTGAAAACTTTCCCTCTCAAATTCTTACTTGATTATCCTTAATTAGGCCAATTAAGGTGGTGCTCAAGTCAAGTCTTAACCTTGATTAAGTGGTGATATCTGCATCTTTGTCAAGATTAAGGGCCCTAAACTCAAGATTGGTGGTGTTTCTGTATCCTTTCATTGAGTTTAGCCTATCCTATTCATGCTTGCCTCAACCGGGTTAAGAGAGGATTAAGGTAAGATTATTAGCTTAAGTTTATAAGTTAATAATCTTTTACTTTGAAGCCCCCCTCAAATTCCCTCACTCCCTCATCCTTCATACCCTTCCTAATGTATGCTTGCAATGAACACAACCCAAGGTTACTTCATCCTTGTTCTTGCCAAGGAAACTAATGGAGGAAAGTGAGAGAATGTAGAAGATAAGAGGAGAGGTTGGATACAGCAAGCACCTTCAAGAGATAATCCAAGAGGAGCCACTCTTGTTGGATACTTAGGCAATCCCCTTAGATCAATTAGGAATCACCACCTAATTGAGATAAAGGGACCTAGACACCACTTAAGTTGTCACACTTAAGATATAGACTAGGAATTTTGAGGGTAGAGTTTCTTTGAGAACTCACAAGCTTATACATTCAAGTTGGTTGCAAAATGAAGGAACCAAGCTGCCTTTTAACAAGCAATGGCCGAGCTCCCTCTCTTCCTAGGCAGCAAATACAAAGCTAAGTACATGTGGGGAAGAGAAACACACCTAATCAGCCACTACTAGCTAGACACCTCACTACCTAGCTTAATCTACCTCATTAGGGGTTATTATGCCTCCCAAATGAGGTGTCAAGCTTACAAAAGTCCTAGGTTGCAGCAAGATGAGTCATCCAGCAAGTGGGGATGCAAGTTGACAAGCAAAAAGTCCAAGAAAAACAGCCCTTGTACCGGCTAGCAACAAACCGGGTAAAGGGATGTTTTGCTTGTCCTTTTGGCTGGATAAAACCTACACAAGGGGTGCTTTGGATGGGATTTGAACCCTGGACTTGATAAATATTTATGTCCCCTTTCACGCTGCAAAATTTCAGAAACAATGGAGTTGAGTTGGTGGGCCAAACATTCCCTTAATTCGGACTGTGCTGATTGGCGCCCTTCAGTGCACTGTCTTCAGTTTTGGGCTTGGTTGGCTGACCAAATGGACTCCAAATGCCTTGCAAAAGGTCTTTTTGGAAAGCTAAGATCTTAAGCTTTAAGGGGATGGTGCGTGCAGGAAATTTCCCCCTCTATACTTTGCTCCAAGAGCGACACAAAATCGGGCCAGAAACTGGACGAACTGGACAGTGCATCTTCTACTGTGTACATGAGTTTTCTGACCAAGGCATGAACTTCTTTGGCCTCCTTGGGGGTTGAATGGGTGTGAGGGTTTGCTGGATGTGTGGATGAAGCTTGGGCACAATGGTCCCCATCATCCTCCCCGGCTTCTTTGGAGTTTGACCTCAAACTCGGTAACTCCTCATCTTCATCATAGTATGGGCTCAAATCAGCCACATTGAAGGTGGCGGATACCCCATAATCACCGGGAAGGTCGACTTTGTAGGCATGGGGCCCGACCTTCTCTGATATCTCAAACGGGCCATCGGACCTTGGCATGATTTTGGACTTGCGTTTGCTTGGGAATCTCTCCTTCCGCAAGTGGACCCACACTAATTCTCCCGGCTGAAAGTGGACCTCCTTCTTGTGCTTATTGGCTTGATGCATGGCTTGGGTATTAGCCTTCTCAATCCTTTCCCGGACTTGAGCATGAAGGTCCTTGATCTCTTGGGCTCGTTTTTCAGCCTCCCAACTAAACTTGCTAGGTGTGGGAATGGGAGTGAGGTCTAAGGGTGTTCTTGGATTGTACCCATAGACCACTTGGAAGGGGGAGAAGTGGGTGGCTTTGCTTGGTGCACGGTTGAAAGCGAACTCCGCATGAGGTAGGAGTTCATCCGAAGCCTTGATGTTCTTCTTCACAAGCACCCTAAGTAAGGTGCCCAAGGTCCGGTTAGTCACCTCGGTTTGGCCATCGATTTGGGGGTGACAAGTGGTACTAAACTTGAGAAGTGTCCCCATCTTTCTCCAAAGTGTGAGCCAAAAGTGACTAAGGAACTTAGTGTCCCTATCCGAAACCATGCTCTTGGGAATGCCATGAAGTCTCACAATCTCTTTGAAGTAGAGGTTGGCTATGTGGGAAGCATCATGAGTGGTGTGGCAAGGAACAAAGTGGGCCATTTTGGAGAATCGGTCCACCACCACCATGATGGAGTCCTTGCTTCTTTGTGTGCGCGGAAAACCCGTGATGAAATCCAAGCTAATATCTTCCCATGGGGCTAGAGGTACGGGCAAAGGGGGGTAGAGGCCGTGGGGAAGGGCATGGCTTTTAGCCATGTGACAAGTTGAGCATCTTTTGATGAAATGCTCCACATCTCTAGCCATTTTTGGCCAATAGTAATGCTCCTTGAGCATTGAGCACGTCTTCTCTACCCCAAAGTGGCCGGCTAGAGCACCACCATGCAACTCTTGGATTAGTAACTCTCTAAACCCGCACTTGGGTATACAAAGTCGTGACCCCTTGAAGAGGAACCCCTTTAGGAGATGGAAGAGGTCGTGGGGATGGGTTGCACACTTTGCGTAGATCTTCTTGAAGTCTTCATCGTTGGTGTACATCCCCTTGACAGCCTCAAACCCAAGTACCTTGGATTCAAGGGTAGAGGGCAAGAGATACCTTCTTGAAAGTGCATCGGCCCCTTTGTTCATTTGGCCGGATTTATGGTGGATCACAAAATGGAAGGATTGCATGAACTCTACCCACTTGGCATGTCATGGGTTGAGCTTATGTTGTCCTTGGATGAACTTCAAAGCTTGGTGATCCGTGTGGAGAATGAACTCTCCTCCAACCAAGTAATGCCGCCAATGTTCTAGTGCCGTCACAATGGCATAGGACTCCTTGTCATATGTAGAGTACTTCCTCTTAGCATCATTCAACTTTTCACTAAAATATGCAATGGGCCTCTTCTCTTGTGACAATACGGCCCCTATGCCAACTCCGGAAGCATCACACTCTACCTCAAAGACTTTGGAAAAACTAGGTAGTGCAAGAATGGGTGCACTAGTAAGCTTCTCTTTAATCTCTTCAAAAGCTCGTTGGGCTTGATTACTCCACACAAAGTGCTTGGCCTTGAGGACCTCGGTCATGGGTGCCATGATGGAGCTAAAATCTTTGATAAACCTCCTATAGAAGGAAGCCAAACCATGGAAGCTCCGGACTTGTTGTATGGAGGTGGGAGTAGGCCACTCACGGATGGCCTTGACCTTGGCTTCATCTACATGGATGCCTTGAGCCGAAAACCACATAACCCAAGAAGATAACTTGGGGTGTGAAGAAGTGGCATTTCTCAAGATTACCATAGAGCTTCTCTTCGGCCAAAATGTTCAAGACTTGATAGAGGTGGCTTGCATGCTCTTGTTCATCCCGGCTATACACAAGAATTTTATCAAAATAGACAACAACAAATTTGCCAATGACCGCCCCAAGCACCTCATTCATAAGTCTCATGAAGGTGCTTGGTGCATTAGTCAAGCCAAATGGCATAACTAACCACTCATAGAGGCCCCTTTGGTCTTGAAAGCCGTCTTCCATTCATCCCCTTCAAAGATGCGAATTTGATAATAGCCACTTCTAAGGTCGATTTTGGAGAAGATAGTGGCCCCATGAAGCTCATCAAGCAAGTCTTCCAACCTTGGAATGGGGTACCGGTACTTGATGGTGATCTTGTTGATAGCTCTACTATCAACACACACTCTCATACTCCCATCTTTCTTGGGCACAAGCAAGGCCGGGACGGCACACGGGCTCAAACTCTCACGGATTAACCCCTTGGATAGGAGGTCATCCACTTGTCTTTGAACCTCTCGAGTTTCTTGAGGGTTCATGCGGTATGCCGGCTTGTTTGGGAGTATGGCACCGGGAATAAGATCAATCTTGTGTTGGATCAATCTTTTAGGGGGTAGGCCATGGGGTATTTCATGTGGGAAGACGTGGGAAAAGGTTTTCATGAGGGGTGTGAGTAAAGGATGGGAAAACTCCTTTACCCTGGCCGGTTCTTGGCCTAAGAGAATCCACTCTTTGAAGTCTTCAAATTCATGTAGTTGAGAGTGGAGTAAGGTGGTGAGAAAGACATCCAACTTGGGATTGTCTTGGGGGTTCTTTTGTGGGCTTGGTTTAAGGGGAGTGAGGGTGATTTTCTTGTGGTCTTTAGTGAAGGTGTAAGTGTTCAAGCGGCCATCATGCATAACCCTTCTATCAAATAACCATGGTTGGCCCAAGAGGACATGGCACGCATCCATAGGCACAATGTCACTCCAAAGTTCATCCTTATAGGTTCGACCAATGGAAAAGGAAAGTAAACACCGAGAGGTGATTTGCAAACCCTTACCTTGGTTGAGCCATTGGATTATGTAAGGATTAGGATGAGGTGTGACCGGGAGCTTGAGTTTGTCCACCATGGTCTTGGAAGCCACATTAGCACAACTTCCTCCGTCAATAATGAGGGAGCACACCTTTCCACTCATGGTGCACCGAGTGTGGAAAATGCTTTCCCTTTGCTCCATGTCTTCATGGAAGCTAGCCCACTCAAGGCCCTTCTAATCACCAAGAGCTCTCCTTCATCCGGACCCTCTTCAACCTCCTCTATGATTTCATTCAAGTACACCCCTTTCTCTTCTTCCTCCTTTTCTTCCCCCTCTTCTAGCTCCTCTAAGGAAGCTTGATATTCAGCTAGAGAGACCATTCTTTTGTTGGGACACTCAGAAGCATAGTGTCCAAGGCCTTGGCAACGAAAACACCGGACTTTGCTAGATGGCTTTGGGGGTAGTTGTTTGGAGGGAGTTTGTGGAGTGGTGTTTTGTGGGGGTTTCGGGTTTGGAGAGGGGAAGGATTTTTGAGGAGTGTATGGAGGCTTTTGGAAGCCATAAGGCCGTAGGGTAGGCTTGGGGATGGGATTCTTGCCTTTGAGTTTCTTTTGCATTTCAACTTTGTGGGCTAGAGCACTTAGCTCATCAAAAGAGGTGTAAGGATGTAACTTAACAACATGAGCAATTTGCTCATCAAGACCACTCAAGTATCGAATCAAGGTTTGGGAGTCATCCTTCTTCAAATCACATTTCAAGAGAAGTTGTTCAAAGTCCCTAGTGTATTCTTCTACACTTTTGGAACCTTGTTTGAGGTGGTGGAGTTTAAGGAAGTTGTCTTGGAGGTAATTTGGGGGTAAGAATTTGGCCTTAAATTTGGACTTCATTTTCTCCCAAGTCTTAATCTTACTTTTCCCCTTCCTTACTCTCTTGGACACAACATTAGACCACTAAATAGAGGCATATTTACGAAGTTTCAAAGCCACTAGTTTTACCTTCTTGCCTTCCGGAATGTCCTTGTACTCGAAGACTCGTTCCACCGTTTGTAACCAATCAAGGAAGATATTCGGATCGAGTTGACCTTCATACTCCGGGATGTCAACTTTAAAATCACCATAGCTTCGTTCGTTATGCCTTTGGTGTCGGCGTGGCCGTCTACCTTGCTCTTCCTCACTAGAATCACCAAATGGGTTGCTTCCCTCAGAATCATCCGAGTCCCTATGCTTGCTTGAGCTTCGAGAACTCCATTGGTTCTGCCTCTTTTCTTCCATGAGTTGGCTAAGTTGCCGTTGAAGGTACTTGAGTTGTGCCTCAAGTTCAACTTTCTCCCTAAGGGCTTGTTCAGCCACCTGAGTAGGGGTAAGGCTAGTGGACATGGTGATTTTGTGGTGGGAACTTGGTGTTTTGGGTTGAAAAGGGGGAGGCACGGTCGAGTGGTGTGGCACGGTCAGGGCGTGCTCACGGGCTGAAGGTGAATTCTGGGACAGTGGGTGTGGCACGGTCGTGTGTGGTGGCACAGGGTGACCGTGCTGTGTTACTGGAAAATGGGTTTGGGTTTCTGGATGTGGCACGATCGTGCGTAGGGAGCACGGTGTGCCCGTGCTAAATTTCTGGCTAGGCACGGCTGGAAATTTTGTGGGTGAGTGTTTGGGGTGGTTTTTGTGAGTTTGGTGTTTGAACGTGTTTGGGCAAGGGAAGCTTGGCCAAGAAGGTAGCCTAAGCTCTGATACCAAATGATGTATGCTTGCAATGAACACAACCCAAGCTTACTTCACCCTTGTTCTTGCCAAGGAAACTAATGGAGGAAAGTGAGAGAATGCAGAAGATAAGAGGAGAGGTTGGATAGAGCAAGCACCTTCAAGAGATAATCCAAGAGGAGCCACTCTTATTGGATACTTGGGCAATCCCCTTAGATCAATTAGGAATCACCACCTAATTGAGCTAAAGGGACCTAGACACCACTTAAGTTGCCACACTTAAGATATAGACTAGGAATTTTGAGGGGAGAGTTTCTTTGAGAACTCGCAAGCTTATACATTCAAGTTGGTTGCAAAATGAAGGAACCAAGCTGCCTTTTAACAAGCAATGGCCGAGCTCCCGCTCTTTCTAGGCAGCAAATACAAAGCTAAGTACATGTGGGGACGAGAAACACACCTAATCAGCCACTACTAGCTAGACACCTCACTACCTAGCTTAATCTACCTCATTAGGGGTTATTATGCCTCCCAAATGAGGTGTCAAGCTTACAAAAATCCTAGGTTGCAGCAAGATGAGTCATTCAGCAAGTGGGGATGCAAGTTGACAAGCAAAAAGTCCAAGAAAAACAGCCCTTGTACCGGCTAGCAACAAACCAGGTAAAGGGATGTTTTGCTTGTCCTTTTGGCTGGATAAAACTTACACAAGGGGGTGCTTTGGAGGGGATTTGAACCCTTGACTTGATAAATATTTATGTCCCCTTTCATGCTGCAAAATTTCAGAAACAATGGAGTTGCGTTGGTGGGCCAAACATTCCCTTAATTCGGACTGTGCTGATTGGCGCCCTGCAGTGCACTGTCTTCAATTTTGGGCTTGGTTGGATGACCAAATGGACTCCAAATGCCTTGCAAAAGGTCTTGTTGGAAAGCTAAGATCTTAAGCTTTAAGGGGGTGGTGCGTGCAGGAAATTCACCCCTCTATATTTTGCTCCAACAGCGACACAAAATCGGGCCAGAACCTGGACGAACTGGACAGTGCATCTTCTGCTGTGTACATGAGTTTTCTGACCAAGGCATGAACTTCTTTGGCCTCCTTGGGGGTTGAATGGGTGTGAGGGTTTGCTGAATGTGTGGATGAAGCTTGGGCACGATGGTCCCCATCACTTCCTTCCATCCCATTCCACGGCCTAAAACATCCAAAAGGCCTAGCAAACACATCTATCACCAAGAACATACAACTGGGCTCAAGTGAGCCAATTTCAGTTTCCACAACCAGAAAAGTGGCACGGCCTACCCGTGCTCATAGGCACGACCGTGCCACCTTGACCCGACTCAAACCTTTGTGTTTTTGATCTCTTTTGATGTGTGTTAGCTTGGGATCCTTCCTCCCTTGAGACATACATCATATTTGGTATCAGAGCAAAGGTTTCGCCTTGGCCTAGCATCCGCTTCCACCTTCCACAAAGCATCCACTTCCCTTCTTCTCCACAAACTGATTTCTCCTTTTAATTCCAATATGTCTTTAACAAGCATGTCTTTGGAAGAAAGATTTGAGTCATTGATGAAGCAAAATGAGTTCTTGGCAAGCAAAATCCGAGAGGATTCACAAGGAAACCAAGAGGCTCAAGCACAGAATGAGTACCTAAGGAAGCAGTTGGGCTCGTTCTTGAAGCAAAAGCAAAGAATGAATGAAGGAACTCTACAATCTGAACCCAAGGCACGTGAGCAAGTTCATAGTCATGATGTTGATTCGTCAAGTGAAGAAGAAATGCCAAGGATGGCCAGAAGAGAGCCACGAAATCAAGCCAGTACCAACGACTTCAAAGTTGAAATTCCTGAATTTGAAGGTAAACTTGATCATGAAGAGTTTATTGATTGGTTGAATACAGTTGAAAGAATCTTTGAATACAAGGATATTCCTGATGATAAGAAGGTTAAGTTGATAACCATAAGACTCAGAAAGTATGCATCCTTATGGTGGGCAAACTTGAATGCTAAAAGGCTTAGAGAAAGAAAAGCAAGAATCCATACTTGGGAAAAGATGAAAGCTAAGCTTAAAGCAAGGTTCCTTCCACCAACGTATGCCCAAGATTGCTACTCTCAATTTCATAATCTCACTCAAGGTACTATGAATGTTAAAGAGTATACTCGTGAGTTTGAGAAGTTGATGATTAAATGTGACATACAAGAACCTGAAGAACAAACCATAGTTAGATACTTGGGAGGTCTTGATCCTAGGTATTCTAATGTGGTGGAGTTGCAAGCCTGTGCTTCTTTTGATGATGTTTGTGTATTAGCTCATAAGATGGAGCAGCAAAAGAAGGCTAAACAGCCCCAAAAACCCACATATACAAAGTCTTTCATTCGGAGCCAGCCTTTTAACAAGGGGAGTTCTAACCCACCTACTAAACCATAATCTCCCTCTCCCTTTAAGCCACAAACTCCCTTTCCCTTTAATCCACAAAGAACCACGGCTCCTCAAAAGGCTCCAGCAACCCCATTTCGGCCTAACCCAAACCCCATGAGCAACAAAAGATGTTTTAAGTGTCAAGGGCTTGGCCATATTGCCTCAGAATGTCCAAATAGAAAAGTTATAACTTTGGCTGAGTGGACCGCCGTGAAGGAGGACTTTGAAGAAGAAGAGAACGAGGTTGAAAGTGAGCTAGAAACTGAAGAAACTCAGGATGAGGTTATTGAAGAAGCAGATGAAGGTGAACTCTTAGTTTTGAGAAGAGTTCTAAGTAATCAGAAAGGAGCTAAGGATGAACAAAGAGAGAATATCTTTCACACTTGATGTACCACCCAAGGAAAGATATGTTCTTTGATCATTGATGGAGGTAGTTGCGCGAATGTAGTTTCTCTAAGTATGATTGAGAAACTAGGGCTACAAACAGTGACACACCCACATCCATACAACATCTAGTGGCTAAATCAAAGCAAAGGCATTCAGGTGAATTCTCGTTGTTTGATTTCCTTTTCCATTGGAAAGAGCTATCAAGATGAGTTATGGTGTGATGTTATTCCTATGGATGCATGTCATGTGCTATTAGGACGACCATGATTGTATGATCGAAAGGTTATGCATAATGGTTATCTTAATACCTATTCATTTTCCAAAGATGGCAAGAAGATTACCCTAGCCCCATTATCTGATGTATGTTAACCATGGGAATGTCAAAGATCAGAATGTATGATGGGGAAGATTGAAAACAAGGACAAGCAAAAACCGAAAAGAATAATGAGCTCAACCGGTCTTGATGGATAGTGTGCAACTCTCTTGTCTAAGATAAGCCAAAGGCGCCACTTAGAGGAGAAGTTGGGCTATTCCTTCTTCACTTATGGATACAGAATATCACCACCATAAGCAAGAGAAAGGGACCTAGAAGATCACCACTTGAACTAGCCAATTCAAGCTAAAGCAACTAGGAGTTTCAATGGAGAGTAAAACACTCAGATTTCATTACATGATATTCAAAGCTGCTTTCTTACATTCCTAAAGGTCCCTTATATAGGAGGGAGCCTCAAAATTCAGATTACATGGGTTACAATGCAAGCTAAACGGATCAAGACAAAAGGGAAGCACAAAAAGCAAGAAAAATACAAAAGGTGATGTTGACAGTTGCTGTCCAGTTTTCCAGATTGCAGGGTCAACTTTCAGCAGCTGTATCTTCGTCCTTACTTACCCAAATTGGCTCCAACATACCCTATTAGAAAGCTTAGAAAGTGTTCTTTCATATGACTACTTTTGGAGCTCATTTGGTGCAGCCGTTCAGGAGATATAAACAGAACAAGTGAGATGGTGCAGGCTGACTTCCCAAAAGCAGCTTTAGAAGTTTCCTTGCTTTTAGCCTCCTTAGGACACGTTTGACTCTGGTTTCTTTTCCCACCCTTTTAGCCAATTCAAAAAAGGATCTAGGGGTTAAAATTCCAGGTTGTTAGGGTTACTTTAGGTTGGGGAAAATGGGCTCCCAAAACCGGACAAAATCTGACCTGGAAAACAGTTTTGGACAGTTTGGCTTTAACAAAGGGTTTGGATGGGCAAATGACATCCAAATGGGCTGAAACTTGATTTATTGGGCAGCTAACTCTCCCATCTTTCCAGGAACACCAAAAGTTTGGCTTTAAAGCCTCAGGACATCAGGTTAGCAAGGTCAGAAAGTCGGGCCATGCGCAGGATGAACCCGGTAGAATGCAAGTGATCATCTCTTGATTGATTTCTAGTCCTTGGAAAGCCTTTATGACCTCTTAAGCTAGAAGAACCCCTTGGGGCTAATCCCCATCATCCCTCCCAGCTTAGGAAGAGTTTGTCCTTAAACTTGGTAGTTCTTCGTCTTCATCAAGGTAGGGCCTTAAGTCGGCGACATTGAATGTAGCGGATACTCCATACTCACCGAGCAAGTCAACCTTGTATGCATTGGAATTGATCCTTTCAAGAATCTTAAATGGGCCATCCGAGCATAGAAGAAGCTTGGACCTTCTTTTGCATGGAAATCGCTCCTTTCTTAGGTGGATCCATACTAAATCTCCGAGCTTAAATTGGACTTCCTTCCGATGCTTGTTCACCCGATCCTTGGTTTGATTAGTGAACCTCTTAATTTTAGCTCTCACTTGGGCATAGAGCTCTTGGATTTCCTTTACTCTCTTCTCGGCCTCCCAACTAAACTTGGTTGGAGTAGGGAGGGGTGTGAGGTCAATAGGAGTACAAGGGTTGAACCCATAGACAACTTGGAATGGAGAAAGGCTCGTGGCTTTGCTTGGCGCTCGATTGTAGGTAAACTCGGCATGGCTAAGCAACTCGTCCCAACCCTTTGTGCTCTTCTTGGCTAGGACCCTCAACAAAGTACCCAAGGTCCTATTGGTGACCTTGGTTTGGCCATCCGTTTGGGGGTGACATGATGTGCTAAATTTGAGATGAGTGCCCATCTTCTTCCATAGGGTGAGCCAAAAATGGCTCATGAACTTGCTATCCCGGTCGGACACCATGCTTTTGGGGATGCCATGGAGCCTCACGATCTCTTTGAAGTAGAGACTTGCAATTTGAGTGGCATCATGGGTAGTATGGCATGAGACAAAGTGTGCCATCTTCGAAAACCGATCAACTACCACCATTATGGAGTCCTTGTTCCGTTGTGTCCTTGGTAGGCCGGTAATGAAATCTAAACTCACATCCTCCCAAGGAGCCTTTGGGACCGGTAAGGGCGAATAAAGACCTTGAGGCAAGACATGGCTTTTGGCAAGTTGACAAGTAGAGCACCTTTTAACATAATGCTCAACATCCTTGACCATCTTGGGCCAATAGTAGTGCTCCTTCAACATGAGTGAGGTCTTCTCAATGCCAAAGTGGCCGGCCAAAGCTCCTCCATGCACTTCTTTAATCAAAAGCTCCCTAATGCGTCCTTTAGGGATACATAACCGGTTTCCTTTGAATAAGAACCCCTCTTCAATGTGAAATGGACCATGGGGGTGCCGTGAGCATACTTCAAAGGTCTCCTTGAAGTCTTCATCCTTGTTGTACAACTCCTTGATCAATTCAAACCCAAGGACTCTTGAGTCAAGGGAGGAGAGGAGTAGATATCTTCTAGACAAGGAATCCGCACCCTTGTTTAAGTGCCCGGATTTGTGGTGGATCACAAAGTGGAAAGCTTGAAGATATTCCACCCACTTAGCATGCCTCGGGTTGAGCTTGTGTTGACCTTGTATGAACTTGAGTGCTTCATGATCCGAGTGGAGGATGAACTCTCCCCCCACCAAATAATGTCTCCAATGTTCCAAGGCCCTCACTATGGCACAAAACTCCTTGTCATACGTTGAGTATTTTCGCTTGGCCTCATTGAGTTTTTCACTAAAGTAGGCTAATGGTCGGCCTTCTTGTGATAGGACCGCCCCTATGCCCACCCCAGAAGCATCACACTCCACTTCAAATATCTTGGAGAAGCTTGGAAGAGCAAGTATGGGTGCACTAGTGAGCTTCTCCTTCACATCTTCAAAGGCGGCTTGGGCCTTTTCATTCCACTCAAACTTCTTGGACTTGAGGATTTCGGTCAAAGGAGCCATGATTGTGCTAAAATTCTTGACAAACCTCCTATAGAAAGAGGCTAGGCCATGAAAACTTCTCACTTGGTGGATAGATGAAGGAACCGGCCATTCTCGGATGGATTGGATTTTGCTCTCATCAACGTGTATCCCGTGGGCCGAAACAACATACCCTAAGAAAACAACTTGGGGAGTGAAGAAGTGACACTTCTCCAAGTTGCCATATAACTTCTCTTGGGAGAGAACTTCAAGAACTTGTTGGAGGTGATTAGCATGCTCCCCCTCACCTTAGCTATAAACCAAGATGTCATCGAAATAGACCACCACAAACCTTCCGATGAAAGGCTTGAGGACTTTATTCATTATACGTATGAAAGTACTTGGAGCATTAGTAAGGCCGAATGGCATGACCAACCATTCATATAGTCCCCCCTTGGTTTTGAATGCCGTCTTCCACTCATCCCCTTCATAGATTTGAATTTGATAGTAGCCACTCCTAAGATCAATCTTAGAGAAAACGGTGGCCCCATGCAACTCATCAAGTAGGTCCTCCAACCTAGGGATGGGATAGCGGTACTTAATAGTAATCTTGTTGATAGCCCTACTATCCACGCACATCCTCATGCTTCCATCCTTCTTTGGAACCAATAAGGCCGGAACAGCACATGGACTCAAACTCTCCCGAATCATTCCTTTGGCCAAAAGTTCATCCACTTGTCTTTGGATTTCTTGGGTTTCTTGTGGGTTCATTCTATAGGCCGGTTTATTTGGAAGGGTGGATCCGGGGATGAGGTCTATTTTGTGTTGGATGGTTCTTTGAGGGGGTAGGCCATGGGGAATTTCTTGCGGAAACACATGGTTATAGGCTTGGAGAAGTGGGATGAGGAGGGGGTGGGAGTGAGTGACGGTTTCGGTTTCACCTAGGCCAAGTAGGAGCCACTCCTTGAATGACTCATACTCATGGTTTTCGGCCTTGAGGGGGTTAGTGAGTAGGATGTCTTTTTGTGGGGTTTCTTTTGGCTTGAGGAGTTGGGAAGGACGAATGGGGGTAAGGGTGATTTTCTTGTGGTCTAGGATGAAGGAGTAGGTGTTCATTCGGCCATCATGCATAACATTTCTATCAAAGAGCCACGGTCTACCAATGAGTACATGACATGCATCCATGGGAATCACATCACACCAAATTTCATCCTTATAGTTCTTTCCAATGCTCAAAGAAACTAAACAACGAGATGAGACTTGGATACCTTTGCCTTGATTGAGCCATTGAATAGTGTATGGAAAAGGGTATGGAGATGCCGTGAGTTGAAGCTTGTCCACCAAGGTCTTGGATGCCACATTTGTACAACTCCCTCCATCAATGATAAGGGAACATACTTTGCCTCCTATGGTGCACCTCGTGTGAAAGATGGCCTCCCTTTGTTCATTCCCATCTTGAGTAGCCAACCCACTCAAAGCTCGCCTAACCACCAAGAGTTCACCTTCATCCGGACCCTCCTCTACTTCTTCTAGGGCCTCATTCAAGTACAACTCCTTCTCTTCCTCCATTTCTTCTTCAAAAGATGCTTGGTATTCGGCTAGGGTAACCACTCTTGTTTGGGCATTCGGATGCAATGTGCCCTAGGCCTTGGCACCTAAAGCACCTCCTTGTCTCCTTATGTTTTGTGGACATTTGAGGGGCTGTTTTGGGGACCGTAGGTGGGGGTGGTTTCGGGTTTGGAGGGTTAAAGGGCTTTGGGGTAGTGTAGGAAGGCCTTTGAGGAGTGTAGGTACGATTTTGTGGTTTAAAGGCTTCACTCTTCCCCCTAGCTTTCTTTTGTAGTTCCACCTTGTGCGCTAAAGAGCTTAACTCATCAAGGGTGGTGTATGGGTACAATTCTACTACATGGGCTATCTTCTCATCCAACCCACAAAGATAACTCACCAAAGTTTGTTCCTCATCCTCTTTAAGGTCACATTTTATGATCAATTGCTCAAACTCCCTTGTATATTCCTCCACACTTAAAGACCCTTGTCTCAAATGGTGATGTCTAGAAAAGTTCTCTTGAAGGTAGTGAGATGGAAGGAACTTCTCTTTGAGTTTTTCTTTCATTTTCCTCCAAGTTTTAATCTTCCCCTTCCCTTTCTTGGCCCTCTTAGCTAAAACATTAGCCCACCAAGTAGAAGCATACTTTCTAAGTTTAAGGGCAACTAGTTTTACCTTCTTTTCATCCGGGATGTCCTTGTAGTCGAACACCCTCTCCACGGTTTGTAGCCAATCCAAGAACTCGTCCGGATCAAGCTTGCCTTCAAACTCGGGGATGTCAACTTTGAAGGCGTTGAATCCACCTCCTTGATGCCTTTCTTGTCTCCTTGATCCTCTACTAGCTCTTCCTTGTGACCCAAAAGGTTTGAAATCCGAATCACTTTCACCCGGGTCACTAGATTCACTTGGAATAGGTGAATCCCTCAAGTTGTCTCTCCTTTCCTTCATGAGCCTTTGAAGTTGAGTTTGGAAGTACTTGACTCTAGCTTCCATTTCGGCCTTTTCTCTTAAGGCTTGTTCGGCCACTTGCTCGGGTGTTTGGCTAGAAGACATGATATGTGGGCTTTGTGGGAGAGAAACCCGAGATTTGGCTGAGAATGGGGTGGCACGGTCGTGCCGTGGGACACGGGCTTCCCGTGCCAGGTTACTGCCGTGACAAAAGTGCAGAAAAGAGGTGGCACGGTCGTGCCTTAAAGCACGGGTAGGCCGTGCCACAATTCTGTCCCGTGCAGATAGAGAAAGGATGTTTTGTGGTTTGTGTTTGAGAAATGTGTTTGGGTGGAAGCTTGGCCAAGAGGGTAGCCTAAGCTCTTATACCAAGATGATGTATGTAGCCTAGGTGATGCCAATAGTGAAGATAAAAGATGGGAAAGATAGAAAACCGAACCAAACCAAGCAAAAACAAGTAGCTCTAACCGATTTTGGAAGATGGAATGCAACCCTCTTGTCTAGGATAAGCCAAAGGCGCCACCTAGAAGAGAAGTTGGGCTATTCCTCCTTCACTTATGGATACAGAATTAAATCACCACCATAAGCAAGAAGAGGAATCTAGAAAAACACCACTTGAACTAGCCAATTCAAGCTAAAGCAACTAGGAATTTCAAAGAGAGAGTAAACACTCACTTTCTTTTGTATTTCAAATTCAAGCTGCCTTCTTACATTCCTAAAGGCCCCTTATATAAGAGGGAGCCTCAAAATTCAGATTACAAGGGGTACAAACCAAGCCAATCGGACCAAGACAAAAGGGGAAGCACAAAAAGCAAGAAAAGTACAAAAGGTGATGTTGACAGTTGCTGGCAGCTTTCCAGTTTTGCAGGGTCTACTTTCAGCAGCCATATCTCCCTTTCTACTTACCCAAATTGGCTCCAACATACCTTAATAGAAAGCTTAGAAAGTGTTCTTTCATATGACTACTTTTGGAGCTCAGTTGGTGCAGCCGTTCAGGAGTTATAAGCAGAACAAGTGAGATGATGCAGTCTGACTTCCAAAAAGCACCTTTAGAAGTTTCCGCTCTTTTAGCCTCCTTGGGACAAGTTTGACTCTGGTTTCTTTTCGCACCCTTTTAGCCAACTCAAAAAGGGATCTAGGTTTCAAAATTCCAGGTTGTTAGGAGTACTTTAGGTTAGGGAAATTGGGCTTCCAAAACCAGGTACAATCTGGCCTGGAAGAACAGTTTGGGCAGTTGGGCTTTAACAAAGGGTTTGGGTGGGCAAATGACTTCCAAATGGGATGAAACTTGATTTATTAGGCAGCTAACTCTCCCATATTTCCAGGAACACCAAAAGTTTGGCTTTAAAGCCTCAGGACATAAGGTTACCAAGGTCAGAAAGTCGGGCCATGCGCAGGATGAACCCGGTAGAATGCAAGTGATCATCTCTTGATTGATTTCTAGTCCTTGGAAAGCCTTTATGACCTCTTGAGCTAGAAGAACCCCTTGGGGCTGATCCCCATCATCCCCCCCAGCTTGGGAAGAGTTTGTCCTCAAACTTGGTAGCTCGTCTTCTTCATCAAAGTAGGGCCTCAAATCGGCTACATTGAATGTAGCGGATACTCCGTAGTCACCGGGCAAATCAACCTTGTATGCATTGGAATTGACTTTTTCAAGGATCTTGAATGGGCCATCCGAGCGTGGAAGAAGCTTGGACCTTCTTTTGCTAGGAAATCGCTCCTTTCTTAAGTGGATCCATACTAAATCTCCGGGCTTAAATTGGACTTCCTTGCGGTGCTTGTTCACCCGATCCTTGGTCTGATCATTGAACTTCTCAATTTTAGCCCTCACTTATGCATGGAGCTCTTGGATTTCCTTTGCTCTCTTCTCGGCCTCCCAACTAAACTTGATTGGAGTAGGGAGGTGTGTAAGGTCCATAGGTGTACAAGGGTTGAAACCATATACAACTTGGAATGGAGAAAGACCGGTGGCTTTGCTTGGCACTCGATTGTAGGCAAACTCGGCATGGCTAAGCAACTCATCCCAACCCTTTGTGCTCTTCTTGGCTAGGACCCTCAACAAAGTAACCAAGGTCCTATTGGTGACCTCGGTTTGGCCATCCGTTTGGGGGTGACATGATGTGCTAAATTTGAGATGAGTGCCCATCTTCTTCCATAGAGTGAGCCAAAAAAGGCTCATGAACTTGCTATCCCGGTCGGACACCATGCTTTTGGGGATGCCATGGAGCCTCACGATCTCTTTGAAGTAGAGGCTTGCAATTTGAGTGGCATCATGGGTAGTATGGCATGAGACAAAGTGTGCCATCTTCGAAAACCGATCAACTACCACCATTATAGAGTCCTTGTTCCGTTGTGTCCTTGGTAGGCCGGTAATGAAATCTAAACTCACATCCTCCCAAGGAGCCCTTGGGACCGGTAAGGGCGAGTAAAGACCTTGAGGCAAGACATGGCTTTTGGCAAGTTGACAAGTAGAGCACCTTTTAACATAATGCTCAACATCCTTGACCATCTTGGGCCAATAGTAGTGCTCCTTCAACATGAGTGAGGTCTTCTCAATGCCAAAGTGGCCGGCCAAAGCTGCTCCATGCACTTCTTTAATCAAAAGCTCCCTAATGCCTCCTTTAGGGATACATAACCGGTTTCCTTTGAATAAGAACCCCTCTTCAATGTGAAATGGACCATGGGGGTGTCGTGAGCATACTTCAAAGGTCTCCTTGAAGTCTTCATCCTTGGTGTACAACTCCTTGATCAATTCAAACCCAAGGACTCTTGAGTCAAGGGAGGAGAGGAGAAGATATCTTCTAGACAAGGCATCCGCACCCTTGTTTAAGTGCCCGGATTTGTGGTGGATCACAAAGTGGAAAGCTTGAAGATATTCCACCCACTTAGCATGCCTTGGGTTGAGCTTGTGTTGCCCTTGTATGAACTTGAGCGCCTCATGATCCGAATGGAGGATGAACTCTCCTCCCACCAAGTAATGTCTCCAATGTTCCAAGGCCCTCACTATGGCATAAAACTCCTTGTCATATGCTGAGTATTTTTGCTTGGCCTCATTGAGTTTCTCACTAAAGTAAGCTAAGGGTCGGCCTTCTTGTGATAGGACCACCCCTATGCCCACTCCTGAAGCATCACACTCAACCTCAAATATCTTAGAGAAGCTTGGAAGAGCAAGTATGGGTGCACTAGTGAGCTTCTCCTTGACATCTTCAAAGGCGGTTTGGGCCTTTTCATTCTACTCAAACTTCTTGGACTTGAGCATCTCAGTCAAAGGAGCCATGATTGTGCTAAAATTCTTGACAAACCTCCTATAGAAAGAGGTTAGACTATGAAAACTTCTCACTTGGTGAATGGATGAAGGAACCGGCCATTCTCGGATGGATTGGACTTTGCTCTCATCAACTTGTATCCCATGGGCCGAAACAACATACCCTAAGAAAACAACTTGGGGAGTGAAGAAGTGACACTTCTCTAAGTTGCCATATAACTTCTCTTGGGAGAGAACCTCAAAAACTTGTTAAAGGTGATTAGCATGCTCCTCCTCACCTTAGCTATAAACCAAGATGTCATCGAAATAGACCACCACAAACCTTCCAATGAAAGGCTTGAGGACTTGATTCATTAGACGCATGAAAGTGCTTGGAGCATTAGTAAGGCCGAATGGCATGACCAACCATTCATATAGTCCCCCCTTGGTTTTGAATGCCGTCTTCCATTCATCCCCTTCATAGATTCGAATTTGATAGTAGCCACTCCTAAGATCAATCTTAGAGAAAATGGTGGCCCCATGCAACTCATCAAGTAGGTTCTCCAATCTAGGGATGGGATAGCGGTACTTAATAGTGATTTTGTTGATAGCCCGACTATCCACACACATCCTCATGCTTCCATCCTTCTTTGGTACCAATAAGGCCGGAACGGAACAAGGACTCAAGCTTTCCCGAATCATTCCTTTGGCCAAAAGTTCATCCACTTGTCTTTGGATTTCTTGGGTTCCTTGTGGATTCATTCTATAGGCCGGTTTATTTGGAAGGGTGGATCCGGGAATGAGGTCTATTTTGTGTTGGATGGTTCTTTGAGGGGGTAGGCCATGGGGAATTTCTTGCTGGAACACATGGTTATAGGCTTGGAGAAGTGGGATGAGGAGGGGATGGGCGTGAGTGACGGTTTCGGTTTCACCTAGGCCAAGTAGGAGCCACTCCTTGAATGACTCATACTCATGGTTTTCGGCCTTGAGGAGGTTAGTGAGTAGGATGTTTTTTTGTGGGGTTTCTTTTGGCTTGAGGAGTTGGGAAGGACGAATGGGGGTAAGGGTGATTTTCTTGTGGTCTAGGATGAAGGAGTAGGTGTTCATTCGGCCATCATGCATAACATTTCTATCAAAGAGCCACGGTCTACCAAGGAGTACATGACATGCATCCATGGGAATTACATCACACCAAATTTCATCCTTATAGTTCTTTCCAATGCTCAAAGAAACTAAACAACGAGATGAGACTTGGATACCTTTGCCTTGATTGAGCCATTGAATGGTGTATGGAAAAGGGTGTGGAGATGTCGTGAGTTGAAGCTTGTCCACCAAGGTCTTGGATGCCACATTTGTACAACTCCCTCCATCAATGATGAGGAACATACTTTGCCTCCTATGGTGCACCTCGTGTAAAAGATGGCCTCCCTTTGTTCATTCCCATCTTGAGTAGCCAACCCACTCAAAGCTCGCCTAACCACCAAGAGTTCACCTTCATCCAGGCCCTCCTCTACTTCTTCCAGGGCCTCATTCAAGTACAACTCCTTTTCTTCTTCCATTTCTTCTTCAAAAGATGCTTGGTACTCGGCTAGGGTGACCACTCTCTTGTTCGGACATTCGGATGCAATATGTCCAAGGCCTTGGCACCTAAAGCACCTCCTTGTCTCCTTTGGTTTTGTGGACATTTGAGGGGCTGTTTTGGGGACCGAAGGGGGGGGAGGTTTTGGGTTTGGAGGGTTAAAGGGCTTTGGCGTGGTGTATGAAGGCCTTTGGGGAGTGTAGGCACGATTTTGTGGTTTAAAGGCTTCACTCTTTCCCTTAGTCTTCTTTTGTAGTTCCACCTTGTGAGCTAGAGAACTTAACTCATCAAGGGTGGTGTATGGGTGCAATTCTACTATATGGGCTATCTTCTCATCCAACCCACAAAGATACCTCACCAAAGTTTGTTCCTCATCCTCTTTAAGGTCACATTTTATGATCAATTGCTCAAATTCCCTCGTATATTCCTTCACACCTAGAGACCCTTGTTTCAAATGGTGGAGTCTAGAAAAGTTCTCTTGAAGGTAGTGAGATGGAAGGAACTTCTCTTTGAGTTTTTCTTTCATTTTCCTCCAAGTTTTGATCTTCCCCTTCCCTTTCTTGGCCCTCTTAGATAAAACATTAGCCCACCAAGTAGAAGCATACTTTCTAAGTTTAAGGGCAACTAGTTTTACCTTCTTTTCATCCGGGATGTCCTTGTAGTCGAACACCCTCTCCACGGTTTGTAGCCAATCCAAGAACTCGTCCGGATCAAGCTTGCCTTCAAACTCGGGGATGTCAACTTTGAAGTCGTTGAATCCACCTCCTTGATGCCTTTCTTGTCTCCTTGATCCTCTACTAGCTCTTCCTTGTGACCCAAAAGGGTTGAAATCCGAATCACTTTCACCCGGGTCATAGATTCACTTGGAATAGGTGAATCCCTCAAGTTGTCTCTCCTTTCCTTCATGAGCCTTTGAAGTTGAGTTTGCAAGTACTTGACTCTAGCTTCCATTTCGGCCTTTTCTCTTAAGGCTTGTTCGGCCACTTGCTCGGGTGTTTGGCTAGAAGACATGATATGTGGGCTTTGTGGGAGAGAAACACGAGATTTGGCTGAGAATGGGGTGGCACGGTCGTGCCGTGGGACACGGGCTTCCCGTGCCAGGTTACTGCCGTGACAAAAGTGCAGAAAAGAGGTGGCACGGTCGTGCCTTAAAGCACGGGTAGGCCGTGCCACAATTCTGTCCCGTGCGGATAGAGAAAGGATGTTTTGTGGTTTGTGTTTGAGAAATGTGTTTGGGTGGAAGCTTGGCCAAGAGGGTAGCCTAAGCTCTGATACCAAGATGATGTATGTTAACCGTGGGAATGTCAAAGATCAGAATGTATGATGGGGAAGATTGAAAACAAGGACAAGCAAAAACCGAAAAGAACAATGAGCTCAACCGGTCTTGATGGATAGTGTGCAACTCTCTTGTCTAAGATAAGCCAAAGGCGCCACTTAGAGGAGAAGTTGGGCTATTCCTTCTTCACTTATGGATACAGAATATCACCACCATAAGCAAGAGAAAGGAACCTAGAAGGTCACCACTTGAACTAGCCAATTCAAGCTAAAGCAACTAGGAGTTTCAATGGAGAGTAAAACACTCAGATTTCATTGCATGATATTCAAAGCTGCCTTTCTTACATTCCTAAAGGTCCCTTATATAGGAGAGAGCCTCAAAATTCAGATTACATGGGTTACAATGCAAGCCAAACGGATCAAGACAAAAGGGAAGCACAAAAAAGCAAGAAAAGTACAAAAGGTGATGTTGACAGTTGCTGTCCAGTTTTCCAGATTGCAGGGTCAACTTTCAGCAGCTGTATCTTCGTCCTTACTTACCCAAATTGGCTCCAACATACCCTATTAGAAAGCTTAGAAAGTGTTCTTTCATATGACTACTTTTGGAGCTCATTTGGTGCAGCCGTTCAGGAGATATAAACAGAACAAGTGAGATGGTGCAGGCTGACTTCCCAAAAGCAGCTTTAGAAGTTTCCTCGCTTTTAGCCTCCTTGGGACACGTTTGACTCTGGTTTCTTTTCCCACCCTTTTAGCCAATTCAAAAAAGGATCTAGGGGTTAAAATTCCAGGTTGTTAGGGGTACTTTAGGTTGGGGAAAATGGGCTCCCAAAACCGGACAAAATCTGACCTGGAAAACAGTTTTGGACAGTTTGGCTTTAACAAAGGGTTTGGATGGGCAAATGACATCCAAATGGGCTGAAACTTGATTTATTGGGCAGCTAGCTCTCAATCTTTCCAGACATACCAAAAGTTTGGCTTTAAAGCCTCAGGTCATCAGGTCACCAAGGTCAGAAAGTCGGGCCATGTGCCGGATGAGCCCGGCAGAATGCAAGTGATCGTGTCTTGAGTGATTTCTAATCCTTGGAAAGCCTTTGTGACCTCTTGAGCTATAAGAACCCCTTGGGGCTGATCCCCATCATTATCCCCCTCCAAGCTCCACGAAATTCAACCACAAAAAAAGCCTAAGCATGTTGATTGTTTGCTATCCGTGAGTGAACCCATTTTAAAGGCTTCTCAACATGAGTTTAAGGCCTTTAGAGAATGGATATTGAATGTCCAAAGTGACCCAAAAAGTGTGTTGCCTACTCACCCCATTGCAAAGACACTCCTTGAAAATTTCTGTCATGTGTTCCCCGATGAGATTCCTATGGGTTTACCCCCAAAAAGAGACATACAACACCACATTGATCTTATTCCTGGTTCCGTCCTACCTAACAAACCAGCATATAGGATGAACCCAAAGGATACTAATGAGATTCAAAGACAAGTTGCAGAGTTGCAGGAAAAAGATTGATTCGAGAGTCTTTGAGTCCCTGTGCCGTTCCAGCTCTTCTAGTACTAAAGAAAGATGGAGGAATGAGAATGTGTGTTGATAGCAGGGCCATCAACAAGATTACAATTAAGTACAGGTATCCCATACCAAGACTTGAAGATATACTCGATGAGTTATATGGCTCCAAGGTGTTTTCAAAGATTGATCTTCAAAGTGGTTACTACCAAATCAGAATTAGAGAAGGTGATGAATGGAAGACAGCTTTCAAAACAAAAGGTGGACTCTATGAATGGTTAGTAATGCCTTTTGGTCTTTCTAATGCACCTAGTACTTTCATGAGGTTAATGAACCATGTGTTTAGACCTTATATTGGAAAGTTTGTGGTAGTATACTTTGATGACATTCTGGTTTATTCTAAGAATGAGCATGAGCATCAAGATCACCTAATTGTCTTAGAACGTGAGAAGTTATTTGGTAACCTTAAGAAGTGTGCTTTCTTCACTCCTGAAGTTACATTTCTTGGTTATATTGTGACTGAAAATGGTATAAAGGTAGATGAAAGTACGGTAGAAGCCATTCGGTCTTGGCCTATACCTAAGAGCATACATGATGTTAGAGCTTTTCAAGGTTTAGCTTCATTCTACAGGAGATTTATTCGCAGTTTCAGTATTATTATGGCTCCTATGACTGAAGTGATCAAAGGAACATCCTTTGTATGGATTGCCAAAGCTCAATCTGCCTTTGAAGATATCAAAGCAAAACTTACTTAAGCACCGGTACTTGCTTTACCCTGCTTTAGTAAGATATTTAAAGTTGAATGTGATGCCTCTGGTGTCGGTATTGGTGGAGTTCTTACGCAAGAAGGTAAACCCCTTGCCTTCTTTAGCGAGAAGCTATGTGAATCTAGAAGAAAGTATTCCACCTATGACAAAGAGTTTTATGCTATTGTGAGATGTTTAGAGCATTGGAGTCATTATCTCATTGTTAGTGAGTTTATCTTGCATTCTGACCATGAAGCATTGAAATACATACAAGGGCAGCATAAGTTAAACTCCAGGCACGCCAAGTGGGTTGAATTTATGCAGTCATATCATTTCACCATCAAGCACAAGTCAGGTAAACTCAATCAAGGTGTAGATGCTCTATCACGGAGGTATCTCTTGTTATTTCAATTAGATGCTTGCATACTTGGTTTTTAGCATCTAAAGATTCTACATGACAATGATGAAGACTTTGGGGCATTGTATACTGAATGTTCTAAACACCCCAAGGGAGATTTTCATGTTCAGGAGGGCTTTCTATTCAAGGGAGCTCGATTATGCATTCCAAAGTATAGCACAAGAGAGCTATTGATTAGAGCAGTTCATGGAGGATCATTGGCTGGGCATTATGGAGAAAACAAGACTGTTATCATGCTGAGAGAGCATTATTATTGCCAGCTATGGAAAGAGAAGTCCAAGATATACTTAAAAGGTGTGGAACTTGTCAAGTGGCAAAGAGTCATTCTCTACCCCACGGTTTGTATACTCCATTGCCAATCCCCACTTCACCATGGGTTGATGTAAGTATGGACTTTATTCTTGGATTACCTAAAACACGAAGGAACAAAGACTCTATTTTTGTTATTGTTGATAAGTTTTCTAAGATGTCTCATTTCATTCCATGTAACAAAACAAATGATGCTACTCACATTGCTGAATTGTACTTTAGGGAGGTTGTGAGATTGCATAGTATTCCCCGGTCAATTGTTTCTAACAGGGATATCAAGTTTTTGAGTCATTTTTGGGTTACATTGTGGAAAAAGATGGGTACCAAGCTGAAATATAGTACCACTTGTCACCCACAGACTGACGGACAAACTGAGGTTACTAATCGAGGAACTCTCCAAAGAACTTTGATTAAACCTCATACCAAGGCTTGGGATTTGCTCTTACCCCATGCAGAGTTTGCTTATAACAGGACACCAGGCAGGGCTACTGGTCACTCTCTATTCAAGGTGGTCTATGGAATTGATCCCCTAGGTCCACTTGATCTCATTCCACGATCTTTCGATCAGAGGCCACATCCAGATGCAGCAGCAAGGGTAGAACAAATCAAGAAGGTCCATGAGTTGGTGAGGAGCAAGCTTGAAAACTCTTATGAAGCCTATCAAGCTCAAGCCAACAAGCATAGGAGAAAGATTGCATTTCAACCAGGAGACCTCGTGTGGATCCATATAAGGAAAGAGAGATTCCCAACCAAAAGAAAGAACAAGCTTATGCCACGAGCAAATGGTCCTTTTGAGGTACTCGAACGTATTAATGATAATGCTTACAAACTTGATTTGCCAGGTGATTTGGAGTGTCAGCCACATTCAATGTAGCTGATTTGCAAGCTTACCACGAAGATGATTACCTTGCCGATTTGAGGATCAAATCTTCTCAACAAAGGGAGGATGATGTAGTCCCCACCATCATTAACAATGAAGAAAGTCCAACAAGTCAATCAAAGTCCAATACAAGCTCCAAGATACAAGCCATGGTCCAAATTGTCGAAGCAACCCAAGGTGGTGCACACGGGTTCAAGAACCAATCCTTACCCGGTTTTGTGCACTTGATTTCCTAAGCTTTAAGGAGGCTTAACTCCTTAATTTTTGCATTTTGATAAACCTTAAGATGTCCCCTTTCATGCCCCAATGTTAGTTCACCACTATCCAAGTCAAAGAAAGGAGGAACAAGGTGTTTTACCAAACTGGCCAGAATTGCACCCAATCTGCACGGTTTTTTCTTTTAGCTTGAAAACCCCACTTAAACTCTGTTTAACCTTAATTTCTTGGTTGGGAGGGTTTAAACACATCCTAAAATTTCTTCCCATGGGTTAAAACCAGAGTCAAACTCACTTTTGTCAAGGTTAAACCAAGCCCCAAAACCGGCTACAAAACTGTCCAAGAACCCTCTCCTGTGGGTTTTCTTCACTTCAGCAGCTATGTGTCACGGGTTGATAATTCACTCAAACTTAGACCTGTGCGGCCTAGCAAGCTTTGCTTGGAATTCTTGCCTTGCTTGCTAGTAAGCCTTAAGGAAGCTTGACTTAGACTTTAAGAAGCTAAGTAAGCTCACTCACACTTTTAAGGGAACTTAGTGGAGAGAGAGTTTGGGAGAATGCTCTTATACTGTACTTGAATGCTTTCAATGGCTTTTATGGCTTGGTTACAAATGAGCCCCCTTAGGGGTCTATATACACATCCACCTCCTTAATGGATGGTAGAAATCTACTTGATCCAATGGCTAATATTACACTTCCAGAATATTCTATACAAATATCCTATACACTACACATATGTAGAATAGTGTGGAACATTCTAGAGTGTAGTCTAGAATATTCTAGTATAGCCTAGAAGGTTCTAGGACCCTCCACAAGGTCCTAGATATTCTAGAAGCTTCTAGAACAATCTAGAAGTTTCTAGAGTTCTCTCGACGGTTTTGGAAGAGTCTAGAAGACTCCGGAAGGTTCTAGAAGACTCTAGAATATTCTAACGCATTCTAGAAGGTTCTGGAAGAGTCTAGAAGACTCCAGAAGGTTCTAGAAGACTCTAGAATATTCTAGCGCATTCCAGAAGATTCCAGACTACTCTGGAAGACTCCGGAATATTCTAGAACTCTTCGGAAACGCGGCCCGTGACATCCTCCCCCACCCAATCCGGCAGCGTCCTCATTGCCTTTGGGTCTTCGTATGCTTGGCCCTTTTGTTGCCTCGTCTCCACGAGGTATCCCTTTCTCTTGGTCAGGTTGATGTGTTGTAGCTATGATGTAAGTCCAAGGGAAGGAAAGCAACCCAAGTTAACTCACGTCGAAGGAAGCTAGAAATCAAGCAATTTCTCACGGCCAGGAGTGGCACGGCCGTGCTTGATGGCACGGGGTGCCCGTGCCAAATCACTGCCTAGCTTGCCTAGGTAAGTCCCTTTCCACGGTTTGAGATGGCTTTGAAGGTTAAAGGAAGTTCGATGCAATCAGCTAAGTCAAGGCTTGATTTTGTGTGGAAAAGAGGAATCAAAGGAGTAAAGGAAGTGAGGAAAGTAATGGGGAATGAAAAACACTAAGAAGATCACCAAAGAGGCTCATGGTTTAAGAGGAGAGAAACCTAGAGCTTGCTTATGAACTTGAAGTGTGTTTAATGAATGTAGGATAGTTCTAAGCTAGATGATTAGATAAGATACACCACTAATCACTTAGCTTAGGGCCCTTAATCTTGGATTAGGATAAGATACACCCCCTAATCAAGATCAAGACTCACTTGGTCACCACCTTAATCGGCCACAATTAAGGATAAGCAAGTTAAGTGTTTAAGAAATCTCAAGACACAAAGTCTTTACTCTCAACTTCAATACTCAAACTTGTTGTTTTACAAAAGAGCAGCCAAGGCACTTATATAGCCTTGTGATTACATGAAAAGAGCTTTCCTTCTAGGCAAGGAAAGTCATTAAACTAATCCTATGCTTAGTAATACACGGTTTACTCTAATACAAACCAAAAGCTGAAAGCTTACTTTACAAAGCACTTAAATTATCTTCCTAAACCTTTCCTACGCATTAAGGAATGTAGATGACTCATTTTCCCAGCTAGAAAGGTAAGAGTGCATGGCTAGCCACCTCAAAAGGACTGAAGAATGCATGTGTGCCATGTCATGCTTGAGAGGTCGAATGAGGGCTTGCAAAATGGTGATGTTTTACTTGCTCCACGTGTCTCTCTCTCAAGTAGCTGAGTGGTGCTTGATCAAGCAGCTCAAAATGACCTGCTTGGCAGCCTTCCACCTTAAGCAAACCCCTTGAAGGAGGAAAACCACCAAGCTAAGCAACCGGGTGTCAAGCAGACAGTTTCTGCCTCCACTTGCAACGCATGTTTGACACCTCAAATGATGACTATTTGCTACGTTTCTTACATGGTTGGAAACCTCAAGATGTCTAGTTTACCCTCCAATTGGAATCGTAGCATTTGGACATCATTTGCCCCTTGAACAAACCAGAAAACCAAAACCGTACATTTTGCAGTGCAATCCGGATAGGTTCAAGAGATGAACTGTTTTAAGTAACCAAATGAATTCCAAATGATATGAAACCAATTGGACTTAAAAGTTAACATCCTGAACTTGATAATCATCCAAAAAACGGACACCAAAATATGCTTTAGGCCGATGTAATAAGATCGCAAAAACCGGGTAAAAATCTGGATGAGAACCCGGGTGTATCACCTTGTGTGTTTGCCATCAAGTGACTCATGGCCGTGACTTTGGAGTTGATTTCTTGATTATTTTGGATCAATGAAACATTTTTAGACCTTGAGGATGGACCTCCATCATTCTCCCCTTGTTGGGAAGATTTGATCCTAAAATCAGAAAGGATGTACTACCCAACAACAAACAAAGGTGAACTAGGCTGAAAAAGGATCAACTCTTCAAATAAGCTTGGTTTAAACTTTGCTTCTGTATTCCTCACATCAGCCATGTGAAACTTAAGTGGGTGTTGAAATGAATGGATGGTGGGTGGGTTTGGATTTTGCTTTGGGAGAGTAAATTGAGCAAGTTTAGGACCTGAGCATGCGAGATCCTGGATAGATGTGAATGGAATGATTTTGTGGGGAAAGGATGGGATATGGTCGTGCTCCTTTGGAATGAATAACATACAAACATGAATATTCATATGTTGTTCATGCTCTTCTTCATGAAAATTTGGAGACATCTTCTCCAAGAGTAGCATTTCACCTTCATCAGCAGTGATCTCAATTTCTTCAAGGGCTTCTTCTTGAGTTTCTTCCTCCTTTTCTTCCTTTCCAATTGCCTCCCACTCAGCCAGAGTGATGCTTCTTCGATTGACACAATCGGCGGCTATGTGTCCAAATCCTTGGCACTTAAAACATCGGGAAGTGCCATGCTTGGGTTTAAGTTGCGGGGGTAGGCTTTGTAGTGGGGTTTGGTTCTTTTGTGGAGTAGGAAGTGGGGGGGCCATGGGTTTAGGGACAAGGTTTGGGCTCCCCTTGTTGAATGGTTGTTCTTGAGGAAGGAATGTGGGAACTTCTTCACGAGTATGAAATCGAGACCTTCTTTGTTGTTCCACTTTGTGAGCTAAGACACAGATCTCATCAAAAGTGGTGAAGGCTTGCAATTCAACCACGTTGGCTATCCTAGGATCAAGCCCTCCTAGGTAACGAACCATGGTTTGCTCTTCAGGCTCATGAATGTCACATTTGATCATGAGTTTCTCAAACTCACGAGTATATTCTTCAACACTCATCTTACCCTGATTCAAATGATGAAAGAGCATGTATTGATCTTGGACATACGTAGAAGGCAAAAACCGTGCCTTCATCTTGGCTTTCATCTTGTCCCAAGTAGCAATCTTGCTCTTCCTCTCCCTAGTTCTCTTAGCATTAAGGTTTGTCCACCATAAGGAGGCATATTTCCTTAGTCTAAGAGCAACTATCTTGACTTTCTTATCCTCCGAAATCTCCTTAAACTCAAAGCGTTCCACTGTTTGTAACCATTCAATGAACTCATCAGGATCTAACTTACCCTCAAACTCAGGAATGTCAACCTTGATTCATTAGAGTTGAAAGTAGGCCGCGCTCTCCTTTGTATTCTTTCAAATGGCACATCCTCTTCAGATAACGCATTGCTACCTTCCTCTTCATAGCCATAATCCATCCCAATCCGAATGCTTGGTGACTCTTGAACTTTTGCTTTTGTTTCATGTACCAAGTTATTTCCTCAAGTACTCATTTCGAACCTTAAGTTCTTGATTACTCACACTCAGTTCTTGCATTTGCTTGGAAAGAACCTCAAGCCTTTCTTCACAGACATGCTAGCACTCATTGTGATCGCAGGAAGGAACGGTTTATGCTTGACTGTGTTTAAAATGATGTCAAAGATAGGCTGGGAATGGCGTGGGGTTCAGGCAAGATCTGAACTTGCTCTGATACCAAAAATGATGTAAGTCCAAGGGAAGGAAGCAACCCAAGTAAACTCACATCAAAAGAGGCTAGAAAACAAGCAAACTCTCACGGCCAGGGGTGGTACGGCCGTGCTTGATGGCATGGGGTGACCGTGCCAATTCACTGCCTAGCTTGCCTAGGTAAGTCCCTTTCACGGTTTGAGATGGCTTTGAAGGTTAAAGGAAGTTCGATGCAATCAGCTAAGTCAAGGCTTGATTTTGTGTGGAAAAGAGGAATCAAAGGAGTAAAGGAAGTGAGGAAAGTAATGGGGAATGAAAAACACTAAGAAGATCACCAAAGAGGCTCATGGTTTAAGAGGAGAGAAACCTAGAGCTTGCTTATGAACTTCAAGTGTGTTTAATGAATGTAGGATAGTTCTAAGCTAGATGATTAGATAAGATACACCACTAATCACTTAGCTTAGGGCCCTTAATCTTGGATTAGGATAAGATACACCACCTAATCAAGATCAAGACTCACTTGGTCACCACCTTAATCGGCCACAATTAAGGATAAGCAAGTTAAGTGTTTAAGAAATCTCAAGACACAAAGTCTTTACTCTCAACTTCAATACTCAAACTTGTTTTTACAAAAGAGCAGCCAAGGCACTTATATAGCCTTGTGATGACATGAAAAGAGCTTTCCTTCTAGGCAAGGAAAGTCATTAAACTAATCCTATGCTTAGTAATACACGGTTTACTCTAATACAAACCAAAAGCTGAAAGCTTACTTTACAAAGCACTTAAATTATCTTCCTAAACCTTTCCTATGCATTAAGGAATGTAGATGACTCATTTTCCCAGCTAGAAAGGTAAGAGTGCATGGCTAGCCACCTCAAAAGGACTGAAGAATGCATGTGTGCCATGTCATGCTTGAGTGGTCAAATGAGGGCTTGCAAAATGGTGATGTTTTACTTGCTCCACGTGTCTCTCTCTCAAGTAGCTGAGTGGTGCTTGATCAAGCAGCTCAAAATGACCTGCTTGGCAGCCTTCCACCTTAAGCAAACCCCTTGAAGGAGGAAAACCACCAAGCTAAGCAACCGGGTGTCAAGCAGCCAGTTTCTGCCTCCACTTGCAACGCATGTTTGACACCTCAAATGATGACTATTTGCTACGTTTCTTACATGGTTGGAAACCTCAAGATGTCTAGTTTACCCTCCAATTGGAATCGTAGCATTTGGACGTCATTTGCCCCCTGAACAAACCAGAAAACCAAAACCGTGCATTTTGCAGTGCAATCCGGACAGGTTCAAGAGATGAACTGTTTTAAGTAACCAAATGAATTCCAAATGATATGAAACCAATTGGACTTAAAAGTTAACATCCTGAACTTGATAATCATCCAAAAAACGGACACCAAAATATGCTTTAGGCCGATGTAATAAGATAGCAAAAACCGGGTAAAAATCTGGATGAGAACCCGGGTGTATCACCTTGTGTGTTTGCCATCAAGTGACTCATGGCCGTGACTTTGGAGTTGATTTCTTGATTATTTTGGATCAATGAAACATTTTTAGACCTTGAGGATGGACCTCCATCATTCTCCCCTTGTTGGGAAGATTTGATCCTCAAATCAGAAAGGACGTACTACCCAACAACAAACAAAGGTGAACTAGGCTGAAAAAGGATCAACTCTTCAAATAAGCTTGGTTTAAACTTTGCTTCTGTATTCCTCACATCAGCCATGTGAAACTTAAGTGGGTGTTGAAATGAATGGATGGGGGGTGGGTTTGGATTTTGCTTTGGGAGAGTAAATTGAGCAAGTTTAGGACCTGAGCATGCGAGATCCTGGATAGATGTGAATGGAATGATTTTGTGGGGAAAGGATGGGATATGGTCTTGCTCCTTTGGAATGAATAACATACAAACATGAATATTCATATGTTGTTCATGCTCTTCTTCATGAAAATTTGGAGACATCTTCTCCAAGAGTAGCATTTCACCTTCATCAGCAGTGATCTCAATTTCTTCAAGGTCTTCTTCTTGAGTTTCTTCCTCCTTTTCTTCCTTTCCAATTGCCTCCCACTCAGCCAGAGTGATGCTTCTTCGATTGACACAATCGGCGGCTATGTGTCCAAATCCTTGGCACTTAAAACATCGGGAAGTGCCATGCTTGGGTTTAAGTTGCGGGGGTAGGCTTTGTAGTGGTGTTTGGTTCTTTTGTGGAGTAGGAAGTGGGGGGGCCATGGGTTTAGGGACAAGGTTTGGGCTCCCCTTGTTGAATGGTTGTTCTTGAGGAAGGAATGTGGGAACTTCTTCACAGGTATGAAATCGAGACCTTCTTTGTTGTTCCACTTTGTGAGCTAAGACACAGATCTCATCAAAAGTGGTGAAGGCTTGCAATTCAACCACGTTGGCTATCCTAGGATCAAGCCCTCCTAGGTAACGAACCATGGTTTGTTCTTCAGGCTCATGAATGTCACATTTGATCATGAGTTTCTCAAACTCACGAGTATATTCTTCAACACTCATCTTACCCTGATTCAAATGATGAAAGAGCATGTATTGATCTTGGACATATGTGGAAGGCAAAAACCGTGCCTTCATCTTGGCTTTCATTTTGTCCCAAGTAGCAATCTTGCTCTTCCTTTCTCTAATTCTCTTAGCATTAAGGTTTGTCCACCATAAGGAGGCATATTTCCTTAGTCTAAGAGCAACTATCTTGACTTTCTTATCCTCCGGAATCTCCTTAAACTCAAAGATGCGTTCCACTGTTTGCAACCATTCAATGAACTCATCAGGATCTAACTTACCTTCAAACTCAGGAATTTCAACCTTGAATTCATTAGAGTTGAAAGTAGGCCGTGTCCTTCTTTGTGTTCTTTCGAATGGTACATCCTCTTCAGAGAATGAAGATGCATTGCTAGCTTCCTTTTCATGGCCATAATCCGTCCTAATTTGAATGCTGGGTGGCTCTTGGAACTTTTGCTTTTGTTTCATGTAGTTTCCAAGCTGTTTTCTCAAGTACTCATTTCGAGCCTTGAGTTCTTGATTACTCACACTTATTTCTTGCATTTGCTTGGAAAGAACCTCAAGCCTTTCTTCCACAGACATGCTCGTACTCATTGTAATCGCAGGAATGAACGGCTTGTGTTTGATTGTGTTTGAAATGACTTCAGAGATAAGCTGGGAATGACGTGGGGTTCAGGCCAAGTTCTGAACTTGCTCTGATACCAAAAATGATGTAAGTCCAAGGGAAGGAAAGCAACCCAAGTTAACTCACGTCGAAGGAAGCTAGAAATCAAGCAATTTCTCACGGCCAGGAGTGGCACGGCCGTGCTTGATGGCACGGGGTGCCCGTGCCAATTCACTGCCTAGCTTGCCTAGGTAAGTCCCTTTCCACGGTTTGAGATGGCTTTGAAGGTTAAAGGAAGTTCGATGCAATCAGCTAAGTCAAGGCTTGATTTTGTGTGGAAAAGAGGAATCAAAGGAGTAAAGGAAGTGAGGAAAGTAATGGGGAATGAAAAACACTAAGAAGATCACCAAAGAGGCTCATGGTTTAAGAGGAGAGAAACCTAGAGCTTGCTTATGAACTTCAAGTGTGTTTAATGAATGTAGGATAGTTCTAAGCTAGATGATTAGATAAGATACACCACTAATCACTTAGCTTAGGGCCCTTAATCTTGGATTAGGATAAGATACACCACCTAATCAAGATCAAGACTCACTTGGTCACCACCTTAATCGGCCACAATTAAGGATAAGCAAGTTAAGTGTTTAAGAAATCTCAAGACACAAAGTCTTTACTCTCAACTTCAATACTCAAACTTCTTGTTTTTACAAAAGAGCAGCCAAGGCACTTATATAGCCTTGTGATTACATGAAAAGAGCTTTCCTTCTAGGCAAGGAAAGTCATTAAACTAATCCTATGCTTAGTAATACACGGTTTAAGCTAATACAAACCAAAGCTGAAAGTTTACTTTACAAAGCACTTAATTTATCTTCCTAAGCCTTTCCTATGCATTAAGGAATGTAGATGACTCAATTTCCCAGCTAGGAAGGTAAGAGTGCATGGCTAGCCACCTCAAAAGGACTGAAAATGCATGTGTGCCATGTCATGCTTGAGTGGTCGAATGAGGGCTTGCAAAATGGTGATGTTTTACTTGCTCCACGTGTCTCTCTCTCAAGTAGCTGAGTGGTGCTTGATCAAGCAGCTCAAAATGACCTGCTTGGCAGCCTTCCACCTTAAGCAAACCCCTTGAAGGAGGAAAACCACCAAGCTAAGCAACCGGGTGTCAAGCAGCCAGTTTCTGCCTCCACTTGCAACGCATGTTTGACACCTCAAATGATGACTATTGCTACGTTTCTTACATGGTTGGAAACCTCAAGATGTCTAGTTTACCCTCCATTTGGAATCGTAGCATTTGGACGTCATTTGCCCCCTGAACAAACCAGAAAACCAAAACCGTGCATTTTGCAGTGCAATCCGGACAGGTTCAAGAGATGAACTGTTTTAAGTAACCAAATGAATTCCAAATGATATGAAACCAATTGGACTTAAAAGTTAACATCCTGAACTTGATAATCATCCAAAAAACGGACACCAAAATATGCTTTAGGCCGATGTAATAAGATAGCAAAAACCGGGTAAAAATCTGGATGAGAACCCGGGTGTATCACCTTGTGTGTTTGCCATCAAGTGACTCATGGCCGTGACTTTGGAGTTGATTTCTTGATTATTTTGGATCAATGAAACATTTTTAGACGTTGAGGATGGACCTCCATCAAGCTATCTGCGTGGCACATCGATCCTTCGCGACCTTGCGCCCCATCCTTGTTCGGGCACGTTTTCTTCTCTGTGTCAGCTTCTCAAGTGATGTTTTGGGTATGACACTTGGGGGTCCCTCATCACTTTTGAGGGCGGATAGGTGGCCTACCTCTTTACTTTTCGTGAAGTGAAGGGCGGTTAGCACCTTTTCCTTTTCGGCTTCCCGTCTCATGGGTATTGCATGTGCTTGCCCATTGCTCGTTATGAACAAGGTGCTAGCATGAGGAACTATGACGGCTTCCACCTTATTGAGGAAGTCCATTCCAAGATAGAACTTCCGATCATCAAGGGGAGCGACGGTTATGTCGACCTTACCTGTCCATGGTCCGATTTGGATGTTTGTACTTCGAGCTACTCCATGGATTGGAAGGCTCTCGGCATTGACTCCCTTCACATAGCCCTTCTCCTTTTTGTAAGGTAGGCTAATCTCATCGGCGAGTTCTTTCGCCATATACACCTTATCCGCTCCCGTATCCACCGTTGCTTGGAGCTCCTTACCTCCAACTTTAGTGTCTACATACATGCGACTACCGGCTTGCTTCCCCACCTTGGGTTGGATGGCACTTAGGAGCGATATTGAGGCAATACTTGTTTCCTCTTCACGCCTCTCCTCCTTCATCACAAGCGCAGCTAGTTTCCCACGCTTCGGGCACTCGAAAACCCGATGAGGCCCATTTCACAAGAAGCATGAGTATTTCATCGGCGTCTAATCCTTCTTGTCTCGTCCCTTGTCTTTGAAGGTTGTTGGCTTATCCCGTCTGGGAGACTTGTCCCAGTCTCCGTCACTGTCGCTATCATCGTGGTTCTTCTTGCCTCGCCGCTTGGAGAAGTCCTTCTTGTACTTGTTGAGTGATTCGGCAGTAGCAACCGTGGAGGCGAGGTCTTGCACACCACGCCTCTCTAACTCGGTCTTGGCCCAACCACTCAGGCCATCTAGGAAGGCGAATAAGGCGTCTTCCTCTCCCATGTTTGGGATCTCCAAGAGAAGCTCCTGGAATTCCCTTACATACTCACGAAGGTGGCCCTCCTTGTGTTGGAGGCGCCTCAACTTGGCCCTTGCTTCCCTCACTGCGTCCTTTGGATAGAATTGCTCTTTGAGTTCTCTCTTGAATCCATCCCAAGTGGTGATGGGAGTGGACCCTCGTTTGACATCGTCGCACCTTCGACGCCACCAAACAAGAGCAATGTCTTTAAGAGAGAAGGAAGCCAGATTTACCTTTTGTGCTTCATCGGTGATGCCTACCGCTCTAAAGTAGGCCTCGAACTTCCAAAAGAAGTTGTCAATCTCCCTCGCATTCCTGGCCCCGTTGTAGGTTGGGGTTTGGAGTGCATTCACCTTTGGGGTGGTGGACACTTGACTTGATCCACCATTGCCTGCATTGGCCACCGCGGCCATGCATACTTTGAGTTGGGTTTCCAAGGCCTCAACCCTTGCCTTGTACGCCTCAATCTCAGATTTGCAAGCCACCACCTCGGCTTTGCAAGCTTGGAGCTCTCCATCCCGAAGAGCTCGGACCTCCTCATCGACATTGCTTGCTAAGGATTTCACTGCCTCTTGCACCTCTGCACGGAACTCCTTCAAGTCCCCCGTGGGCTCGAGCTCCTCGATGCGCTTCTCCATGTCATCCACCCTACCCGTGAGGTCCGACATGGAGTGGTTAATCTCCGCAAGCTTGTCATCTACAAGGATTGACAAGTCCTTGTTCTTATCCTTGCCCTTCTTTCCTCCTTGTTGAGGATTGCCAGCATCAGTGACACTTAAAGCCATGGATCTCCCAAACCGAGGCTTTGATACCAACTGTCACGGGTTGATAATTCACTCAAACTTAGACCCGTGCGGCCTAGCAAACTCTGCTTGGAATTCTTGCCTTGCTTGCTAGTAAGCCTTAAGGAAGCTTGACTTAGACTTTAAGAAGCTAAGTAAGCTCACTCACACTTTTAAGGGAACTTAGTGAAGAGAGAGAGTTTGGGAGAATGCTCTTATATTGCACTTGAGTACTTTCAATGGCTTTTATGGCTTGGTTACAAATGAGCCCTCTTTGGGGTTTATATACACATCCACCTCCTCAATGGATGGTGGAGATCTACTTAATCCAACGGCTAATATTATACTTTCAGAATATTCTATACAAATATCCTAGACACTACACATATGTAGAATAGTGTGGAACATTTTAGAGTGTAGTCTAGAATATTCTAGTATAGCCTAGAAGGTTCTAGGACCCTCCACAAGGTCCTAGATATTCTAGAAGCTTTTAGAACAATCTAGAAGTTTCTAGAGTTCTCTCGAAGGTTCTGGAAGAGTCTAGAAGACTCCAGAAGGTTCTAGAAGACTCTAGAATATTCTAGCGCATTCCAGAAGGTTCTGGAAGAGTCTAGAAGACTCCAGAAGGTTCTAGAAGACTCTAGAATATTCTAGCGCATTCCAGAACATTTCAGACTACTCTGGAAGACTCCGGAATATTCTAGAACTCTTCGAAAATGCGACCCGTGACATATGGCACGCCCCTCAAGGCTGGGCACACTTCCCAAAGTCCCAATGATGAGCTGCAACCTTGAGATGGACAACCAATGGGAGGGAAGCTGCCATGGAAGATGTTCCCTCTTTGTAATTGGCTAGCCGTAAAGTGCTTGTCCCCTTTTCAGCTGTCCAATGGCAAGGGAGGCGGTTTACCAGCTGCTTTGGCTTATGTTTAAGCTAATTATAATGTAAACATCATGTGTCTTGCTTTCCTTAATGTTAAAGGATGTAATTAAGCTAGCTCAATTTAGATAACAACCGGTTTTGCTCTTAACCGGGTATACTTAGCTAATCAAGACCTTTCCTCCCTAGGAAGGAAAGGATTAGTAAGGTGCTTGCTTGCTTGTGTGCTTGCTTGACATGCTTACTAAAAGGAAATGCACGGCCATAGCAAGGAAACCAGCTTTTGTTGAATGAAAATCAGTTTGAAAGCTTGAAAACTTTCTCTCTCAAATTCTTGCTTGCTTATCCTTAATTAGGCCAATTAAGGTGGTGTTCAAGTCAAGTCTTAACCTTGATTAAGTGGTGATATCTGTATCTTAGTCAAGATTAAGGGCCCTAAACTCAAGATTGGTGGTGTTTCTGTATCCTTTCATTGAGTTTAGCCTATCCTATTCATGCTTGCCTCAACCGGGTTAAGAGAGGATTAAGGTAAGATTATTAGCTTAAGTTTATAAGTTAATAATCTTTTACTTTGAAGCCCCCTCAAATCCCCTCACTCCCTCATCCTTCATACCCTTCCTTCCATCCCATTCCACGGCCTAAAACATCCAAAAGGCCTAGCAAACACACCCATCACCAAGAACATACAACCGGGCTCAAGTGAGCCAATTTCAGTTTCCACAACCAGAAAAGTGGCACGGCCTGCCCGTGCTCATAGGCACGACCGTGCCACCTTGACCCGACTCAAACCTTTGTGTTTTTGATCTCTTTTGATGTGTGTTAGCTTGGGATCCTTCCTCCCTTGAGACATACATCATATTTGGTATCAGAGCAAAGGTTTCGCCTTGGCCTAGCATCCGCTTCCACTTTCCACAAAGCATCCACTTCCCTTCTTCTCCACAAACTGATTTCTCCCTTTAATTCCAACATGTCTTCAACAAGCATGTCTTTGGAAGAAAGATTTGAGTCATTGATGAAGCAAAATGAGTTCTTGGCAAGCAAAATCCGAGAGGATTCACAAAGAAACCAAGAGGCTCAAGCACAGAATGAGTACCTAAGGAAGCAGTTGGGCTCGTTCTTGAAGCAAAAGCAAAGAATGAATGAAGAAACTCTACAATCTGAACCCAAGGCACGTAACCAAGTTCATAGTCATGATGTTGATTCGTCAAGTGAAGAAGAAATGCCAAGGATGGTGATGGGGACCATCGTGCCCAAGCTTTATCCACACATTCAGCAAACCCTTACACCCATTCAACCCCCAAGGAGGCCAAAGAAGTTCATTCCTTGGTCAGAAAACTCATAAACACAGCAGAAGATGCACTGCCCAGTTCGTCCAGTTTCTGGCCCGGTTTTGTGTCGCTGTTGGAGCAAACTATAGAAGGGGAAATTTCCTGCACGCACCACCCCCTTAAAACTTAAGATCTTAGCTTTCCAACAAGACCTTTTGCAAGGCATTTGGAGTCCATTTGGTCAGCCAACCAAGCCCAAAACTGAAGACAGTGCACTGCAGGGCGCCAATCAGCACAGTCCGAATTAAGGGAATGTTTGGCCCACCAACTCAACTCCATTGTTTCTGAAATTTTGCAGCATGAAAGGGGACATAAATATTTATCAAGTCAAGGGTTCAAATCCCATCCAAAGCACCCCCTTGTGTTGGTATTATCCAGCCAAAAGGACAAGGAAAACACCCTTTTAACCGGTTTGTCTCTAGCCGGTACAAGGGGCTGATTTCCCTTGGTTTTTGCTTGCCCACTTGCCTAATGACTCACCTTTGCTGCACTCTAGGACTTTTGTAAGCTTGACACCTCATTTGGGAGGCATAATAACCCTAATGAGGTAGATTAAGCTAGGTAGTGAGGTGTTTAACTTGTAGTGGCTGATTTGATGTGTCTCTCTTCCCCACATGTACTTAGCTTTGTATTTGCTGCTTAGGGAGAGAGGGAGCTCGGCCATGGCTTGTTAAAAGGCAGGTTGGTTCCTTCATTTTGCAACCAACTTGAATGCATAAGCTTGTGAGTTCTCAAAGAAACTCTCCCCTCAAAATTCCTAGTCTATATCTTAAGTGTGGCAACTTAAGTGGTGTCTAGGTCCCTTTATCTCAATTAGGTGGTGATTCCTAATTGATCTAAGGGGATTGCCCAAGTATCCAACAAGAGTGGCTCCTCTTGGATTATCTCTTGAAGGTGCTTGCTCTATCAACTCTCCTCTTATCTTCTACACTCTCTCCCTTTCCTCCCCTAGTATCCTTAGCAAGAACAAGGGTGGAGTAAGCTTGGGTTGTGTTCATAGCAAGCATACATCAGATGGCTAGAAGAGAGCCACGAAATCAAGCCAGTACCAACGACTTCAGAGTTGAAATTCCTGAATTTGAAGGTAAACTTGATCCTGAAGAGTTTATTGATTGGTTGAATACAGTTGAAAGAATCTTTGAATATAAGGATATTCCTGATGATAAGAAGGTTAAGTTGATAACCATAAGACTCAGAAAGTATGCATCCTTATGGTGGGCAAACTTGAATGCTAAAAGGCTTAGAGAAAGAAAAGCAAGAATCCATACTTGGGAAAAGATGAAAGGTAAGCTTAAAGCAAGGTTCTTTCCACCAACGTATGTCCAAGATTGCTACTCCCAATTTCATAATCTCACTCAAGGTACTATGAATGTTGAAGAGTATACTCGTGAGTTTGAGAAGTTAATGATTAAATGTGACATACAAGAACCTGAAGAACAAACCATAGTTAGATACTTAGGAGGTCTTGATCCTAGGTATTCTAATGTGGTGGAGTTGTAAGCCTATGCTTCTTTTGATGATGTTTGTGTATTAGCTCATAAGGTGGAACAGCAAAAGAAGGCTAAACAGCCCCAAAAACCCACATATACAAAGTCTTTCATTCGGAACCAACCTTTTAACAAGGGGAGTTCCAACCCACCTACTAAACCACAATCTCCCTCTCCCTTTAAGCCACAAACTCCCTTTCCCTTTAATCCACAAAGAACCACGGCTCCTCAAAAAGCTCCAGCAACCCCATTTCGGCCTAACCCAAACCCCATGGGCAATAGAAGATGTTTCAAGTGTCAAGGGGTTGGCCATATTGCCTCAGAATGTCCAAACAGAAAAGTTATCACTTTGGCTGAGTGGACCGCCGTGAAAGAGGATTTTGAAGAGGAATAAAACGAGGTTGAAAGTGAGTTAGAAGTGGAAGAAACTCAAGATGAGGTTATTGAGGAAGCAGATGAAGGCGAACTCTTAGTTTTGAGAAGAGTTCTAAGCAATCAGAAAGGAGCTAAGGATGAACAACGAGAGAATATCTTTCACACTCGATGTACCACCCAAGGAAAGATATGTTATTTGATCATTGATGGAGGAAGTTGCGCTAATGTGGTTTCTCTAAGTATGATTGAGAACCAGGGCTACAAACAATGACTCATCCACATCCATACAACATCCAGTGGCTAAATCAAAGGAAGGGCATTCAGGTGAATTCTCGTTGTTTGATTTCCTTTTCCATTGGAAAGAACTATCAAGATGAGTTATGGTGTGATGTTATTCCTATGGATGCATGTCATGGGTTATTAGGACGACCATGGTTGTATGATCGAAAGGCTATGCATAATGGTTATCTTAATACCTATTCATTTTCCAAAGATGGCAAGAAGATTACCCTAGCCCCATTATCCCCAAAACCCCTCACAACCGAATGTCTTCAAGAAAGTCCCAAGATCGAGTTGACGAGTTGGAAGCTCAAGTCAAGTACCTCCAAACTCAACTTGGCCAACTCATGGAAGAGAAAAGAAGATGGAATCAAAGCCCCTCTCACTCACGTACTCATGTGGATTCAGATGAGTCCGAAAGGGAAGAAAAGAGTTACCATGCTAACTCTAGTTATTAAGAGGATTTTCCAAGAAGATACCAAAAAAGACAAGAGAGCAGTCTTGGCGATTTCAGAGTTGACATCCCAGAATTCGAGGGCCAACTCGACCCAGATCACTTCCTAGATTGGTTGCAAATCGTTGAACGAGTCTTTGAGTACAAAGACGTGGCTGAAGATAGGAAGGTAAAAATCGTTTCCCTCAAACTCCGAAAGTATGCATCTATTTGGTGGGCAAACCTTGTGGCCAAACGAGTAAGAAATGGGAAAGGGAAGATTCGAACATGGGCTAAGATGAAAGAAAAACTCAAGTCCAAGTTCCTCCCTTCACATTATATTCAAGACAACTACTTCAAGCTCCATCACCTAAAGTAAGGTTCCAAGAGTATTGAAGAGTATACCCGGGAGTTTGAACAACTCCTACTCAAATGTGACTTGAGAGAAGATGATGCCCAAACAATGGTAAGGTACCTAAGTGGCTTGGACGAGTCTATTGCTCATGTAGTTGAATTGCATCCATACACTTCCTTAGATGACTTGAGTTCTCTTGCTTACAAAGTAGAGCAACAAAAGAAGTCTAAAGGAAAGAGCCCCATTTCTAGACCCACTCCTCGGCCATTCCCCACTCAAAAGCCTTCCTACTTTCCTCCCAAACCCCAAAACCCCTCACAACCCAAAAGCACCCCTCCTACCACCTCTATACCCTCTACAAAGGTACCTTCGAAGCCCAAGGACAAAATTCGGTGCTTTCGATGCCAAGGCTTAGGACATGTTGCATCTGAATGTCCTAACAAAAGAATAGTGTCCCTTGCCGAGTACCAAGCTTCCTTTGAGGAGCCACATGAAGAAGAAGAAGGAGAAGATTGCTTGGTGGAAAATGTGGAAGAAGTTAAAGAAGGCCCCGATGAAGGTGAATTGTTGGTCATTAGAAGAGCCTTGAGTGGTGTTGCTACTTCAAGACAACTTGGAACAAAGAGAAGCCATTTTCCATACAAGGTGCACCGTTAAAGGGAAGGTATGCTCACTCATTATAGATGGAGGTAGTTGTGCTAATATTGCCTCCAAGACCATGGTGGACAAGCTCAAACTCAAAGCCACACCTCATCCTAAGCCTTACACTATCCAATGGCTAAACCAAGGCAAAGGTATGCAAATTTCTACCCGATGCCTCGTTTCTCTCTCCATTGGTAAACACTACAAAGATGAGCTATAGTGTGATATAGTTCCCATGGATACTTGTCACATCCTTTTGGGAAGACCTTGGTTATTTGATAGAAGTGTCATCCATGATGGCCGGATGAACACTTACACCTTCCACAAAGACCAAAAGAAAATTACCTTGACCCCTCTCAAATCCACTCCCTCTACTAAGACCAAAGACAACCCTCACTTGGATGTCTTTCTCACCACCCTTCTCAAATCCCAACATCATGAGTTTGAGTCTTTCAAAGACTTGATTCTCCTACAAGATGAGCCAAAGCCTCCATCTCTCTCACACCCTCTACTCACCCCTCTCCTAAAAACCTTCCACCATGTGTTTCCACAAGAAATTCCCCATGGCCTTCCCCCACCGAGATCCATACAACACAAGATTAACCTTATCCCAAGATTCGTTCTTCCCAATAAACCGGCCTACCGAATGACCCCACAAGACACCCAAGAAATCCAAAGGCAAGTAGATGACCTCTTGTCCAAAGGATTGATTTGGGAAAGCCTAAGCCCATGTGCCGTACCAGCCCTCCTTGTACCCAAGAAAGATGGAAGCATGCGTATGTGTGTGGATAGCCGGGCCATCAACAAAATCACCATCAAATACCAGTATCCTATTCCAAGGTTGGAAGATTTACTAGATGTGCTTCATGGTGCCACTATTTTCTCTAAGATTGATCTTAGAAGTGGCTACTACCAAATCTGTATATTTGAAGGAGATGAATGGAAGACCGCCTTTAAGACTAAAGGAGGTTTGTATGAATGGCTTGTCATGACATTTGGGCTAACCAATGCCCCTAGCACTTTTATGAGGCTTATGAACCAAGTTCTAAAGCCCTTGATTGGTATATGTGTGGTCGTCTACTTTGACGACATCTTGATCTATAGCAAAACTGAAAAGGAGCATGCCCATCATCTCTATCAAGTTTTGAGCATCTTATCTCAAGAGAAGCTATATGGGAACTTAGAGAAGTGCCACTTCTTCACTTCTCAAGTTATATTTTTGGGCTACATTGTCTCCACCCAAGGAATTCAAGTGGATGAAAGCAAGATCAATGCCATTCAAGAGTGGCCTAGTCCTACTTCTATCACTCAAGTAAGGAGTTTTCACGGCCTAGCATCCTTTTATAGGAGATTTTTTCGTGATTTTAGCACCATAGTAGCCCCCATGACCGAGGTGCTAAAAGGCAAGGAATTTGTGTGGAGTGAACAAGCACAACATGCCTTTGAGGAGATCAAATAGAGACTCACAAGCGCTCCCATTCTAGCCTTGCCAGACTTCTCCAAAATCTTTGAAGTTAAATGTGACGCATCTGGAGTTGGGCTTGGAGCCGTTCTATCCCAAGAGAAGAGGCCTATAGCTTTCTTTAGTGAAAAGCTAAATGAAGCCAAGAGGAAGTACTCCACCTACGACAAAGAGTTCTATGCCATCGTTCGTGCCTTGGAGTATTGGCGTCACTATCTCATAGGAGGTGAATTCCTCCTCCATTCCGACCATGAAGCACTGAAATATATCTAAGGTGATGCATATTTCCATATAAATCATTTTCATTCCTCAAGCTCAACTTCAAGGGAGAAAAAGGCCAAACAAGATAATGCATGGAAACAGTTATATTTGGTCCCATTATTTGAGTTCCATGAAACAAGACACTTTGTGGAGTTTATTTTGAACTTCAAAGTGCCTTATTCAAAGGGATTTCCCAAATGGGGGATTAAGAGCATCATGCACCATGCTCATAAATCCTACTACTATTACTCAGCTCAAGGAAGATCCCACAAAGCTCAAAGAAGTCAAGGAGATTGCGCTTATGTTCAGAAAAGTCGTGGAGTTCAACCCTCTTCTCACACTTAGTTCATCTATGCCAAGGCCCGGTTTTATGTGTCTGTTGCAGCAAGAAATAGTGGGCATTTGATGTAAAGGTCAATGGGTATGAATACACACACCAACCTCACACCAAAGAAGACCAAAACTCAAGAATGCTCACGGGCTGAAGTGGCACGGCTGTGCTAGGAGGCACGGGTATACCGTGCTATATTGCTGCCCCAATAACTAGAATTACCTAGTTTTACCCGGTTTGAGAGCTTTTCAACTCTAGCTGGTTTTCTAGCCTTTTGGTGAAGTGGACATGGCGGAAATGGATGTGAATGATAGTAGAAAGAGTGGAGTAATGAGGGGAAATGATGAACACGATTAGTGGAAGTGATTACCTTAAACAATCTAACAAGCAACTTCACTAATGAACCGTGTGCGATGAACTGGGATGAGATAAGACTAAACCATTGGATTGGATACAGAAATCACCACCAACCTTTGAGTTTAGGGCCCTTAATCTTGATTAAGATATCGAATCACCACTTAGTCAAGGTTAAGACTCACTTGAACATCACTTAGTTTGGCCTAAACTAAGATAAGCAAGCAAGAGTTTTGGAGAGAAAGCCTCAAATGCTCTCTACGGTTTTCATTGAACAAAAACTAAAGTGTTTTTCATATGGCTGTAACTTGCCTTTTGTTACTTGCCTCACAACATTTCCTAATCAGTAAGCAAGCTAGCAAGCACCTCACTTTACCCTCCTAGGGAGGAAAGGTGTTAATTAGCTCTAATTGCCACGGTTAGAGCTAATCGGTTACAAGCATGCTTAAGGCTAATCAAAATACACTTAAACCATCAAAGAAAGCAAGACAAATGAATATTACAACATAATTAGCTTGTCCTTAAACTCAATCAGCTTCAAAGGCAGCAAAAGGACCATGTGCTCAGCCGAAAATTGGTTTCCCCTTTACGGCTAGCCAATAGCAAGCAAGGAACATCTTCTCTTGTCTCTCCCTTCTCATTGGCCGTTCTTTTGAAGGTTGCAGCTGATGATTGTCGCCTTGGGGTGTGTGCCCAGCCTTGGAAGACGTGCCAACTCAGTTGACGAGGAGGAAACCCACCGGTGGAGGTAAAATAAAACCGTGACACCAAACTGGGTTCAAGGGCAGTTTTGTACCCGATTTTCAGACCAAGTTTAACCAAAGCAAAAGTGGGTATGATCTGGATTTTAACCGTGGGGGGGAAGTTCAAGGTGTGTAGAAACCCCCCAAATCAAGAAATTAAGGTTAAACAAGGTTTAAGTAGGGTAATCACACCTAAACTTTCAACCATGCAGAATTGGACCAAATCTGGCCGGTTGGGGAAATGCCTTTGATCCTCCATCCTGATGGAGGTCCATTCCCTAACATGATCCATGGCCATCAAGGGAGCCCAAAAGGTCCAAACCTCATGTCCAAGATGCAAGAAATCAACCTAAGGGAGCAAGGAAATTATTTCCTCAAAACTGGAATTTCAGGCGTGCACAAACCCGGTTTTGTGCACGATATTTTCTAAACTTCCCAAGGCTAAAACGGGGTTGTAGGAAGCCTAAGTTCAAGTTCAAGATGTGCTCTTTCCATCAAGACCTCTTGCAAGTCATTTGGAGTTCATTTGATACCTCAAAACCTCAAGCAAAGTCAATCACTACATCCTGGCGCTGAACTGAGCAGGGCTGAAACAAGAGGTTGTTTGGTGGCCCATTTCTCCTCTATTTGGGTTGAAACTTTTATGGTTTGAAAGTACTTTAAAAATATTATCAAGTGACCATAAAAAACCTCAGCCAAATTACACTCATGGGGAGCTATTAACCACCAAAACAAGGGAAGAAACACCCTTTTAACCGGGTAATGGGGCAGCCGGGTACAAGAGAGAAGAGTGAGGTGTTTTATTGCTCTAACCCATGCTTAGCCACTTGCAAGAGTCATCATGAAGGGTACTTAGCTGCCAAGAAGCTTCCATTCACCCCTAGGCCGACACATCATCCTCAAGATTAGCATTGAAGAGGTGTCAAGTGGAGGATGCATCTACCCTTTTTTATTTTGATATGATCTATGTATTTTTGCCTAGTTTAGCTTATAGTGCAACCTAGGGCCTATGATTTGTACTTAGAACTTTTGTATTAATACCCCCACAAGCCCCTTGGCCGGCCACTAAGCTTGTTTATTGAATGAAAGTTGAGCTTTGCTCCTTTGAATCCTCAAACTCTCTTCTAGCTTATCTCATCTTTTGGCCAAGTTGAGTGGTGATCTAGTAAGAGTCTTAACTTCCTTCTTGGTGGTGTTTCTGTATCCAAGAGGTTGTTAAGGGCCCTAACATCAAACCTTGGTGGTGTTTCTGTATCTAAGGTAGGTGTTAGTTCCGGTTCTATCCTTCCAAACTCAAGGTGAGTTTGTGAATTCAAAGTTGCCTTGTTGTTACCTTCCATTGCTCTCATCTCACCCTCGTTCCTACCCTCTTGGGTTTTCCTTGAGGATACATCACATCCCCTTGTGGCATGATTTGAAATCAATGCTTGGACTTGAAAGCTAACATCCTGAGGATTCCAAAAATGCAAAAATATTGGCCTTAACCCACAATGTAGCTTAAGAAATCAGATGCACAAAACTGGGCTTATGCTGGTCGGTTATCCCGTTTGTGCTAGTTTCAACTTCTTGCCAAAGGTGAGCCATCCTCTTGGTTTGGGACCTTGTTCTTGGACAATTTGGACTGGTTACATCTTGATCAAGGTCTTGGCTAGGTAGGACTCCATCATTCTCCCCTTGTTCAAAAGATTTGACCCTCAAATCTGGTGGGGAAGTGTCCGGATAGAAGGGGCTCAAATCAGCCACATTAAAGCTGGCTGAAACCTCAAAATCACCAGGGAGATCAATCTTATAAGCATTGTCGTTGATCCTCTCCAAGACTTCAAATGGACCTTTAGCTCGTGGCATGAGTTTGTTTTTCCTTTTAGAAGGAAAACGTTCCTTTCTCAAATGGATCTATACCAAGTCTGCTGGTCGAAAGACAATCTTTCTCCTATGCTTGTTGGCATGTGCTTCATAGGCTGCATTAGTCTTCTCAATTCGTGGCTTCACCAACTCATGGAGCTTTTGAATCTCTTTTACTCTTTGTGTTGCATCAACATGGGGCTTTTGGTCTTGGGCCCGTGGGGTGAGATCATTTGGACTCAAAGGATCAATGCCATACACCACCTTGAATGGTGAAAGACCAGTAGCCTTACTAGGTGCCTTGTTGTATGCAAACTCAGCATGTGGTAAGAGTAAATCCCAGGCTTTAGCATTTGGTTTAATCAAAGCCCTTAGGAGAGTTCCTAGGGTTCGATTAGTTACTTCTATTTGGCCATCAGTTTGGGGATGACAGGTAGTACTAAACAGCGACTTAGTACCAAGTTTCTTCCAAAGGGTAATCCAAAAATGACTCAGGAATTTTGTATCCCTATCTGAAACAATGGACTTAGGAATACCATGCAACCTTGTTACCTCTTTAAAATAGAGCTCGGCAATGTGTGTAGCATCATCGGTTTTGCAGCAGGGAATGAAATATGCCATCTTCGAAAATCTGTCTACCACCACGAAGATTGAATCCTTTCCCCTTTGAGTCTTGAATACAGTCTTCCATTCATCTCCCTCCCTTGTTCTGATCTGGTAGTAACCACTTCAAAGATCAATTTTAGAGAAGACTTTAGAGCCATGTAATTCGTCCAGCATGTCTTCAAGCCTAGGTATGGGATACCTACACTTGATGGTGATCTTGTTTATGGCTCTGCTGTCCACACACATTCGTTGGCGGCCATCCTTGTCGGGAACCAACAAAGCAGGTACGGCACAGGGGCTTTAGGACTCACGTACAAGTCCCTTTGAAATCAACTCCTCTACTTGCCGTTGAATCTCCATGGTTTCCTTTGGGTTCATTCTGTAAGCTGGCTTGTCTGGAAGAACTGAACCAGGAATGAGATCTGTGTGGTGTTGGATGTCCCGTTTAGGGGGTAAACCTGAGGGTATCTCTTCTGGAAACAAATGACAGAAAGTTTGGATGAGTGATTTGGCAAATGGATGGGTTGGTAATGGGGATTCTGGTTCATCTTGTATGGTTAGGATCCACTCCTCAAAAGCCTTGAATTCATGATTCGAAGCCTTCAAAAGAGTTTCACTAAAAGTGAGTAAACAACCAGAATGTTCATGGCCTTTTGTGGGTTTGTTTTTGAGGAGTTCGGATGGTGATAATGGCTTTAGGGTAATCTTCTTTCCTCCCTTAGACAAGGAGTATGTATTCATGAAACCATCATGGGTTACCCTTCGGTCATACATCCAAGGCCTTCCCAACAATACATGGCATGCATCCATAGGTATAACATCACACCAAAGTTGGTCTTGATAGTTCTTACCAATGGATAATGAAATGAGGCACCGTGAATTGACTTGAAGCCCTTTGCTTTGATTCAGCCATTGTATGTTGTAGGGATGGGGATGGGCCGTAGCTTGCAAGCCTAGCTTCTCAATCATGGTAAGGGATACCACGTTTGCACAGCCCCTCCATCAATAATCAATTAACATACCTTGCCTTGAACCGTGCACCTAGTGTGAAAAATGTTTTCTCTTTGCTCATCCTTAGTGCTCTTTTGGCCGTTCAAGACCCTCCTCAAAACTAACATCTCTCCTTCATCAGCTTCCTCCTCAACCTCTTCTTGACTTTCCTCATGTTCTTCTTCAGTTTCACCTTCAATTTCACCTTCCTTTTCTTGCTCATCCACGGCTCTCCATTTGGCCAAAGTGATTACCTTGCGGTTTGGGCACTACGAAGCAATGTGGCCTAGTCCTTGGCACTTGAAACATCTTCTAGTGCTCATAGGATTGGGGTTTGGTCGAATTGGGGGTGCTAGGGCCTTTTGTGGTGCTTGGGTTCTTTGTGGATTGAAAGGAAAGGGATTTTGTGGCTTAGAAACCGGTTGGGAACTCCCCCTGTTAAAAGGTTGGCTCCGGATTGGAGGCCTTTGATGTGGAGGCTTAAAAGTTTGCTTAGCTTTCTTTTGTTGCTCAACCTTTTGAGCAAGCATGCAAACCTCATCAAATGTAGTATAAGCTTGCAATTCAACAACCTTAGAGTACCTAGGATCAAGTCCTCCCAAGTACCTTACAATCGTTCGCTCTTCCGGTTGTTGCAAATCACATTTAATCACAAGCTTTTCAAACTCTCTAGTGTACTCTTCAACACTAAGATTGCCTTGGTTCAGATTATGAAGTTGCGAATAACAATCTTGAACATACGTGGGGGGTAAAAATCTAGCCTTCAACTTGGTTTTCATCTTTTCCCAAGTTTTGATTTTAGTCTTACGTTCCCTAACTCTCTTAGCACACAAGTTGGTCCACCATAAAGAAGCATACTTACGTAGTCTCAATGCCACCAACTTGACTTTCTTTTCTTCTGGAACGTCCTTGTATTCGAATACCCTCTCCACTGTGTGCAACCAGTCCAAGAAGTCTTCTGGATCAAGCTTGCCTTCATACTCTGGAATCTCAACTCTAAAATCATTAGAGTTACCTTGTCCTCTTTGCTCTTGCCGTGGTCTCCTGAATGGCTCTTCATCACTTGAGGATTCAAGGTTGTGACTGAACACTTGCTCTCGGCCTTGTGAAGCAGAATGGGATGGTTCTTCATTGAGCTTTTGCTTTTGCTTGAGAAAAGTACCCAATTGCTTGCGTAGGTACTCGTTCTGTGCCTTGAGTTCTTGATTAGAACTCTTCAACTCTTGATTAGAAGAAGTAATATCATGATTATTCTTCAAAATGGCATCAAGCTTCTCTTCTATGCTCATACTAGTACTCATGTTTGTGTTTGTTCAAAGGAAAAACCAAAGCTGACTAGTGTTTGAGAGATGGAGAAGAAGGAAGTTTGGATGCGTGGATTCAATACCAGGCCAAGATGAAACATAGCTCTGATACCAAATATGATGTAAAGGTCAATGGGTATGAATACACACACCAACCTCACACCAAAGAAGACCAAAACTCAAGAATGCTCATGGGCTGAAGTGATGTATATGTGGGTGGCAAGTGAACCAAATCAAACTCCAACTCAAAATAAGCCAAATTGGGAAGAGAAATGAAAGATGGATGAGATGGATGAAGAATTTCACTACACAAGAAAAAGGAATAGAACAAGATCTTGTAATTGAGATAATCCTTCACGGAGCCACTCAATGACTTGACCTTGGGCTAATTCTCTTGTCTTAACCAAGGAATCACTCCAATTGGAAAAGGAAGAGAACCTAGAACACCACTTGAATTTGCCACAATTCAAGATATAGAACTAGGAATTTAGTTGCACTTTTGAGAAACACACTCAAAGTACTTGTATTGCTTTGGAAATTTCTTACAATGCTGAATGAATAGCTTCACACGCCCCTCCCCTTTTTATAGACTCAGCAAAAGACAATCAAAGGACTCAAATAACTCCTAACAATTAAAACTAGCTAATGAAAAGTCTAAGAAAAATGAAAAGACTCATCATAAAAGGGGGTGGGGGAGGTTACAAGGAATATTCTAGGATTTTTGCAGCTGATTACATCAATCTAGAAGCATCTAAAACGTGCACAATATCAGCCACACAAATATATGTAACCTAAGACTCTTCATATTCCCAGCATTAATCCTTGCAACTGCCTCAACTTCAACAGAGCATAACTTCCAGAATACTCGGCCAAATCACGCGTTCTTGGGCTTGTTAGAAAGCCCTGGAAGTCTATTTTCCAGAATGGGCTCATTTGCTCAATTTGGATAAGCGGTTTGAAAGTTATGGCCCAAACAATGCACCTATCTCAGACTGGACTGGATCAGCATAATGTATCTTTGAGTGATATTTTGCCCAATCAAATGATGTCCAAATTAAACAAACTTGGGCTTATTTGAAAGCTGAAATCTTAAACTTCAAAACCATGTGGAGCCTCAAGTTGTGGGACCACTTTAGGTAGGCCAAAAGTGCACACAAAAAGCGGGAAATTTCTGGATGAAGGTGGCACTACCTCTTCGGGTATGAACGCCAATTTCCGGCAAAGTTTGGCAACTTCCTTGACTTCTTGAAGCTTGAGTGAGTCCTCCTTGGGCTGAGCTTGATGGTCCTTGGGCTTCTCACGATGGTCTCCATCATTCCCCCCGGGTAAGTGAAAGTTTGCCCTCAAACTAGGAAGGGGCTCATCATCGAAAAAGGGGCTAAGATCGGAGACATTGAAGGTAGCCGAAACTCCATAATCTCCAGGTAGATCAACCTTATATGCATTGGGCCCAACCTTCTCAAGGATTTCAAATGGACCATCGGAACGCAGCATCAACTTAGATTTTCTCTTTGAAGGGAAACGCTCCTTCCTCATGTGAATCCATACCAAATCTCCTGGCTGAAAATGTACCTCCTTGCGATGCTTGTTGGCGCTTTGCATGGCTCTCTCATTAGCCTTGGCAATGTTATCTCTAACTCTTGCATGAAGTTCTTGGATCTCCTTGGCTCTTTTTTCAGCTTCCAAACTAAATTTTGTGGGAGTTGGAATGGGAACAAGATCCAAGGGACTCTTGGGATTGTAGCCATAGACAACTTGAAATGGAGAGAGTTGGGTGGACTTGCTAGGCACTCGATTGAATGCAAACTCGGCATGTGGTAGCAACTCATCCCAATTCTTCAAATGCTTCTTCACTAGGACTCTAAGTAAGGTACCCAAAGTCCTATTGGTGACTTCAGTTTGTCCATCAGTTTGGGGATGACAAGTAGTGCTAAACTTGAGTTGAGTACCCAATTTGCGCCATAGAGTTAGCCAAAAATGACTAAGAAACTTGGAGTCACGATCAGATACCATGCTCTTTGGAATGCCATATAGTCTCACAATCTCCTTGAAGTAAAGATTAGCCACTTGAGTAGCATCATTAGTGGTGTGGCAAGGGATGAAATGCGCCATCTTGGAGAATCGATCCACAACCACCATAATGGAGTCTTTGTTCCTTTGGGTTCTAGGTAAACCCGTGATGAAATCCAAGCTAATATCTTCCCAAGGGGCTTGAGGAATGGGAAGTGGAGAATACAATCCTTGGGGCAAAGAATGGCTCTTAGCCATTTGACAAGTAGAACATCTTTTGATGAAATGCTCTACATCTCTTGACATCTTAGGCCAATAGTAGTGTTCCTTCAACATTGATCTAGTCTTCTCGACACCAAAATGGCCAGCTAGGGCTCCTCCATGTAGCTCTTGGATAAGCAGTTCACGAAATCCACATTGAGGTATACAAAGGCGTGAACCTTTGAATAGGAACCCATCTTCTAAGTGGAACAACCCATGGGGGTGTTTAAGACACTTCTCAAAAATGTCCTTGAAATCATCATCTTTTGGGTACAAATCTTTAACAACTTCAAATCCAAGTACTTTAGTACTCAAAGTAGAGAGTAATAAGTACCTTCTTGATAATGCATCAGCTCCTTTGTTGAGAGTTCCCGCCTTATGTTGGATAGTGAAGTGGAAGGACTGAAGATACTCTACCCATTTAGCATGTCTAGGGTTGAGCTTATGTTGTCCTTGGATGTATTTGAGAGCTTCATGGTCGGAATGAAGGATGAATTCACCTCCAACTAAGTAATGACGCCAATGCTCCAATGCTCTAATGATTGCATAAAACTCCTTGTCATAGGTGGAGTACTTCTTCTTGGCATTGTTGAGCTTCTCACTGAAAAAGGCAATGGGTCTCTTCTCTTGAGATAGGACAGCTCCAATTCCTACCCCGGATGCATCACACTCTACTTCAAAGACTTTGGTAAAGTCGGGCAAGGCTAGAACAGGGGAACTAGTGAGCTTCTTCTTGATCTCTTCAAAGGCTTGTTGTGCTTGCTCGTTCCATGAAAACTCTTTGCCTTTAATTACCTCGGTCATAGGAGCCATGACAGTGCTGAAATTTCTAATGAACCTCCGATAAAATGAGGCTAGGCCATGAAAACTCCTTACTTGAGTGATGGATGTAGGAGTTGGCCACTCTTGAATAGCCTTGATCTTGCTTTCATCAACTTGGAGGCCTTGGGCGGAAACAATGAAACCCAAGAATACCACTTGAGGAGTGAAGAAAAAGCATTTCTCCATATTGCCATAAAGTTGTTCTTGAGAAAGAATCTCCAAAACTTGTTGCAAATGCTTGGCATGCTCCTCCTCGGTCTTGCTATAGACCAAGATATCATCAAAGTAAACAACAACACAAGTTCCAATGAGGGGCTTGAGAACTTGGTTCATGAGTCTCATAAAAGTGCTCGGGGCATTAGTAAGCCCGAATGGCATTACAAGCCACTCATATAAACCTCCTTTAGTCTTAAAGGCGGTTTTCCATTCATCACCTTCAAAAATGCGAATCTGGTAATAGCCACTTCTAAGATCAATCTTAGAAAAGATAGCAGCTCCGTGTAATTCATCCAATAGATCTTCCAATCGGGGAATAGGATACCGGTACTTGATAGTGATCTTGTTTATTGCCCGGCTATCAACACACATACGCATGCTACCATCCTTCTTAGGAACAAGGAGGGCGGGCACGGCACATGGGCTTAGACTTTCCCGAATTAAACCCTTGGACAAGAGATCATCCACTTGTCTTTGGATTTCTTGTGTTTCGCTTGGAGACATCCGGTATGCCGGCTTGTTTGGAAGTACGGATCCGAGAACGAGGTCTATCTTTGATGTATATGTGGGTGGCAAGTGAACCAAATCAAACTCCAACTCAAAATAAGCCAAATTGGGAAGAGAAATGAAAGATGGATGAGATGGATGAAGAATTTCACTACACAAGAAAAAGGAATAGAACAAGATCTTGTAATTGAGATAATCCTTCACGGAGCCACTCAATGACTTGACCTTGGGCTAATTCTCTTGTCTTAACCAAGGAATCACTCCAATTGGAAAAGGAAGAGAACCTAGAACACCACTTGAATGAGCCAAATTCAAGATATAGAACTAGGAATTTTGAGACACAAATGAGAATCACTCTCAAAGGTGCTTGTATTACTTTGGAAATCTCTTACAATGCTGAATGATTAGCTTCACATGCCCCTCCCCTTTTATAGACTCAGCAAAAGACAATCAAAAGACTCAAATAACTCCTAACAATTAAAAACTAGCTAATGAAAAGTCTAAGAAAAATGAAAAGACACATCATAAAAGGGGGTGGGGGAGGTTACAAGGAATATTCTAGGATTTTTGCAGCTGATTACATCAATCTAGAAGCATCTAAAACGTGCACAATATCAGCCACACAAATATATGTAACCTAAGACTCTTCATATTCCCAGCATTAATCCTTGCAACTGCCTCAACTTCAACAGAGCATAACTTCCAGAATACTCGGCCAAATCACGCGTTCTTGGGCTTGTTAGAAAGCCCTGGAAGTCTATTTTCCAGAATGGGCTCATTTGCTCAATTTGGATAAGCGGTTTGAAAGTTATGGCCCAAACAATGCACCTATCTCAGACTGGACTGGATCAGCATAACGTATCTTTGAGTGATATTTTGCCCAACCAAATGATGTCCAAATTAAACAAACTTGGGCTTATTTGAAAGCTGAAATCTTAACTTCAAAACCATGTGGAGCCTCAAGTTGTGGGTCCACTTGAGCTTGTCCAAAAGTGGTCACAAAAAATCGGGTTCCGCAGGGATGAATTCAGCGCCAAATTTCTAGCAAAGCTTAACCTCTTTTTGACCTCTTCATAGTGTCGTGAGTCTTTGAACTCACTTAATAAGACCAAATAAGCACACTTCCAAGCATGATCTTCTTTGACCCTTTTCTTCTTTGAAATTGGACTTGAATAAAAATGATGCATATGGAAATATGCATCAATCTTGTGTTGGATAGATCTTGGAGGGGGAAGGCCATGTGGAATTTCTTGTGGAAAAACATGGTGATAGGCTTGTAGGAGAGGGGTGAGTAGTGGATGTGAGGGAGATGGTGGCTTAGACTCTTCTTGTAAAAGTATCAAGTCTTTAAAAGACTCATACTCATGGTGCTCAGATTTGAGAAGAGTAGTAAAGAAGACTTCCAAATGAGGATTGTCTTTTGGTTGAGAGGGGGAAGGACTTTTGAGAGGGGTAAGAGTGATTTTCTTACGGTCCTTGAGAAAAGAGTAAGTGTTCATCCGGCCATCATGGATGACACTTCTATCAAAAAGCCATGGTCTACCCAATAATATATGGCAAGCATCCATGGGGACTATATCACACCAAATCTCATCTTTATAGTTTTTCCCAATTGAAAAGGAAACAAGACAACGGTGAGTAATTTGCAAACCTTTGCCTTGATTCAACCATTGTATGGTGTAGGGATTTGGACGAGGAGAGACTTGCAGCTTGAGTTTGTCCACCATAGTCTTTGAGGCAACGTTAGCACAACTACCTCCATCAATGATAAGGGAACAAACCTTGTCTCCTACGGTACACCTGGTGTGAAAAATGGCTTCTCTTTGCTCCATGTCCTTTTGAGTGGCAATTCCACTCAAGGCCCGGCGGATAACTAGCAATTCTCCTTCATCGGGGCCTTCTTCAACTTCTTCCAAACTTCCTTCTTCACGGTGCTCTTCTTCTTCTTCGTCATAGGCATGTTCATCACATGCTTCTTGGTACTCCGCTAGGGAAACGATCCTCCTGTTTGGACACTCAGATGCATAGTGTCCCATACCTTGGCACCGAAAGCAACGAACCTTGTCCTTTGATTTGGGTTCTTGTGTGGAGGGTTTGGAGGGGTTGGAGTGGTGTTTTTGGTTTGTGATGGTGGGGAATTTTGTGGACGAGGAGGATAGTACGGAGGCTTTTGTGTGGCGTAAGGACGAGAGAGAGACTTGGAAAGGACACTCTTTCCCTTTGATTTCTTTTGTTGCTCTACCTTGTAGGCTAGAGAACTCAAGTCATCAAGGGATGAATATGGTTGCAACTCAACAATATGAGCAATAGACTCATCAAGTCCGGTCAAGTATCTTACCAAGGTTTGAGAGTCATCTTCTTTCAAGTCGCATTTGAGTAGGAGTTGTTCAAACTCCCGAGTGTATTCTTCCACACTCTTGGATCCTTGCTTGAGTCGATGGAGCTTGAGATAATTGTCTTGCACATAGTGAGAGGGAAGAAACTTGGCCTTAAGCTTTTCTTTCATTTTGGCCCACGTTCTGATTTTTCCCTTTCCATTCCTTGCTCTTTTCGCTCCAAGGTTAGCCCACCAGATTGAAGCATATTTGCGGAGTTTAAGGGCTACGAGTTTTACCTTCTTGTCCTCCGGGATGTCCTCATATTCAAAGATCCTCTCAATGGTGTGCAACCAATCGAGAAATAAGTCCGGGTCAAGTTGGCCTTCAAATTCGGGGATGTCAATTCGGACACCACCAATATTGCCTCCTTGCCTTCGTCTCCTTGGGGCTTCTTCGTCACTAGAATTGGCTCGGGATTGAAAGACTTCTTCTTCCGATTCGACCACCGGTTCATGAGGATGAGAGGGAGTGGGGCTATGAACCCACCTTCGTTTTTCCTCCAAAAGTTGCCCAAGTTGAGTTCGAAGATAAGTGACTTGAGCTTCTAACTCTTCCACACGTGCTTGGTCGCTTCTTGTGGACTTTGTCGACATGTTGGAGATGCTTTGAAGGAAGAATATGCAGCAGGGAAAGTGGCACGGTCGTGCAAGGGGGCACGGTCAGGCCGTGCTATGCTTCGGCTGAAGAAAATGCAGAAAAGTAGAGTGGCACGGTCGTGCTTGGCGGCACGGGGGCACCGTGCTCCGTCTCGACTTGAAGATTTCTGGAAAAATGATATGGCACGGTCGTGTATGGTGGCACGGGGGCACCGTGCTGCTTCTCTGGTCTTCGAGACTCGGATTGCCGGTTTGTGCCTCTTTTTGTTTTTTTGTATTTTGGCTTTTTGGGATGTGTTTGGGTGTGATGTGGGTCACTTAAAAACCTTGTCTCTGATACCAATTGATGTATATGTGGGTGGCAAGTGAACCAAATCAAACTCCAACTCAAAATAAGCCAAATTGGGAAGAGAAATGAAAGATGGATGAGATGGATGAAGAATTTCACTACACAAGAAAAAGGAATCGAACAAGATCTTGTAATTGAGATAATCCTTCACGGAGCCACTCAATGACTTGATCTTGGGCTAATTCTCTTGTCTTACCAAGGAATCACTGCAATTGGAAAAGGAAGAGAACCTAGAACACCACTTGAATTTGCCACAATACAAGATATAGAACTAGGAATTTAGTTGCACTTTTGAGAAACACACTCAAAGTACTTGTATTGCTTTGGAAATTTCTTACAATGCTGAATGAATAGCTTCACACGCCCCTCCCCTTTTTATAGACTTAGCAAAAAACAATCAAAGGACTCAAATAACTCCTAACAATTAAAACTAGCTAATGAAAAGTCTAAGAAAAATGAAAAGACTCATCATAAAAGGGGTGGGGGAGGTTACAAGGAATATTCTAGGATTTTTGCAGCTGATTACATCAATCTAGAAGCATCTAAAACGTGCACAATATCAGCCACACAAGTATATGTAACCGAAGACTCTTCATATTCCCAGCATTAATCCTTGCAACTGCCTCAACTTCAACAGAGCATAACTTCCAGAATACTCGGCCAAATCACGCGTTCTTGGGCTTGTTAGAAAGCCCTGGAAGTCTATTTTCCAGAATGGGATCATTTGCTCAATTTAGATAAGCGGTTTGAAAGTTATGGCCAAAACAATGCACCTATCTCAGACTGGACTGGATCAGCACAACGTATCTTTGAGTGATATTTTGCCCAATCAAATGATGTCCAAATTAAACAAACTTGGGCTTATTTGAAAGCTGAAATCTTAAACTTCAAAACCATGTGGAGCCTCAAGTTGTGGGACCACTTTAGGTAGGCCAAAAGTGCACACAAAAAGCGGGAAATTTCTGGATGAAGGCGGCACTACCTCTTCGGGTATGAACGCCAATTTCCGGCAAAGTTTGGCAACTTCCTTGACTTCTTGAAGCTTGAGCGAGTCCTTCTTGGGCTGAGCTTGATGGTCCTTGGGATTCTCACGATGGTCTCCATCATGAAGTGGCACGACCGTGCTAGGAGGCACGGGCACACCGTGCTATATTGCTGCCCCAAAAACTAGAATTGCCTAGTTTTACCCGGTTTGAGAGCTTTTCAACTCTAGCTAGTTTTCTAGCCTTTTGGTGAAGTGGACATGGCGGAAATGGATGTGAATGATGGTAGAAAGAGTGGAGTAATGAGGGGAAATGATGAACACGATTAGTGGAAGTGATTACCTTGAACAATCTAACAAGCAACTTCACTAATGAACCGTGTGGGATGAACTGGGATGAGATAAGACTAAAACCTTGGATTGGATACAGAAATCACCACCAACCTTTGAGTTTAGGGCCCTTAATCTTGATTAAGATACCGAATCACCACTTAGTCAAGGTTAAGACTCACTTGAACATCACTTAGTTTGGCCTAAACTAAGATAAGCAAGCAAGAGTTTTGGAGAGAAAGCCTCAAATGCTCTCTACGGTTTTCATTCAACAAAAACTGAAGTGTTTTTCATATGGCCGTGACTTGCCTTTTGTTACTTGCCTCACAACATTTCCTAATCAGTAAGCAAGCTAGCAAGCACCTCACTTTACCCTCCTAGGGAGGAAAGGTGTTAATTAGCTCTAATTGCCACGGTTAGAGCTAATCGGTTACAAGCATGCTTAAGGCTAATCAAAATACACTTAAACCATCAAAGAAAGCAAGACAAATGAATATTACAACATAATTAACTTGTCCTTAAACTCAATCAGCTTCAAAGGCAGCAAAAGGACCATGTGCTCAGCCGAAAAGTGGTTTCCCCTTTACGGCTAGCCAATAGCAAGCAAGGAACATCTTCCCTTGTCTCTCCCTTCTCATTGGCCGTTCTTTTCAAGGTTGCAGCTGATGATTGTCGCCTTGGGGTGTGTGCCCAGCCTTGGAAGACGTGCCGGCTCAGTTGAAGAGGAGGAAACCCACCGGTGGAGGTAAAATAAAACCGTGACACCAAACCGGGTTCAAGGGCAGTTTTGTACCCGGTTTTCAGACCAAGTTTAACCAAAGCAAAAGTGGGTATGATCAGGATTTTAACCGTGGGGGGGAAGTTCAAGGTGTGTAGAAACCCCCCCAATCAAGAAATTAAGGTTAAACAAGGTTTAAGTAGGGTAATCACACATAAACTTTCAACCGTGTAGAATTGGACCAAATCTGGCCAGTTGGGGAAATGCCTTTGATCCTCCATCCCCTTGTGGCATGATTTGAAATCAATGCTTGGACTTGAAAGCTAACATCCTGAGGATTCCAAAAATGCAAAAATATTGGCCTTAAGCCACAATGTAGCTTAAGAAATCAGATGCACAAAACCGGGCTTATGCTGGCCGGTTATCCCGTTTGTGCTAGTTTCAACTTCTTGCCAAAGGTGAGCCATCTTCTTGGTTTGGGACCTTGTTCTTGGACGATTTGGACTTGTTACATCTTGATCAAGGTCTTGGCTAGGTAGGACTCCATCAGCATTTCTCATAAAGGTCTTCCCCTTATTCAATCTTAAAGAATAAGCTTTCCAACAAGACCAACCACGTGTTATTTGGAGTTCATTTGGTTGGTCAAATAAAGCCCACAAGCTCACGGTATTTTAGCCCAGGACAGTTTGGACAGTCTTCACTCTTTTGGCCATAACTTTTTCTAGACTGGTCCAATTTCAGCAAACTTACATTTGCTGGAAACTAGACATCCTGAGCTTTCCAACAAGCCCAAGATCACCGAATTTGGCTGAGTATTCAAAGAGATATGCCTCCTGGAAGTTGGACTTGCTGCACGTGTGAATGCATTAATTACAAAACGTGTGAACATGGTTCTTTCTCTCTCATTTCGGCCTTGGTGCATTGTTCCTCCTGCAAAACTGAGTTCCTTCTCCCCTAACAAGGTCTGAATGTGTGAATTAAGAGGTGCATGGATCTCCTTTTGCTGCTACCTCTTTTTCACACCTAAAGTCATCAAGAGACACACCTTTTCATCCTAGGTGCATCTGAGTGAAGCAAGCAACAAAGTGTACTTGTTTTTTTGTTTTTTCCTTTACATCTTTTCATGAAATGTTATGTCATTTCATTATGTAAGGCCTACCCTATATAAAGGCCATAAATTGAGTTACTTAGCATCAAATCAAGTCATTCATCAAGTAAAAAGTACAATTCAGATTTGAGTTGAATACTCTTTTCTTAAATCCCTAGTTCTATATCTTGAGAAGTGGCTCTCTCAAGTGGTGTTCTAGGTCCCTTTATCTCAATTAGGTGGTGATTAAATTCTGTATCCTAATTGATTTAAGGGATTGCCCATGTCCTTGGCTTGAGTGGCTCCATTTGGATTATCTCTTATCGAGTTCTTGAACTATCCTTTTTACTTTTCTTGTTTTCTCAATTACAAAAACCACAAAAATACTTAGTTTGGTCATTTGGGTGCTCTTATATACATCACAAGGTCAACACAAACTCAACCCAAGACATGCTAAGTGGGTAGAGTATCTTCAATCCTTCCATTTCATCATCCAACACAAGGTGGGAAAGCTTAACAAGGGGGCCGATGCACTTTCTCGCAGGCACTTACTTCTTTCTACCTTAAGTACCAAAGTTCTTGGCTTTAAAATTGTGAAAGAGTTGTATCCGACCGATGAGGACTTCAAAGACATCCTTGAGAAGTGTAGCAAACACCTTCATGGATCGTTTCACTTGGAAGAAGGTTTTCTATTCAAGGACTCCCGTTTGTGCATTCCAAAATGTGGATTCCGGGAACTCCTTATTCAAGAACTTCATGGAGGAGCTCTATCCGGACACTTTGGAATAGAGAAGACTTGTGCTATGCTGAAAAAGCACTACTATTGGCCACATATGTCTAAAGATGTAGAACACTTTGTGAAAAAATGTTCTATATGTCAAATGGCCAAAAGCCATGTTTTACCCCAAGGCTTATACTCCCCTCTTCCCATTCCTCAGGCTCCTTGGGAGGATATAAGCCTAGACTTCATCATGGGGTTGCCTAGAACTCAAAGGAACAAAGACTCCATTATGGTGGTGGTAGACCGATTTTTCAAGATGGCACATTTCATCTCTTGCCATACCACCAATGATGCCTCTCATATTGCTAACTTGTACTTTAAGGAGATTGTAAGACTTCATGGCATTCCCAAGAGCATGGTGTCTGACCGAGATAGCAAGTTCCTTAGCCACTTTTGGCTAACCTTATGGAGGAAGATGGGTACGCAACTCAAATTCAGCACTACATGCCATCCACATACCGACGGTCAAACGGAAGTCACTAACAGGACTTTGGGCACCTTGCTTAGAGTCCTTGTGAAGAAGAACATCAAGAGTTGGGATGACATGCTACCTCACGCCGAGTTTGCCTTCAATCGATCTCCAAGTAAGGCCATCCATCTCTCACCCTTCCAAGTAGTCTGTGGGCACAATCCAAAGAAACCTCTTGATCTCATTCCTATTCCAACTCCCACTAAGTTTAGTTGGGAAGCTGAGAAAAGGGCAAAAGAAATTCAAGACCTCCATGCCCAAGTTCGTGATAGCATTGCCAAAGCTAATGAAAGAGCCATGCACAATGCTAACAAGCACAAGAGAGAGGTTCATTTTCAACCTGGAGACTTGGTATGGATTCACTTGAGGAAGGAAAGATTTCCTTCCAAGCGCAAGTCCAAGTTGATGCCTAGATCTGATGGTCCCTTTGAAATCATTGAGAAGGCTGGTCCCAATGCATATAAAGTAGACCTTCCCGGTGATTATGGAGTTTCTGCTACTTTTAATGTTGCCGACCTTAGTCCCTACTTTGAAGACGAGCCTCTTCCAAGTTTGAGGATAAACTCTCACCAACCCGGGGGGAATGATGGAGACCATCTTGTCCACTCTCCTACTCAGCTCAAGGAAGGTCCTAGAAAGCTCAAAGAGGCCAAAGAATTTGCTATACTATGCAAAAAAGCCGTGACAATGCCGAAAGAACTCACGCCTAGTTCATCCCCAACACACCTGGTTTTTGTTACTCTTTTACAGCAAAATGTAATGGGCCAAAATTCTTATGGTTCTTACATTAATCTATCCTAAGAAAAGAGCCTTCTAACAAGACTAACCACGCATTATTTGGAGTCCGTGTGGTTGGTCAACTTCAGCCCACAAAATAAAGTACTAAAATGCAGTCCAGTTTTGGGCAGTCTCTACTCTTTGGGCCATAACTTTTGATCGGATGGTCTAAATGCAGTAAATAAACATTCCCTGGAAAATAGACATCCAGATCTTTCCAACAAGCCCAAGATCATTGAATTTGGCCAAGTAATCTGAGAGATGTGTCCTCTGGAAGTTGGGCTTGCTGCAGGTGTGAACGCATTGATGGCAAAACGCGTGTGGCTTGTGTGTACACCTCATTTCGGCTATTGCTGCTGGGTTCTTCCTCTTCAGCCGTGTTCCTTCCCCCTTTGCAAGGCCCAAAACGTGTGAAAGTAAGGGTGCATGAATCCCCCTTAGCTGCTACACTCTATTCACATCAAAAGGCTTCAAGAGACACACCACTTCACCTTGGTGCATCCGAATGTGGTTGCTGAAATTTTTCCTCGTTTTTCTTTCATTCTTTTCGTGTGTTTTCATACCTTTTCATTATGTAAGGCCTCTACTATATAAAGGCCATAGCATAGGGTTGTTTTCAATTCATCTACAATCAATTTCAAGTAATACAATTCAGCTTTTGAGTGTTCTCTCAAAGTGAGTGTGCAAAATCTAGTTCTATATCTTGAGTGTTGGCAAACTCAAGTGGTGTTCTAGTTTTCTAAACTCCTCTAGGTGGTGATTCATTTCTGTATCCTATAAAGAGTGAAGGAATTCGCCCAAGGATTGATTTGAGTGGCGCCTCTCGGCTTATCTCAAACACAACCCTTGAACCTATCATTTATTTTCTTTCGTCCTTAACCAAAAACCCAAAAGCTAACATTACTTGGTCATTTGAGAGCTCATATACATCACAAATCAAGCTAGGTAATTTCATTTTGCTGCCCAAAGGATGAATAAATCATCCGAATTTTGTTTAAGTATTAAAACTGCAAGTCACGGGTTTAATTCCAGCAGCCAACCCGTTTTTGTGTGCTTAATTACTTAAGCCTCCTTGAGGTTTAAGTCAAATATTTTGCATTGGGTTTGAAGTTCTGGAAGTTAGCTTTGCATCAAAACATGTTTCATCCCATTTGGACTTCATTTACCCTCTGAAATTAGCCAATAAACCCAAGATATACAAACTGTCCAGTTCAACCAGAATGTACCCGGTTTTGGGTATGTGATTTCTTAAGCTTAATGGTGGTTTAAGTCTTAGATTTTTACCTTTTTGGAATCCCCAAGATGTCTACTTTCAGGTCCAAGCATTGAATTCCAATCATACTCATAGGAAGTAAAGAGATCAAGTTATTTTGTCAAACCAGCCAGTTTTGGCCCAAAACTGTGCGGTTAAATGTTTTTGTAGAATTAACCTACTTAAACATGGTTTAACCTTGATTTCTTTGTTGGGAGGGTTTGTACACACCCCAAAGTTTTCCCCTATGGCCTAAAAACAGAATCATGCTCACTTTTGGTTGGGTTTACAGAAGTTAGAAAACTAGCCAGAAAACTACCGTGAACCCGATTCAGCAGCATGGTTGATATTTTCCTTCTCCAAAGGGTTTACTATCTCCATTGCTGAGTGGCACATGCCCCAAGCTATCTAGAAGGCCAATAATCAGCTGCAAAAAGAGTTGCTCTTAAAAAGAACGTCCAATGGGAGGCAAAGGTAGCAAAAGATATCTCTTGAAGCTCATTGGATAGCCGAAAAGGAGAAGTCACTTTATGGCTAGCCACTCTCTTAACTTTGCTAGATAAGCTGGCTATCTTAGGACTAAATAAGCATGGTTATGTTGTAAACATCGTGTATTAGCTTTTGTTTAATGTTTTTGATGTAATTTGATTAAGTTAGAGTGTGATTATGATACATATCCCTCCATCCCCTTGATTTAAAAGGGAAGCAAATCAATTAGGTAACCTTATTATGCCGGTTTAAGGATGAATAAATCATCCAAGTTTTGTTTAAGCATTGAAACTGCAGGGCAAGGGTTAATTCCAGCAGCTAACCTGCTTTTGTATGCTCAATTCATCAAGCATCCTCAAGGTTTAAGTCTAATATTTTTCGATGGATTTGAAGTTCAGAAGTCAGCTTTATAGCAAAACAACTTTCATCCAATTTGGACTTCATTTGCCGATTCAAATTAGCAATTAAACCTAAGGTGTCCAAACTGCCCAGCAGGACCAGATTATGCACGGTTTTGGTTACTCCATAACTCAAGCTATATGATGGCTTAAGTCTTGGAATTATACATTTTTGGAATCCTCATAATGTCTACTTTCAAGTCCAAGCATTAGTTTTCAATCATACCCACAAGAGGATAAGAGATCAAGGACTTTTCCCAAACCGGTCAGATTAGGCTCTAATCTGCACGGTAAAATGTTTAAGCCTAATTACCTTGCTTAAACATGTCATAACCTTGATTTCTTTGTTGGGGGGGTTTATACACACCCTAAGGTTTCCCCCCATGGCCTGAAAATGAAATCATGCCCACTTTTGGTTGGGTTTAAAGAAGCTAGAAAACCAGCCAGAAAACTATCTAGTGAACCCAGTTTAAGCATGAGGTGTTTTTCCTTCTCAAGTGGGTTTTCCCAGCTGCTTGGTTGCTTGCCTACATCACACCACGTCCAAGGCTGCTAGAAACACAATAATTTGCTGCTGAAGAAGCTTTGAAATGTGTGAACCAATGAGAAGACAAAGGAGAAAACAATACCATACAATCTGATTGGTTAGCCGAAAAGGAGAATGCAGTTTACGGCTGTCCAATGAGAATTCAGCAAGCATTCTGGTTGTATTAAGCTTAAGTATGAGTAGATTAATGTGTAATAAACATTAGCAATGTATTCCTTTATGTTTTGAAAGTAATTTAATTAAGATAACATTAGGTCAGCACACGGTTAGCCTAAACCGTGTGGATTAAGCATAGTTAATACCTTTCCTCACTAGGAGGGAAAGGTGAGGTACGTGCTTGCTTGTGTGGCTGCTTGCTAGATTGTTCTATTTAAGGAACACACAGCCACTTTGATAAAGATAACCAGATTTGAATCAAAACCCAAGTTAAGAGCTTTGTACTTTCGTGCTTGGGCACACTCCAAATACTAAACTTGCTTATCCTTAATTAGGCCGATTAAGGTGGTGTTCAAGTGAATTCTTAAGCTTGATTAAGTGGTGATATCTGTATCTTAATCATAGTTTAAGGGCCCTAAACTTGAGTTTGGTGGTGTTTCTGTATCCATTCTTCAGGTTTAGTTCTATCTCATTTGGTGTTTTATCTTAAGTGTTCAAAGAGAGTTAAAGTGAGTTTGCTAGCTTAATCTTGAGTTAGTAATTCTTAACTTTGATTCTTCTTTCCATTCCACACAACCATAACCCTTCTTACATCCATTTTCATGCTTGACCCAGACTAAAGGTATCCCTGTTGATTTAGCTTGCAACCCAAACACTAAGCCCATCTCAAACCGTGAAACACCACTAGGCTTGACGAACATGGCAGCAAGTTGGCACGGCCATACCGTGCTTATAGGCACGACCGTGCCTCCCTTGAACGTCTCCCTTTTGTCTTGATTTCACTTGCTAGCTTCGTGTACTTGGTAGCTTGCTACACTCTTCCTTCCATCCCTTGAGACATACATCAATTCACGTCAAATTCTCTTTGTTTTCTCATTTAGAATCACTTGATTCTAAGTTCCATTCCTCCCTCTCGTGTTTGTTGCCTCACAACCAGCATATTACGTGCCCCTTTTCCTTGGTTTCCCTTGATTGTATCCTCCATTGGTTTGCAAGCTTTCACTCTTGACTTGAGTTTTAGCTTGGACCCTCGGGACATACATCATATTTGGTATCAGAGCAAGTTTAGATCCTTGCCTGAACCCCACGCTCCCAAACTCAATCCAAACACACTCCCCAAAACACATCTGGATCTACCAGGAGTTTCAACATGAGCTTAGAAGAAAGATTTGATGCACTCATGAGACAACATGAGTTGATGTTCGGGGAAAGCCTAGTCCCTCCAAACAAAAGGTGTTCTAAGTGTCAAGGTCTTGGTCACGCACCCTCAGTCTGCCCCAACAAGGAAATAGTCACCTTGGCCAAATGGCAAGCAGCAATGGAGGAAGAAAATGAGGAGGAAAATGAATATAAACGTGATCATGAACTTGACGAAACTCAAGAGGAGGTCATGGAAGAGGCTAGAGAAGAAGAACTCTTAGTTTTCAGAAGAGTTCCAAGCCAACAAGAGGCAGTGCAAGATGAACCACCAAACCTTTCCCCCACTCCACTCACATCAAAACACTCAAGCCAAATTTCTGTCAATTCATTTCAGAACCATTACTAAAAGCTCCTAATTCTGAACTAAGAGCATATGAAGAAGTGGTTCGAAGCATGGTTGATGGAGGTCTGGTGGTCATCCCTCACTTCCAGAATGTTTAGGCAAGAACCAAAAATCAAAAACAAGCCTAGACATCAAAATATACCATGCTGTCGGGTCAGATTGCACTTAACCGTGAAATCTGGTTATGGTCACCTAATTTTTGGGGTGACTTAAGTCCTTAATTTTGGTGTTCTCATAAACCCTAGGATGTTAGGTTTCTAATAAAACAAGTTTCAACCTCATTGGAGTTCATTTTCTCATCCAAAACCTATGTTTAAGTCAAACTGCCCTGAAGACAGTTTACATCAAGATTTTACCCGGTTTTGGAGATTACATTTCTTAATATTCCATGAGGTTTAAGTGTCCAATTTTTGCATCCCTGAAAAGCTTAAGATCTTAGCTTTCATTTCCAATTGGAATTACCAGATTTGGAGTTCAATTGGTTAGTGAATTTAGCTAATTAGTAAACCTGTGCTGTTTTGGAGTCCAATCTGCACGGTTTGGGAAATCAGGCTGATTCACGGGGTAAATCACGTCCAAATGCTATGATTCAAAAACGAGGGTAAACTAGACATCTTGAGGTTTCCTTTCATGTAAGGAAAGCCAAGATTACTCAGCATTTGAGGTGTCAACCATGAAGCACAAATCACGGGAGAAACGGGCACCTAGATACCCGGTTGCTTAGCATGGTGGATTTCCCTCCTAGATGGGTTTGCTTGAGGTGTGTGCTTGCCCACTTGGTCATCTAGAGTGCTTGGTAAGCTGCCACTCAGCCACATAGAAGAATGGCACGTGGAAGCATGAAGAAGGCGACACATGGCAAGCTATGGACCGGCCACACTCAAACAACTTGGCAGCCATGCATTCATCCGCCTTTTGAGGTGGCAGCCGTGCATCCCTTACCTTCCTTGAAGGGAAATTGAGACAACAAGGTTTCTTAATGCTTAGGAAAGAGTTTAAGAAAGAAATCTTGTGTTTTGTAGCTTAAACTTTCAGCTTATGCATGTTTAAGCTTAAACCACGTGTAACTAAGCATAGGATTAGCTTAATAACTTTCCTTGCCTAGAAGGAAAGCCTTTTTTTCATGTATTCAAAGGCCTTATAAATGCCTTTGCTGCTCTTTTGTAAAATACAAGCTTGAGTATTGAAATTAAGAAAAGACTTTGTGTCTTGTGTTCCTCTCAAACACTTAACTTGCTTATCCTGAATTAGGCCGATTAAGGTGGTGTTCAAGTGAGTCTTAATCATTGATTAGGCGGTGTATCTGTATCCTAATCAAAGATTAAAGGCCCTAAGCTAGGTGATTGGTGGTGTATCTTATCTAATCACAAAGCTTAGAACTATCCCAAACACATTGAATTCACTTAAAGTTCATAAAGCTAGCTCTTGGATTCCTTAAACCATAAGCTCTCTTTTGTGTTCTAATCGGTGAACTTCTCATTCTTTTCATTCCACACATTTCCTACCCTTTCTCATACTCTTTTCAAGCTTAATCAAGGCCAAGACTTCTTGCTTTGATTCAGTTTTTAGCCCAAACACAAAACCCCTTCAAACCGTGAGAAATCACAAACTTTAGGCGTGAAGGGCAGAAGTTTGGCACGGCCACACCGTGTCCTTAAGCACGACCGTGCCCCCTTTGGTTCGTGAGTTTTCCACTTGTTTTTGTTGTATTCTTGTTGTAAGTTAGCTTGGGTTGTTCCTTCCCTTGAGACTTACATCAATTTTTGCATCAGAGCAAGTTCATCCTTGTCTGGAACCTACCACACGCCTTTCCCAGCTTATCTCTGAATCCGAAACTCAAACACAATCCTGTTCATCCAAACTTCCAACATGAGTTCTAGCATGACCATGGAAGAGAAACTTGAAGCAATGGCCAAGCAGATGCATGAAATCTCTATATCCAATCAAGAACTTAAGGCTTGAAATGAGTACTTGAGAAAACAGCTTGGAGATAACATGAAACAAAAACAAAAGCTTTAAGAGGGAAGTGAGGGAATAGGAACGCATTACGGAAGTGAAAAGGAAGCTAGCAATGCGTTATCTTTCTCTGAAGATGATGTACCATTCGAAAGGACGAGAAGAAGAGCACGGCCTACTTTCAACTCAAACGATTTCAAAGTTGAAATTTCTAAGTTTGAGGGTAAGCTTGACCCAGATGAGTTCCTTAAATGGTTACAAACGGTTGAGCAGATTTTCGAGTACAAGGAGATTCCAGAGGATCAGAAGGTGAAATTGGTTGCTCTTAGACTGAGAAAATATGCCTCCTTATGGTGGACAAACCTCAAAGCTAAGAGAACTAGAGAAAGGAAGAGCAAGATCAATACTTGGGAAAAATTGAAATCTAAGATGAAGGCACGGTTTGTGCCATCCACTTATGTCCAAGACAACTACATGCTCTTTTATCATCTCACTCAAGGCAAAATGAATGTGGATGATGTAAAGGTCAATGGGTATGAATACACACACCAACCTCACACCAAAGAAGACCAAAACTCAAGAATGCTCACGGACTGAAGTGGCACGGCCGTGCTAAGAGGCACGGGTACACCTGATGTATATGAGAGTCCAAAGTGACCAAATTCAAAGAATAAGGTTAGGATGTAGGAGTGATGAAGGAGCGAAGGTAAAGGTGAAGGGAGGATAAATCAAGACTTTGGTTTGAGATAATCCCACTTGGGAGCCACGCAAGTCTTAGTCTTGGGCTATTCTTTTTACCCAATCTAGGATATAGAAGATTCACCACCTAGGAGAGCAAAAAGAACCTAGAGCACCACTTAAGGTAGCCAACCTTAAGATATAGAATTAGGATTTCAAGCAAGCACACTAGAGAACACTCAAGGGCTTAGAATTACTTTGAAATTGGAGTACACGCTGATGATCCCTCAACCCACATGCCTAGCCCCTTTTATAGTAGAGAACAACACAAATGAAAGGGCATAAGTTACAAGAAATAAACATAGGGCACACCAAAGGACACATTAATGTGTCGGTTACAAATAATCATGGGGAAGGGGAAAAGATGAGTTCCTTGAGATGCCACAACTCCTTGGCTGCATAAATTACATTAACCCCCTGGTATAAGAAGGGTCTCACGACCAAATGCAACTGAAAAGGTTCATGAACCGAATGGGAACACCAAACATCCTCCTTCTTTAATGCACTCACACCCTTGCAGCAGCTCTGACTTTGGACGGCCATATCTCGCGATTTACTAGGCTAAATTGTGTGATTTTGGGCTTGTTGGAAAGCCCTAGATGTGTAGTTTCCAGGAAGCAGAAGTTTTCCCAATTTGGACCAGCCGTTTGAAATATATAGCCCAAATAATGAAGACTGCTCAGACTGGCTTGCGCTTGGACATTGGGCCTTTGAGGTCTCTTGTTACCCAACCAAATGAGATCCAATTTAAGCATGGTTGGACTTATTAGAAAGCTAACATCTTAGGCTAAAATATTATTATGTGGGCCCTCAAGCCGTGGGTCCACCAAATCTTGCACAAAACAAGTAACAAAGACCGGGTTATGATTGAATGAATCCGGCGCCAACTTATCGGGCATTGCCACGGTTGTTCTGCAAAGTTTAGCCACTTCCTTGACCCCCTTGAGCTTAGTAGGGTCTTCCTTGAGCTGAGAAAAGAGCGTAGGAGAGTGGGCTTGATGGTCTCCAACATTGAAATGCAAGGTACTCTTGATCCCCATTTGGAAAACCCGTTTGGAAAAGGCACTTTGAAGTTCAAATAGAACTCCATAAAGTGTCTTTTGTCATGAAATTCAAATATTGGAGCCAAAGAGGAGCCTTGCCATGCATGAACTTGTTTGAAACTTACCTCCCTTGAAGTTGAGTTTAAAGAATGAGAATGATCCCCTTGAAAATATACATCAACACCGTGCTATATTGCTGCCCCAAAAACTAGAATTGCCTATTTTTACCCGATTTGAGAGCTTTTCAACTCTAGCTGGTTTTCTAGCTTTTTGGTGAAGTGGACATGGCGGAAATGGATGTGAATGATAGTAGAAAGAGTGGAGTAATGAGGGGAAATGATGAACACGATTAGTGGAAGTGATTACCTTGAACAATCAAACAAGCAACTTTACTAATGAACCGTGTGGGATGAACTGGGATGAGATAAGACTAAACCCTTGGATTGGATACAGAAATCACCACCAACCTTTGAGTTTAGGGCCCTTAATCTTGATTAAGATACAGAATCACCACTTAATCAAGGTTAAGACTCACTTGAACACCACTTAGTTTGGCCTAAACTAAGATAAGCAAGCAAGAGTTTTGGAGAGAAAGCCTCAAATGCTCTCTACGGTTTTCATTCAACAAAAACTGAAGTGTTTACCATATGGTCGTAACTTGCCTTTTGTTACTTGCCTCACAACATTTCCTAATCGGCAAGCAAGCTAGCAAGCACCTCACTTTACCCTCCTAGGGAGGAAAGGTGTTAATTAGCTCTAATTGCCACGGTTAGAGCTAATCGGTTACAAGCATGCTTAAGGCTAATCAAAATACACTTAAACCATCAAAGAAAGCAAGACAAATGAATACTACAACATAATTAACTTGTCCTTAAACTCAATCAGCTTCAAAGGCAGCAAAAGGACCATGTGCTCAGCCGAAAAGTGGTTTCCCCTTTACGGCTAGCCAATAGCAAGGAAGGAACATCTTCCCTTGTCTCTCCCTTCTCATTGGCCATTCTTTTCAAGGTTGCAGCTAATGATTGTCGCCTTGGGGTGTGTGCCCAGCCTTGGAAGACGTACCAACTCAGTTGAAGAGGAGGAAACCCACCGGTGGAGGTAAAATAAAACCGTGACACCAAACCGGGTTCAAGGGCAGTTTTGTACCCGGTTTTCAGACCAAGTTTAACCAAAGTAAAAGTGGGTATGATATGGATTTTAACCGTGGGGGGGAAGTTCAAGGTGTGTAGAAATGATGTACCTGTCGAGGGTCCAGGCTAATACTCAAGTTAAGAGTGAAAGCTTACAAACCAAGGTAGATACAATCAAGGAAAAACCAAGGAAAGTGGACACACAATATGATGGTTGTGAAGCATCAAACATGTGAGGGAGGAATGGAACTTAGAATCAAGTGATTCTAAATGAGAAAACAAAGATAATTTGATGTGAATTGATGAATGTCTCAAGGGATGGAAGGAACCAAGCAGCAAGCTACCAAGTACACGAAGCTAGTAAGTGAAATCAACACAAAATGGAGACGTTCAAGGGAGGCACGGTCATGCCTATAAGCACGATATGGTCGTGCCAACTTGCTGCCATGTTCGTCAAGCCTAGTGGTGTTTCACGGTTTGAGATGGGCTTAGTGTTCGGGTTGCAAGCTAAATCAAAAGGGATACCTTTAGCCTGGGTCAAGCATGAAAATGGATGTAAGAAGGGTTATGGTTGTGTGGAATGGAAAGAAAAATCAAAGTTAGGAATTACTAACTCAAGATTAAGCTAGCAAACTCACTTTAACTCTCTTTGAACACTTGAGAGAAAACACCAAATGAGATAGAACTAAACTTGAAGAATGGATACAGAAACACCACCAAACTCAAGTTTAGGGCCCTTAAACAATGATTAAGATACAGCTATCACCACTTAATCAAGCTTAAGACTTCACTTGAACACCACCTTAATCGGCCAAAATTAAGGATAAGCAAGCTAAGTGTTTGGAGTGTGCCTAAGCACCAAAAGCACAATGCTCTCAACTTTGAGTTTGATTCAAATCTGATATATGTTACAAGGGGGGGCCGTGTGCCTTTAAATAAGCAAGCTAGCAGCCACACAAGCACACACCTCCCCTTTCCCTCCTAAGGAGGAAAGGTATTAAGAGCTAAACAAGCTGATTTGTGCTAATCTAAAATACAAGCTTGCTTAAACTAGTCTAATACATTCTAAACATGAAGTAAAACATTATTAATACTTATTATACATTAATATACTCATAAACAAAGCTTAAACATGCTGATTTGCTTGCTGAATTCCTATTGGACAGCCGTAAAGTGCCTTCCCCTTTTCGGCTCACCAATCAGATTGCATGGTGCTGTTTTCTCCTTTGTTTTCTCATTGGTTCACACATTTCAAAGCCTTCTCAGCAGCAAATTATTGTGTTTCTAGCAAGCCTTGGACGTGATGTGATGTAGGCAAGCAACCAAGCAGCTAGGAAAACCCACTTGAGAAGGAAAAACACCTCATGCTTAAACCGGGCTGTGCTGGCAGAATGCAGGGTCTGATTGCAGGCCACGTTTCCCAGGGCAAACGTGGTCATAACTTGTCTTGCCACACATGGTTGGAAAGCGTAAGAAGTCCTCTAACAGATCCAAGTGGAATTACTCAATTTAGAGTTCATTTGCCTGATGAAAATATCAAAATGGCTAGGCTGGTCTGAATTGAGTCTCAGTCTGCACGGTTTGGAAGATTGACCTGGTTCTTCATCTTCCACTTGACTTAACTTGCTTTTATCACTTGGACCACATAGCTAACATCTTGGGGACCCAAAATATGTAAAAATACAAGACTTATACCAAAATATAGCTTAAGAAATGAAAAGAACAAAACCGGATACTTTCTGACCCTGCTGGACAGTTTGTATATCTTGGGTTTATTAGCTAATTTGAGAGGGCAAATGAAGTCCAAATGGGATGAAACTTTTTTTGTTGCAAAGCTGACTTCTTGAGCTTTAATCCCAATGCAAAATATTGGACTTAAACCTTAAAGGGTTTGACATAATTAACCTCTCAAAACCGGGTTTGCTGCTGAAAACAAACCTGACCTGCTGTTTTAGGTCCTTAAACAAAACAAGGATGAATTATTCACCCTTTAATCACCAAAATGAAATTACCTAGCTTGATTTGATTTTTTAAATCAAAGGGCATGGAGGGATCTCCATCATCCTCCCCTTGTTAAAAAGATTTGTCCTCAAATCAATTTAGGTAATTTCCTCCACTTCTTGATTCATTGTATGGCTGAAACAGAATCAACCATTCGAATAACTTGCCTTTGACCTTGGAGGCTCTCTTCTCTCCATGTCCCTTGCTGATTTGGATGTTGTATATGGGGGACTCTTTAAACATGTCATGAACCACTTCCTCACTTACTCTTAATTCAAGATTAGGAGTTGTAAGTAATGGCCTTGAATGCTTTTGACAGAAGGTTTGTTTGAGTGCTTTGGGTGGGGGTGGAGTGGGTGAAAGTTTTGATGGTTCACCAAAAGGAATGAAAAGATAGTTATGATGGTTCTTGTCTTTTGGTGGATGGTGGGTGACTAAGGTGAGTATTTCACCTTCTTCCGCCTCAAGCTTTTTCTCTTCAAATGTATTCCCATCTTTCTCTTCTCGATCCTCCTTTTCTTCCTCCTTGATTTCCTCTTGTTCATCTTCATGCTCATCAAACTTGGGAGGTAAGTTGATGGTAACCTCATTAACTTTGTGACTTTGATCAATCTCTGGTGAAACAAAGGGCTGATTGGATTTTCTTCTTTCTTCAAACCAGAGGGTGAGTAGATCAAGTTCTCTTTCTTGCTGTTGCATTTCCCAGTTTATTTCTTGTGTTCTGAGGTCAAATGCTTCAAGCTCTTTTTGTAGTTTGAGGATTTTTCTAAGGGACATATCTTTCCCAATTCTCATTGCGAAAGTGGGTGTTTTGAGGGAATGAATTTGGATTTGTGTTTTGAGGAGCTTTGGGCGTGTGGATGGTGTGGGTTTCAGGCCAAGTTCTGAACTTGCTCTGATACCAAATATGATGTACCTGCCGAGGGTCCAGGCTAATACTCAAGTTAAGAGTGAAAGCTTACAAACCAAGGTAGATACAATCAAGGGAAAACCAAGGAAAGTGGACACATAATATGATGGTTGTGAAGCATCAAACATGTGAGGGAGGAATGGAACTTAGAATCAAGTGATTCTAAATGAGAAAACAAAGAGAATTTGATGTGAATTGATGTATGTCTCAAGGGATGGAAGGAACCAAGTAGCAAGCTACCAAGTACACGAAGCTAGCAAGTGAAATCAACACAAAAGGGGGACGTTCAAGGGAGGCACGGTCGTGCCTATAAGCACGGTATGGCCGTGCCAACTTGCTGCCATGTTCGTCAAGTTTAGTGGTGTTTCACGGTTTGAGATGGGCTTAGTGTTTGGGTTGCAAGCTAAATCAAAAGGGATACCTTTAGCCTGGGTCAAGCATGAAAATGGATGTAAGAAGGGTTATGGTTGTGTGGAATGGAAAGAAGAATCAAAGTTAGGAATTACTAACTCAAGATTAAGCTAGCAAACTCACTTTAACTCTCTTTGAACACTTGAGATAAAACACCAAATGAGATAGAACTAAACTTGAAGAATGGATACAGAAACACCACCAAACTCAAGTTTAGGGCCCTTAAACTATGATTAAGATACAGATATCACCACTTAATCAAGCTTAAGACTTCACTTGAACACCACCTTAATCGGCCAAAATTAAGGATAAGCAAGCTAAGTGTTTGGAGTGTGCCTAAGCACCGAAAGCACAATGCTCTCAACTTTTAGTTTGATTCAAATCTGGTATATGTTACAAGGGGGGCCGTGTGCCTTTAAATAAGCAAGCTAGCAGCCACACAAGCACACACCTCACCTTTCCCTCCTAAGGAGGAAAGGTATTAAGAGCTAAACAAGCTGATTTGTGCTAATCTAAAATACAAGCTTGCTTAAACTAGTCTAATACATTCTAAACATGAAGTAAAACATTATTAATACTTATTATACATTAATCTACTTATAAACAAAGCTTAAACATGCTGATTTGCTTGCTGAATTCCTATTGGACAGCCGTAAAGTGCCTTCCCCTTTTCGGCTCACCAATCAGATTGCATGGTGCTGTTTTCTCCTTTGTTTTCTCATTGGTTCACACATTTCAAAGCCTTCTCAGCAGCAAATTATTGTGTTTCTAGCAAGCCTTGGACGTGATGTGATGTAGGCAAGCAACCAAGCAGCTAGGAAAACCCACTTGAGAAGGAAAAACACCTCATGCTTAAACCGGGTTGTGCTGGCAGAATGCAGGGTCTGATTGCAGGCCACGTTTCCCAGGGCAAACGTGGTCATAACTTGTCTTGCCACACATGGTTGGAAAGGTTAAGAAGTCCTCTAACAGCTCCAAGTGGAATTACTCAATTTGGAGTTCATTTGCCTGATGAAAATATCAAAATGGCTAGGCTGGTCTGAATTGAGTCTCAGTCTGCACGGTTTGGAAGATTGACCTGGTTCTTCATCTTCCACTTGACTTAACTTGCTTTTATCACTTGGACCACATAGCTAACATCTTGGGGACCCAAAATATGTAAAAATACAAGACTTATACCAAAATATAGCTTAAGAAATGAAAAGAACAAAACCGGATATTTCTGGACCCTGCGACAGTTTGTATATCTTGGGTTTATTAGCTAATTTGAGAGGGCAAATGAAGTCCAAATGGGATGAAACTTTTTTTGTTGCAAAGCTGACTTCTTGAACTTTAATCCCAATGCAAAATATTGGACTTAAACCTTAAAGGGTTTGACGTAATTAACCTCTCAAAACCGGGTTTGCTGCTGAAAACAAACCTGACCTGCTGTTTTAGGTCCTTAAACAAAACAAGGATGAATTATTCACCCTTTAATCACCAAAATGAATTACCTAGCTTGATTTGATTTTTTAAATCAAAGGGCATGGAGGGATCTCCATCAAGAAACCCCCCAAATCAAGAAATTAAGGTTAAACAAGGTTTAAGTAGGGTAATCACACCTAAACTTTCAACCGTGCAGAATTGGACCAAATCTGGCCGGTTGGGGAAATGCCTTTGATCCTCCATCCCCTTGTGGCATGATTTGAAATCAATGCTTGGACTTGAAAGCTAACATCCTGAGGATTCCAAAAATGCAAAAATATTGGCCTTAAGCCACAATGTAGCTTAAGAAATCAGATGCACAAAACCGGGCTTATGCTGGCCGGTTATCCCGTTTGTGCTAGTTTCAACTTCTTGCCAAAGGTGAGCCATCTTCTTGGTTTGGGACCTTGTTCTTGGACGATTTGGACTTGTTACATCCTGATCATGGTCTTGGCTAGGTAGGACTCCATCAGTGGAAGAGTACACACGAGAGTTTGAAAAACTCATGATTAAGTGTGACATTCATGAGCCTGAAGAACAGGCCATGGTTCGTTACCTAGGAGGGCTTGATCCTAAGATAGCCAACGTGGTTGAATTGCAAGCCTTCACCACTTTTGATGAGATTTGTGTCCTAGCTCACAAAGTGGAATAACAAAGAAGGTCACAATTTCATACCCGTGAAGAAGTTCCCACATTCCTTCCTCAAGAACAACCATTCAACAAGGGGAGCCCAAACCTTGTCCCTAAACCCATAACCCCCTCACTTCCTACTCCACAAAAGAACCAAACACCACTACAAAGCCTACCCCCGCAAACTTAAACCCAAACATGGCACTTCCCGATGTTTTAAGTGCCAAGGATTTGGACACATAGCCGCCGATTGTGTCAATCGAAGAAGCATTACTCTGGTTGAGTGGGAGGCAATTGGAAAGGAAGAAAAGGAGGAAGAAACTCAAGAAGAAGACCTTGAAGAAATTGAGATCACTACTGATGAAGGCGAAATGCTACTCTTGGAGAAGATGTCTCCAAATTTTCATAAAGAAGAGCATGAACTACATACGAATATTCATGTTTGTATGTTAGTCATTCAAACATAGCAAGACCCTACCCCATCATTTCCCATCAAACCCATTCCATTCATCTTGATGTAAGTCTCAAGGGAATGAAGCAACCCAAGTCAACTCACATCAAGGACACTAGAAAACAAGCAAACACCCAACGGCCAAGGAGGCACGGCCGTGCTTAATGGCACGGGGTGACCGTGCTAACTTGTTGCTTAGCTCGCCTAGAAAGTGCCTCACTTTACGGTTTGAGATGGCTTTGAGTTCAAATGGAAATCTGATGCAATGAGCCTTGTTTTAGCCTTGATTATGTGTGGAAAAGAGTAAGCAAAGGAGTAATGGAAGTGAGGAATGAAAGTAGGATTAAGAACACCAAGAAGATCATTAAAGGAGCTCACGGTTTAAGAGGAGAGAAACCAAGAGCTAGCTTATGAACTTCAAGTGTGTTTAATGAAACTAGGATAGTTCTAAGCTAGATGATTAGATAAGATACACCACTAATCACTTAGGTTAGGGCCCTTAATCTTAGATCAGGATAAGATACACCATCTAACCAAAGATTAAGACTCACTTGGTCACCACCTTAATTGGCCACAATTAAGGATATGCAAGTTAAGTGTTTAAGGAAATCACAAGACACAAAGTCTTTGCTCTCAACTGAATAATCAACTCTATCTCATTAAATGAACACACAAGGCTTTTACATGGCCTTGAAAATACATAAGAGGGCTTTCCTTCTAAAGTAGGAAAGTCATTAAGCATACCTAAGACTACTTATTACACGGTTTAGCCTAAAACAAACACAAGCTGAAAGTTTAAGTTACAAAGCACTATTTTATCTTCCTAAGCTCTTTCCTATGCATTAAGGAATGTTAATGACTCAATTAACCAGCTAGGAAGGTAAGGATACATGGCTGGCCACCTCAAAAGAGCTGAAGAATGCATGGTTGCCATGTCATGCTTGAGTGGCCGTGTGTGAGCTTGCCAAATGGAGGCTTTTCCCTTGCTCCACGTGTCTCTCCCATAGGTGGTTGGGTAGCAGCTTACCAAGCAGCTCAAAATGATCAAGTAGGCAGGCACTCACCTTAAGCAAACCCCTTGAAGGAGGAAAACCACTAGGCTAAGTAACCGGGTGTCAATCAGCCGGTTTCTGCCTCAATTTGTCATGCATGCTTGACACATCAAATGCTGACTAATTGCTACGTTTCTTACATGGATGGAAACCTCAAGTTGTCTAGTTTACCCTCCAACTTGAATCGTAGCATTTGGACTTCATTTTCCCCTGAACAAGCCAGAATTCCAAAACCACGCAGTTTGTAGTGCAATCCGGGCAAGGTCAAAAGACGATCTATTTTAAGCAACCAATTGAACTCCAAATAATATGAAACCAATTGGACTTAAAAGCTAAGATCTTAAGCTTGAAAATCTCCCAAAAAACGAGCACCAAAATGTGCTTTAAACCTGTGTAATCAGATAACAAAAACCGGGTGAAAATCTAGATGAGAACCCGGGTGCATCACCTTGTGTTTTCTCCATCAAGTGACTTATGGCCGTGACTTTGGACTTGATTTCTTGATTGTTCTGGATCATTGAGACATTATTAGACCTTGAGGTTGGACCTCCATCATTCTCCTCTTATTGGGAAGATTTGATCCTCAAATCAGAAAGGTAGTCATCTGCTTCATAAGGGCTTAAATCAGCAACGTTAAACATAGCTGATACTCCATAATCTCTTGGTAACTCCACCTTATAAGCATGATCATTAATCTTCTCTAAAATCTCGAATGGACCATCTGCTCGTGGCATCAGCTTAGTTTTCCTTTTGGAAGGAAAACGTTCTTTGCGTAGATGTATCCACACCAAATCACCTGGCTTAAAAAGCTTCTCTCTTTTATGCTTGTTAGCTTGGGCCGTGTATGAGAGTGTAGTTTTCTCGATCTTGGCCTTTACTAACTCATGCAACTTCTGGATTTCTTCCACTCTAGCAGCGGCATCCGCACTTCGTTTTTGATCTAACGGTCGAGGAATAAGATCAAGTGGACTTAGGGGATCAGTCCCATAGACCACCTTAAAGGGTGATAGACCAGTAGCCTTGCTTGGAGTCTTGTTGTATGCAAACTCAACGTGTAGAAGTAACAGATCCCATGCTTTAGCTTGGTGCTTAATCAAAACTCTTAATAAGGTACCAAGAGTTCAATTAGTTACCTCCGTTTGCCCATCTGTCTGGGGATGGCAAGTGGTACTGTACTTGAGTTTAGTACCCAGTTTTTTCCACAGAGTAATCCAAAAGTGACTTAAAAATTTGGTATCTCGATCTGAGACGATGGAACGAGGAATTTTATGTAATCTCATCACCTCTTTGAAATAGAGCTCAACAACATGAGTAGCATCATTAGTCTTGTTGTAGGGAATAAAATGAGCCATCTTTGAAAATCGATCCACAATCACAAAGATAGAATCTTTATTCCTTTGTGTCTTTGGTAAACCAAGTATGAAATCCATACTAACGTCTACCCATGGCAACGTAGGAATAGGAAGTGGCGTGTACAACCCCTGGGAGAGCGAATGACTCTTCGCGATCTGACATGTACTGCATCTTCTAATGATATCTTGAACGTCTTTCTCCATGCCTGGCCAATAATAATGTTCCCTAAGCATGGTTAGGGTCTTATCTTCACCAAAATGACCAGCTAAAGAACCAGCATGGACTTCTCGAACCAACAACTCACGAGTGCTGCATTTGGGGACACATAACCGAGCACCTTTAAAGAGAAACTCTTCTTGAATTAAGAAATCCCCTTTGGGATGTTTAACACACTCAGAGTATAACACCCCAAAATCTTCATCATCCTGGTATAAAGCCTTTAGATGCTCAAATCCAAGATACAAGCATCTAACTGGAACAACAATAGATAACGCCGAGAAAGGGCATCGGCGCCTTGATTCAGCTTGCCGGACTTATGCTTGATAGTAAAGTGAAAGGACTGCAGGAACTCAACCCATTTAGCATGGCGTGAGTTTAACTTATGTTGGCCTTGAATATACTTCAAAGCCTCGTGATCTGAGTGCAGAATAAACTCACTGGCAACCAAATAATGGTTCCAATGTTCTAGGCATCGAACGATGGCATAGAACTCCTGGTCATAAGTTGAATATCTCTTTCTAGTATCACATAACTTCTCACTGAAAAAGGCCAAAGGGCTTCCTTCCTGAGTAAGAATTCCTCCAATACCAACTCTAGAAGCATCGCACTCAACTGCAAAGACTTTTTCAAAACACGGTAGAGCTAAAACCGGTGCTTGAGTTAGCCTCTCTTTCGCTTCTTCAAAGGCTGCTTGGGCTTTAGGATTCCAAGTGAACGAGGAACCCTTAAGAACTTCAGTCATAGGAGCGTATGAATCTCCTATAGAAAGAAGCCAAGCCATGAAAGCTTCGAACATCATGAATACTCTTAGGAACAGGCCAAGTCTGAATAGCCTCAATCTTGCTTTCATCTGCCTTAATACCATTTTCAGAAACAATATAACCTAAGAAGGTAGCTTCATGGGTAAAGAAGGTACACTTCTTTAGGTTTCCAAACAATTTCTCCTTTTCAAGAACGAGCATCACCTGAGTTAAGTGATCTTGATGCTCTTGCTCATCCTTGCTAAACACCAAAATATCATCGAAGTAAACGACCACAAACTTGCCCAAGTATGGCCGAAATACTTGATTCAGCAATTTCATAAACATACTAGGGGCATTGGAAAGACCGAAAGGCATGACTAACCACTTATATAATTCGCCCTTAGTCTTGAAAGCAGTTTTCCACTCATCGCCCTCCCTAATACGAATCTGATAATAACCACTCCTCAAATCAATCTTACTAAATACCTTAGAGCCATGTAACTCATCCAACATATCTTCAAGCCTAGGTATAGGGTACTTATACTTGATAGTAATTTTGTTTATGGCCCTACTATCAACACACATCCTCATACTACCATCCTTCTTCGGGATCAAAAGAGCAGGAACAGCACACGGACTTAAGGATTCTCGTACCAACCCCTTGAATATCAGTTCTTCACCTTGACGTTGAATCTCTTGAGTTTCTTTGGGATTTGTCCTATAGGCTGGCTTATTAGGTAGAATGGATCCTGGGATAAGGTCAATATGATGTTGAATGTCACGCTTTGGGGGTAAACCTGAAGGTATCTCATCTAGAAATAGGTGACTAAATTGATTCAATATGACCTTGGCTATGGGATGGGATGGAAGTAGTGTTTCTGGCTCATCTTGTACTTGCAATATCCACTCTTTCCAGGCCTTGAACTCATGTTGAGAAGCCTTTAAGAGTGGTTCAACATATGTCAAAAGCAAGTCAGATTGATTTTGGCTTTTTTGTGGTTTCATTTTATGGAGTTCGGATGGTGACATAGGATTCAGGGTAATCTTCTTGCCATCTTTGGTAAAAGAATAAGTATTACGATAACCATTATGCATAACCTTCCTGTTATACATCCATGGTCGTCCTAACAGAATATGGTAAGCATCCATGGGGATAACATCACACCAAAGTTCATCTTGGTAGTTCTTACCAAGAGAGAATGAAATCAAGCAACGAGAGTTAACTTGTAATCCCTTGCCTTGATTTAGCCATTGAATATTGTATGGGTGTGGGTGTGCCGTGGACTGAAGGTCCAGTTTCTCAATCATCTCAATGAAACAACGTTGGCACAACTTCCTCCATCGATGATTAACGAGCACACTTTGCCTTGGACTGTACACCATGAGTGAAAGATGTTCTCACGTTGTTCGTCCTTAGCAACTCGTTGATTGCTCAATACCCTTCGAATTACTAGCACCTCACCTTCATCTGCGTTTTCCACAAACTCCTCCTAATCTTCCTCATGATCCTCCTCAGCATCTTCTTCCTTTTTTTCTTCTTTCTCCTTGGCAAATTCTCCCTCTATGGCTTCCCACTCAGCTAAGGTAACCACTTTGCGACTAGGACAATCAGAAGCAATATGTCCTAAGCCTTAACACTTATAACACCTTCTCTGGTTTATGGGGTATGGGTTTGGACGTGGGGGATTCGGTAGTGGCCTTTGAGGAGCTTGGTTCTTTTGTGGATTGGTTGGGAAAGGAGTAGATGGTTCAGGCTGAGGTGTGGTACTTCCCTTGTTGAAGGGTTACCCACGGTTTGGTACTGAATTTGGCTTGAAAGAATCACGAACATTCATCCTAGACTTTCTTTGTTGCTCCACCTTATGTGCTAGGACACACGCTTCGTCAAAGGTGGTGTAAGCTTGCAATTCAACCACGTTGGCTATCCTAGGATCAAGCCCTCCTAGGTAACGAACCATGGTCTGCTCTTCAAGCTCATGAATGTCACATTTGATCATGAGTTTCTCAAACTCACGTGTATATTCTTCAACACTCATTTTGCCTTGATTCAAATGGTGAAAGAGCATGTATTGTTCTTGGACATATGTGGAAAGCAAAAATCGTGCCTTCATCTTGGCTTTCATCTTGTCCCAAGTAGCAATCTTACTCTTCCTCTCCCTAGTTCTCTTAGCATTAAGGTTTGTCCACCATAAGGAGGCATATCTCCTTAATCTAAGAGCAACTATCTTGACTTTCTTATCCTCCGGAATCTCCTTAAACTTAAAGATACGTTCCACTGTTTGTAACCATTCAATGAACTCATCAGGATCTAGCTTGCCCTCAAACTCAGGAATTTCAACCTTGAATTCATTAGAGTTGAAAGTAGGCCGTGTTCTTCATTGTGTTCTTTCGAATGGTACATCCTCTTCAAAGAATGATAACGCATTGCTAGCTTCCTCTTCATGAATCCGTCCCAATTCGAGTGCTTGGTGGCTCTTGAAGTTTTTGCTTTTGTTTCATGTGGTTTCCAAGCTGTTTTCTCAAGTACTCATTTCGAGCCTTAAGTTCTTGATTGGATATAGAGATTTCATGCATCTGCTTGGCCATTGCTTCAAGTTTCTCCTCCATGGTCATGCTAGTACTCATTGTGATCGCAGGAATGAACGGTTTGTGCTTGATTGTGTTTGAACTGATTTCAGAGATAGACTGGGAATGGCGTGGGGTTCAGGCAAGGATCTGAACTTGCTCTGATACCAAAATTGATGCAAGTCTCAAGGGAATGAAGCAACCCAAGTCAACTCACATCAAGGACACTAGAAAATAAGCAAACACCCAACGGCCAAGGAGGCACGACCGTGCTTAATGGCACGGGGTGATCGTGCTAACTTGCTGCCTAGCTCGCCTAGAAAGTACCTCACTTCACGGTTTGAGATGGCTTTGAGTTCAAATGGAAATCTGATGCAATGAGCCTTGTTTTGGCCTTGATTGTGTGTGGAAAAGAGTAAGCAAAGGAGTAATGAAAGTGAGGAATGAAAGTAGGATTAAGATCACCAAGAAGATCATTAAAGGAGCTCACGGTTTAAGAGGAGAGAAACCAAGAGCTAGCTTATGAACTTCAAGTGTGTTTAATGAAACTAGGATAGTTCTAAGCTAGATGATTAGATAAGATACACCACTAATCACTTAGGTTAGGGCCCTTAATCTTAGATCAGGATAAGATACACCACCTAACCAAAGATTAAGACTCACTTGGTCACCACCTTAATCAGCCACAATTAAGGATAAGCAAGTTAAGTGTTTAAGGAAATCACAAGACACAAAGTCTTTGCTCTCAACTGAATAATCAACTCTCTCACATTAAATGAACACACAAGGCTTTCATATGGCCTTGAAAATACATAAAAGGGCTTTCCTTCTAAAGTAGGAAAGTCATTAAGCATACCTAAGACTACTTAATGCACGGTTTAGCCTAAAACTGATGGAACCCTACCTAGCCAAGACCTTGTCCGTGATGAAACAAGTCCAACCCATCCCAGAACAAGGTCCCAAACCAAGAAGATGGCTTATCTATTGCAAGAAGTTCAAGCTGAATCAAACGGACTAGCTGGCCAGAACAACTCCGGTTTTGTGCATCTGATTTCTTAAGCTACCTTGTGGCTTAAGATTAATATTTTTGCATTTTTGGAATCCTCATGATGTTAACTTTTAGGTTCAAGCATTGATTTCAAATCATGCACACGAGAGGATGGAAGATCAAAGGCTTTTCTCCAACCGGTCAGATTGGGACCAATTTTGCACGGTTGAATATTCAGGTTTGATTACCCCACTTAGACTTTGTTTAACCTTAATTTCTTGGTTGGGGGGGTTTATACACATCTTGAACTTTCCCCCCACAGTTAAAATCCAAGTCATATCCATTTTTGCAATGGTTAAACCAAGTCTGAAAACCGGGTCCAATCCTGTCCTTGAACCCGGTTTGATGTCCCGGATCATTTTTGCCTCCACCGGTGGGTTTTCTTCACTTCAACTGATATGGCACGCCCCTCAAGGCTGGGCACATGTTTCAAGACACCAATGATCAGCTACAACCTTGGGAAGAACGGCCAATGAGAGAAGAGAGATAAAGAAAGATGTTCCTTGCTTCTCATTGGACAGCCGCAAAGGAGAAGCCACTTTTCGGCTGTGCACGTGCCCTTTTGCTGAGTTTCTAGCTGTTTAGGCTTAAGTACAAGTTAATTAAGTTGTAATAATCATTTGTCTTGCTTTCCTTACTAGTTTAGATGTACTTTGATTAGTCTTAAGCTCACTTTGCAACCGGTTAGTCCTAACCGAGGAGATTAAGGCTAATTAACATCTTTCCTCCTTAGGAGGGTAAGGTGAGGTGCTTGCCTACTTGCTTGCTAGTTAGAAGGATTGTGAGGCATGTAACAAAAGGGAGTTTTCGGCCATTTTGCAAGGATACTTCAGATTCAAATGAAAAACTTCCTAGAGAGCATTTGAAGGCTTTCTCTCAAATTCTTACTTGCTTATCTTAGTTTAGGCCAAACTAAGTGGTGTTCAAGTGTGTCTTAACCTTGATTAAGTGGTGATTCTGTATCTTAATCAAGATTAAGGGCCCTAAACTCAAAGGTTGGTGGTGATTCTGTATCCAATCCTAGAGTTTAGTTCTATCCTAACCGAGTTCATCTCACTGGTTTCTAAGTGAAGTTGATAGCTTGAATGTTCAAGTTGATTTCTTTCACTTAGTGTATTCTTCATGCCCCCTCACCTTTCCACTTCATTCACCTGCATTTACATCCATTCCCATGAATTCCACTTCACCTAAGGGCTTATGTTTCAATCACAATTCAAGAGCCTCGCTACCGGGCAAAGCTAGTCATTTCTAGCTTCGTGGGCAGCAAGTTGGCACGGTGTGGCCGTGCAAGCAAGCACGACCGTGCCACTCTTGGCCGTGACAATTCTTTAAACTTTCGTCTCTTTTGATGTAAGGTTAGCTTGGGTCTTCTTTCCCTTGAGCTTTACATCATATTTGGTATCAGAGCTACGCTTCATCTTGGCCTGGTATTGAACCCACACATCCAAATTTCTTTCTTCTCCCATTCACAAAATACAAGTCAGAATTCGTTCATTCCTTGAACAAGTACGAACATGAGTACCAGTTTAAGCCTAGAAGAAAAGCTTGATGCTGTTTTGAAGAGTAATCATGAAATTGCTTCTTCTAATCAAGAACTAAAGGCGCAAAATGAGTACCTACGCAAGCAATTAGGTACTTTTCTCAAGCAAAAGCAGAAGTTGAATGAAGAATCATTCTATTCTGCCCCACACGACCGAGAGCAAGCTTTCAGCCATAACCTTGAATCTTCAAGTGATGAAGAACCATCAAGAAGGTCACGTCCAGAATAGAGAATACAAGGTAACTCTAATGATTTTAGAGTTGAGATTCTAGAATATGAAGGCAAGCTCGATCCAGAAGAATTCTTGGACTGGTTGCATATGGTAGAGAGGGTGTTCGAATACAAGGGCGTTCCAAAAGACAAGAAAGTCAAGTTGGTGGCATTGAGACTACGTAAGTATGCTTCCTTATAGTGGACCAACTTATGTGCTAAGAGAGTTAGGGAACGTAAAGCTAAAATCAGGACTTGGGAAAAGATGAAAACCAAGTTGAAGGCGAGATTTTTACCCCCTACGTATGTTCAAGATTGCTATTCACAACTTCATAATCTAAACCAAGGCAATCAAAGTGTTGAAGAGTATACTAGAGAATTTGAAAAGCTTGTGATTAAATGTGATTTACATGAACCCGAAGAGCAAACAATTGTTAGATACTTCTTGGGAGGACTTGATCCTAGGTACTCTAATGTTGTTGAATTACAAGCTTATACTACTTTTGATGAGGTTTGCGTGCTTGCCCACAAAGTTGAACAACAAAAGAAAGCTAAGCAAACTTTCAAACCTTCCAATCAGAAGCCTCCAATCCGGAACCAACCCTTTAACAAGGGGAGTTCCCAACCGGTTTCTAAACCACAAAATCCCTTTCCTTTTAATCCACAAAGAACCCAAGCACCACAAAAGGCCCCAGCACCCCCAATTCGACCAAACCCCAATCATATGAGCACTAGAAGATGCTTCAAGTGCCAAGGATTAGGCCACATAGCCTCGGAGTGCCCAAATCGCAAAGTGATTACTTTGGCCGAATGGAGAGCCGTGGATGAGCAAGAGAAGGAAGGTGAAATTAATGGTGAAACTAAAGAAGAACATGGGGAGAGTCAAGAAGAGGTTGAGGAGGAAGCTGATGAAGGTGAAATGCTAGTTTTGAGGAGAGTTTTGAACGGTCAAAAGAGCACTAAGGATGAACAAAGGGAGAACATTTTTCATACTAGGTGCACGGTTCAGGGCAAGGTGTGTTCATTGATTATTGATGGTGGGAGTTGTGCAAACGTGGTATCCCTTACCATGATTGAGAAATTGGGCTTGCAAGCTACAGCCCATCTCTATCCATACAATATATAATGGCTGAATCAAAGCAAAGGACTTCAAGTCAACTCACGGTGCCTCATTTCATTATCCATTGGTAAGAACTATCAAGACCAACTTTGGTGTGATGTTATACCTATGGATACATGCCATGTACTGTTGGGTAGGCCCTGCATGTACGACCGAAGGGTAACGCATGATGGTTTCTTGAATACATACTCCATGTCTAAGGTGATACGCACCAACCACGAAGTTCTAGTCTACAAGAGCATGTCCTTGTTCAACAACTCCATTCGGATCCCTATTGTCAAGGTATTCAGTTTGACCTACAAGCTCCCTTGGGAAGGTCCTTACTCTCTTGGACCCCTAGTCCCAAGCCAAGCTAGTCCAAGCTCCTTGTAGAAGCCTAGCAAAGGTTTCCACCCAAAAACAGTCCAATTCGGTTCCTTAGAACAACCCGGGCAGTGGCCGTTTCTTTTGCATGTTCAAGGCATTTTTCCTCTTACCAGGGGTTTGGAAGCACTTTACACTTTTGGGTTGACAACCTAAGTCCTTTATAAAGCTTTTATTTAGCTTGTAAATGGCCTAGGTTGATAACTTTTGGCTAAAGATGCAACCGGGTATCCAGTTTCAGCCACACAGCACCTGACTGAAGTTTGAGGTGATTTTTGGCTTGCCTTGGCAGGCCTTTGGTCGAGATATTTCTGGCCTTTCTTTAAGTTTAGGATGTGATCTTTCATATAAATCAAGTTGCAAGTGAAAAGGAGGCCATTTGGGGGTTCAAATCATCCAAACATTTCAGACCTGCAAACTGGCCAGTACAGCCGCGCACATGGGTCAACTTCTGGCCCTCTATTACCCAAGAGCAACCTGATTTAACTGAACGGTTTAAAGCCTAACTTTAAGTTTCAGGTCTTATCTTTCCAATGAAGCAAGTTCCAAAGCATTTTGACATCATTTGCCTAGTCAACCAGCCTAATCTTTCAAACCGTGCAAAACTGGACAGTCCTGGAATTCAGCCTATGATCTGGTCCGAAATGAGCTCCGTTTGTTCCCATCTTTTGAGGACTCTTTGGGGACACCTAAGGGCATGAAAGGGTGTCTAAATGTTTATCAAATGAACCCTCAAAACCTCAGATTCAGCCACCCAAGGTACAGCTATTATCCGGGCAAGCAAGGAAGAAAATACCCTTTTATCCAAGGGACCAAAACAAGCTGTCCTTTGCTGTTTTAGGTGATCAGCCGGCTGTCCTTGCTGTTTTGACTTGTTTTTCATCTTATCAAAGCTTTCATTAGTTGTACTTAAGTGTAACACATGTTAGACACCTCAAACATTGAGATTAACACTTGTATTAGGTGTCAAACATCCAAGAGATGCTGAATTTAGGCCTTGTATTAGCTAGACTAGGTTGCTTGATTTAGCTAGTTAAATCTTGGCCCTTGATCTTGTTGTGAAGGCCGGATATACTCGGCCAAAGCTGAATGTTTACTAACTTTTGGAATGAAAATGAAAAGTTTTCTTTGCTAGCTTAAGCAAATCTCAAATCTCCTCTACTTTATCCTTCATTGGTGGTGTTTAGGAGTGATTCTTTATCCTCTCTTCCGGTGCGTTTGCTTTACGAAGATTGGTGGTGAATCCTTTAGCTTTGGCTGGTGGTTTTAACCTTTAGGCCAATTCATATCCAAGTGTGTTGAGTGTTAGTAGTGTCCGAAGTGCTAGCCTAGCACGCATCAACTGGTATCAGAGCCCAACTTCGATTCTTGGTGAGTTGGTTTTGATTGCCGTAAGCTCCTCTTCTCTTCTCCTTGATTCTTTTTCGTTTCTCCCCTCCTTGAATTCACTTCTCACGTTCCCCTTGAATCCACAAAGAACCCTCCTAGCCCAAACACGAATCCTAGCTACAAAAAAAAAAAAAAACCAAGCTCCACAAATAGCCCCAACCGTTTCTCCACTCCTTTACCAAAACATGGCCGAAAGGGGAGATCCTTCTTCCTCACCTCAAGACGCCCCTTTAAGGGAACCGGTGAGAGTTCCTAGAGGTATGACTCTAGAACAAGCTCACGAAATGAGGAGGGATAGAGCCATCCTTGAGATGCAAGAAAGCATAAGAACCCTCACTACACAACTCCAACAACTCGTGGCCCAACCGAGAAGACAAGAACGAGAACCACCCCGGGACCTTCCTAATGACCTTGATTTTGACTCTCCTCTTGAGAGTGACTCTTCTATGGGAGGGAGAAGGCCGAGGAGGAGGAGGATACAACAAGATGAACTCAATGACTTGAAGATTGAGGCACCCGAGTTTGATGGAAGTTTGAGACCCGAAGATTACTTAGAATGGGTTCAAGCTTTGGAGAGGATCATTGAGATTAAGGGTTATTCTAGTGAGAAAGCCTTTAAACTTGCCGTGTTGAAGCTCAAATCATACGCATCTCTATGGTATGAGAACTTGAAGAGGACGAGAGCCTTAGAGGGAAAATCCAAGATCAACACTTGGATTAAGTTAAAGAAGTACATGGACAAACGATTCTTGCCTTCCACTTATAAGCAAGAATTATACTTGAGGGTTACTTCTCTTCAACAAGGAAGTATGAGGGTTGAGGAGTATATTCGAGAGTTTGAACAACTCCAAATTCGATGTTCATTGAGGGAGGAACCCGAGCAAACCATCGCAAGGTTCCTAAAAGGTCTATCTCCACCTATCCTTGAGCGGGTCGAACTTCAACCCTTTTGGACCTTTGAGGATGCTTGCAAATTGGCCGTGAAGGTAGAAAAACAACTCAAATCCAAACGCCCCTTTGTTTCTACCCCCTTAAAGCCCACGGCCACCCCTAAGTCCTTCCCACCCTTCAAACCGAAATACCCTCCCAAGACCACCCACAACCAAGAGAAAGGAAAAGAAGTTCTAAAGGAGGGACTCAAAAGCCAAAAGAAATGTTTCAAGTGCCATGGTTTTGGGCACTTTCAAGCGGATTGTCCAAATCGAAGAGTCCTTACTATTAAGGAAATTGATGAGCTCGGTCACATGGAGGTCGAAAGTGATGAAAGTGAAGAAGAGATCCTTGAGGACGAAGAAGACCCCACCTATCAACCCGAGGAAGGGGATGTTCTTATGATCAAGAGGGTTTTGCACACTAAGGAGGCCATTTCGGACTCCAATCAAAGAGAACAAATTTTCCATTCAAGATGTAAAGTCTTGAACAAAGTGTGCAACTTGATCATTGATGGAGGGAGTTGCACTAATGTGGCTTCCCATGAAATGGTTACCAAGCTTAACCTTACTACCATTCCTCACCCAAGGCCATACACCCTACAATGGCTCAAAAAGGGGAGTGAAGTAACGGTTAGTAAGCAAGTTCTAGTCCCTTTCTCCATTGGTGGCTATCAAGACGAGGTTGTTTGTGACGTTTTACCCATGGACGCTTGCCATTTGCTCCTTGGGAGGCCTTGGCAATTCGACAAGGATGCTACCCATCACGGTCAAGCTAATACTTATTCCTTTAGGCTTAAAGGGAAAACCGTGACATTAGCCCCTCTACCCCCAAACCAAACACATAAACACAAACCCAAGAGTGGAGAGACAAAGCCAAAAGACCTAACCTTGCTAGTGAGTGAAGGGCGAGTTGAAAGGGCCCTTGAGAAAGGAAAGACCGTGTACATGATTCTCTTTGTTGAAACCCCACAGAATCCCCCACAAAAAAACCTACACCCCTCGGCCATCCCCTTAATCCAAGAGTTTGAGGATGTTTTCCCTCAAAATCTACCTCCCGGTCTTCCTCCTTTAAGGGGCATAGAGCACCAAATCGATTTAATTCCCGGTGCCCCTCTACCCAATAAACCGGCCTATAGATGTAACCCCACCGAAACCAAGGAACTCCAAAAGCAAGTGCAAGAATTGGTGGACCAAGGTTATGTGAGGCCAAGTATGAGTCCTTGTTCCGTTCCGGCCTTATTAGTTCCAAAGAAAGATGGGACTTGGAGGATGTGCATTGATAGTAGGGCCATCAACAACATCACCATCAAGTATAGGTACCCAATTCCTAGGCTTGATGACATGTTAGATGAGCTACATGGTTCAAGGATCTTCTCAAAGATTGATTTAAGGAGCGGATACCACCAAATTCGGATGAAAGAGGGGGATGAGTGGAAGACCGCTTTCAAAACCAAGCAAGGGCTATATGAGTGGCTAGTCATGCCATTCGGACTCTCAAATGCACCTAGTACTTTCATGAGATTGATGAATGAAGTACTAAGGCCCTTTATTGGTGACTTCGTTGTGGTTTACTTTGATGACATTCTTGTGTATAGCAAGAATGAAACCGATCATATTCTACATCTAAGGAAGGTGTTCACTACTCTACGTGAACAAAGATTGTATGGCAAGCTTGAAAAATGTGAATTCTTTGTACCAAGGGTTGTTTTCCTTGGTTATGTTGTCTCAAGTAAAGGAATCCAAGTGGATGAATCCAAGGTGGAAGCCATCCAATCTTGGCCGGTTCCCACCTCCATTACGGCCGTACGAAGCTTTCATGGCCTAGCCTCCTTCTATAGAAGATTCATCAAGGATTTTAGTTCCATCATGGCACCCCTCACGGAATGTATGAAGAAAGGTACTTTTGTTTGGACCCCCTCGGCCCAAAAGTCCTTTGAAACAATCAAGCTCAAGTTGTGTGAGGCCCCGGTTTTAGCCCTTCCAAACTTTGAAGAGTTGTTTGAGGTGGAGTGTGATGCAAGTGGAGTAGGGATAGGAGCCGTTCTTACTCAACTCAAAAAGCCTTTGGCCTATTTTAGTGAGAAATTGAGTGGCCCCAAACTCAATTATTCAACATATGACAAAGAGTTTTACGCCATAGTCCGGGCTTTGCATCATTGGAATCACTACTTGAAACCTAAGCCCTTTGTATTACATTCGGACCACCAAGCTTTAAAGTTCCTTAGTGGGCAGCCTAAACTCAATTTTAGGCATGCTAAATGGGTTGAGTTTTTACAAGCCTTTTCCTTTTCCACCAAACACAAAAGGGGTTGTGAGAATGTGGTAGCCGATGCACTCTCAAGGAAGTATGCCTTGATCTCACTTCTAGGGGCAAAGCTACTCGGATTTCAAGCTATTCAAGCTTACTATGAGGAAGATTCAACTTTCAAGGACTTGTTTAAGTCCCCTCCTACTCACGGTCCCTACCAAATTCAAGAAGGATTTCTCTTTAAGGGTAACAAGCTTTGCATTCCTTCTTGCCCTTTTAGAGAACTCCTAGTGAGAGAAGCTCATGGGGGCTCACTTGCTGGTCATTTTGGGATCAACAAGACCTTAGACATTCTAAGGGAACACTTCTTTTGGCCCAAGATGGGAGAGGACGTGCACAAGGTCGTTTCAAGATGTGCTATTTGCCACCAAGCCAAGAGTCAATTTCACCAAGGGCTCTATTGTCCCCTGCCCGTGCCTCTTAGGCCGTGGGAAGATGTGAGCATGGATTTCATTGTGGCCTTGCCTAGGACACAAAGGGGCAAGGATTCGGTCATGGTGGTTGTGGATCGATTCTCAAAGATGGCACACTTCATAGCATGCCACAAGACCGATGATGCTTCCCACATTGCGGATCTTTACATGAAAGAGGTGATTCGGCTTCATGGTGTTCCCAAAACAATTGTGAGTGACCGAGACACAAAATTTCTCTCTCACTTTTGGAGGAGTTTATGGCATCTCTTGGGTACTAAGCTCCTCTATAGTACCACTTGTCATCCTCAAACCGATGGCCAAACGGAGGTGACAAATAGAACCCTTTCTACCCTCCTTAGGACATTGGTTCACAAAAATTTGAGAGCGTGGGACATCAAGCTAGCCCATGCGGAGTTTGCCTACAACCGCACACCGGTTAGGGCCACGGGCATGTCACCATTTGAGGCTTTGTATGGGGTTAATCCCCTAACTCCCATTGATCTTCTACCTCTCCCCATGGATTGCAAGGTGAGCTTTGAAGCGAAAGAACGAGCCAAGGAGATGCAAAGTCTACATGAACGGATTAGGGCTCACATTGAGAAGGTTAATGAAGCTTACAAGAACAAAGCCAATAAGAACCGCAAGGGCATGGAATTTCAACCCGGAGACTTGGTATGGCTCCACCTTAGAAAGGAAAGGTTCCCCTCAAGAAGGAAAAACAAGCTCATGTCAAGGGGAGATGGCCCATTCAAGGTGATTTCTAAGGTTGGTCCAAACGCTTACAAGCTAGAGTTGCCCGGTGAAATGGGGGTTTCGGCCACCTTCAATGTAGGGGATCTGAGCCCTTACATCGAGGATGACTTGAACCTTGAGGATTTGAGGGCAAATCCTCTTGAGGAGGGAGAGGATGATACGCACCAACCACGAAGTTCTAGTCTACAAGAGCATGTCCTTGTTCAACAACTCCATTCGGATCCCTATTGTCAAGGTATTCAGTTTGACCTACAAGCTCCCTTGGGAAGGTCCTTACTCTCTTGGACCCCTAGTCCCAAGCCAAGCTAGTCCAAGCTCCTTGTAGAAGCCTAGCAAAGGTTTCCACCCAAAAACAGTCCAATTCGGTTCCTTAGAACAACCCGGGCAGTGGCCGTTTCTTTTGCATGTTCAAGGCATTTTTCCTCTTACCAGGGGTTTGGAAGCACTTTACACTTTTGGGTTGACAACCTAAGTCCTTTATAAAGCTTTTATTTAGCTTGTAAATGGCCTAGGTTGATAACTTTTGGCTAAAGATGCAACCGGGTATCCAGTTTCAGCCACACAGCACCTGACTGAAGTTTGAGGTGATTTTTGGCTTGCCTTGGCAGGCCTTTGGTCGAGATATTTCTGGCCTTTCTTTAAGTTTAGGATGTGATCTTTCATATAAATCAAGTTGCAAGTGAAAAGGAGGCCATTTGGGGGTTCAAATCATCCAAACATTTCAGACCTGCAAACTGGCCAGTACAGCCGCGCACATGGGTCAACTTCTGGCCCTCTATTACCCAAGAGCAACCTGATTTAACTGAACGGTTTAAAGCCTAACTTTAAGTTTCAGGTCTTATCTTTCCAATGAAGCAAGTTCCAAAGCATTTTGACATCATTTGCCTAGTCAACCAGCCTAATCTTTCAAACCGTGCAAAACTGGACAGTCCTGGAATTCAGCCTATGATCTGGTCCGAAATGAGCTCCGTTTGTTCCCATCTTTTGAGGACTCTTTGGGGACACCTAAGGGCATGAAAGGGTGTCTAAATGTTTATCAAATGAACCCTCAAAACCTCAGATTCAGCCACCCAAGGTACAGCTATTATCCGGGCAAGCAAGGAAGAAAATACCCTTTTATCCAAGGGACCAAAACAAGCTGTCCTTTGCTGTTTTAGGTGATCAGCCGGCTGTCCTTGCTGTTTTGACTTGTTTTTCATCTTATCAAAGCTTTCATTAGTTGTACTTAAGTGTAACACATGTTAGACACCTCAAACATTGAGATTAACACTTGTATTAGGTGTCAAACATCCAAGAGATGCTGAATTTAGGCCTTGTATTAGCTAGACTAGGTTGCTTGATTTAGCTAGTTAAATCTTGGCCCTTGATCTTGTTGTGAAGGCCGGATATACTCGGCCAAAGCTGAATGTTTACTAACTTTTGGAATGAAAATGAAAAGTTTTCTTTGCTAGCTTAAGCAAATCTCAAATCTCCTCTACTTTATCCTTCATTGGTGGTGTTTAGGAGTGATTCTTTATCCTCTCTTCCGGTGCGTTTGCTTTACGAAGATTGGTGGTGAATCCTTTAGCTTTGGCTGGTGGTTTTAACCTTTAGGCCAATTCATATCCAAGTGTGTTGAGTGTTAGTAGTGTCCGAAGTGCTAGCCTAGCACGCATCATAAGGGAGGAAAGAAGATTACCCTAAAGGCATTGTCACCAACCGAACTCCTCAAAAATAAGCCCACAAAAAGCCATGAACATTCTGGTTGCTTACTCACTTTTAGTGAAACTCATTTAAAGGCTTCTAATAATGAATTTAAGGCTTTTAAAGAGTGGATCTTAACACTCCAAGATGAACCAGAATCCCTCTTACCAACTCACCCCTTTGCCAAGTCACTCATCCAAACTTTCTGTCATTTGTTCCCATAAGAGATACCCTCGGGTTTACCCCCTAAAAGGGATATCCAGCACCACATTGATCTCATTCCTGGTTCAGTTCTCCCAAATAAACCAGCCTATAGAATGAACCCAAAGGAAACCATGGAGATTCAACGGCAAGTGGAGGAATTGATCTCAAAGGGACTTGTAGGTGAGTCCTTAAGTCCTTGTGCCGTACCTGCCTTGTTGGTTCCCAAGAAAGATGGCAGCAAACGAATGTGTGTGGACAGTAGAGCCATAAACAAAATCACAATCAAGTATAGGTATCCAATACCCAGACTTGAAAATATGCTGGACGAATTACATGGCTCTAAAGTCTTTTCAAAAATTGATCTTCGAAGTGGCTACTACTAAATCAGGATAAGGGAAGGAGATGAATGGAAGACTGCATTCAAGACTAAGGGAGGTTTATACGAGTGGCTAATTATGCCATTTGGTCTTTCCAATGCTCCTAGTACTTTTATGAGGTTAATGAATCAAGTATTCAGACCTTATATTGGCAAGTTCGTGGTGGTCTACTTTGATGATATTCTGATTTATTCCAAGGACGACCAAACGCATCAAAGTCATCTCAATCAGATTATGCATGTCCTTGAACGTGAGCAATTGTATGGTAATCTTAAGAAATGTACCTTCTTTACTCATGAGGTTACATTCTTAGGGTACATTGTTTCCAGTGAAGGAATTAAGGTAGATGAAGGGAAGATAGAGGCCATTCGGACTTGGCCTCAACCACAAAGTATACATGATGTTCGAAGCTTCCATGGATTGGCATCTTTTTACAGAAGACTTATTCAAAAGTTCAGCACCATCATGTCCCCTATGACCGAAGTGCTAAAGGGTTCATTATTTCAATGGAATCCTAAGGCACAATCAGCCTTTGAAGAAGGCAAGAAGAAACTTACTCAAGCACCGGTTCTTGCATTGCTGTGTTTTGAAAAAGTTTTTGAGGTTGAATGCGACGCATCAGGAGTAGGGATTGGTGGAGTTTTAACTCAAGAAGGAAAGCCATTGGCCTTCTTTAGTGAAAAGCTATGTGACTCAAGAAGAAAATACTCCACATATGACAAGAAATTCTATGCTATTATTCGGTGCCTAGAGCATTGGAGTCATTACCAAGTGGCCAGTGAATTTATACTTCATTCAGATCACGAGGCATTGAAGTACATTCAAGGCTAGCATAAACTTAACTCACGCCATGCTAAGTGGGTTGAATTCCTTCAGTCATTCCACTTCACCATTAAGCACAAATCGAGAAAGCTAAATCAAGGTGCGGATGCGTTATCAAGGAGGTATCTCCTTATGTTTCAATTAGATGCTCTTATTCTTGGTTTTGAGCATCTTAAGAGTTTATATGCTGCAGATGAAGACCTTGGGCACCTTTATGCTGCATGCTCAAAGCACCCCAAGGGAGAATTCTTAGTCCAAGAGGGTTATCTATTCAAGGGAGTACGATTGTGTATTCCTAAGTGTAGCACTCGTGAACTTCTAATCAGAGAAGTTCATGGAGGTTTGATGTATATTTTCAAGGGTATCATTTTCATTCTTTCAACTCAACTTCATGGGAGGTAAGCTCCATACAAATTCATGCATGGCAAGGCCCTTCTTTGGTTCCAATATTTGAATTTCATGACAAAAGACACTTTATGGAGTTTTATTTGAACTTCAAAGTGCCTTTTCCAAACGGGTTTTTCAAATGGGGATCTGATGGAGACCATCAAGCCCACTCTCCTACGCTCCTTTCTCAGCTCAAGGAAGACCCTTCTAAGCTCAAGGGGGTCAAGGAAGTGGCTAAACTTTGCAGAACAATCATGGCAATGCCCGACGAGTTGGCGCCGGATTCATTCAATCATAACCCAGTCTTTGTTACTTGTTTTGTGCAAGATTTGGTGGACCCACGGCTTGAGGGCCCATATAATATTTTAGCCCAAGATGTTAGCTTTCTAATAAGTCCAATAAATTGGATCTCATTGGGTTGGGCAACAAGAGACCTCAAAGGCCCAATGTCCAGGCACAGGCCAGTCTGAGCAGGCTTCATTGTTTGGGCCATAACATTCAAACGGCTGGTCCAAATTGGGTAAACTTGTGCTTCCTGGCAACTACACATCCATGGCTTTCCAACAAGCCCAAAATCACGCAATTTGGCCCAGTAAATCGCGAGATATGGCCATCTAAAGTCAAAGCTACTGCAAGGGTGTGAGTGCATTAAAGAAGGAGGATGTTTGGTGTTCCCATTCAGTTCATGAACCTTTTCAGCTGCATTTGGACGTGAGATCCTTCTTATACCAGGGGGTTAATGTAATTTATGCAGCCAAGGAGTTGTGGCATCTCAAGGAACTCATCTTTTCCCCTTCCCCTTGATTATTTGTAACCGACACATTAATGTGTCCTTTGGTGTGCCCTATGTTTATTTCTTGTAACTTATGCCCTTTCATTTGTGTTGTTCTCTACTATAAAAGGGGCTAGGCATGGGGGTTGAGGGATCATCATCTTGTACTCCAATTTCAAAGTAATACTAAGCCTTTGAGTCTTCTCTAGTGTGCTTGCTTGAAATCCTAGTTCTATATCTTAAGGTTGGCTACCTTAAGTGGTGCTCTAGGTTCTTTTTGCTCTCCTAGGTTGTGAATCTTCTATATCCTAGATTGGGTAAAAAGAATAGCCCAAGACTAAGGCTTGCGTGGCTCCCAAATGGGATTATATCAAACCAAAGTCTTGATTTATCCTCCCTTCACCTTTACCTTCGCTCTTTCATCACCCCCACATCCTACCCTTATTCTTTGAATTTGGTCACTTTGGACTCTCATATACATCAAGGTTCCTTGGCGAGTCATTTTGGAGAGACCAAGACCTTAATCATGTTAAGGGAACATTACCATTGGCCAGGAATGGAAAAGGATGTTCAAGACATCCTTAGGAGATATGGGACGCGCCAAGCAGCTAAGAGTCATACTCTACCCCACGGCCTATACACCCCACTGCCCGTACCAACTCTACCTTGGGTAGACGTGAGTATGGACTTCATTTTGGGTATACCTAAGACACAAAGGGGAAAGGATTCAATCTTCGTGGTGGTAGATAGATTTTCGAAGATGGCACATTTCATTCCCTGCAATAAAACCAATGATGCTACACACATTGCCGAGCTCTATTTTAAGGAGGTAACGAGGCTGCATGATATTCCTAAATCCATTGTTTCAGATAGGGATACGAAGTTTCTCAGTCATTTTTGGATTACTCTTTGGAAGAAGCTTGGTACCAACTTGCTATTCAGTACTACCTGTCATCCCCATACTGATGGTCAGACGGAGGTAACTAATCGAAACTTAGGTACTCTCCTAAGGGCTTTGATTAAACCTAATGCTAAAGCTTGGGATATACTCTTACCACATGCTGAGTTTGCATACAACAAGGCCCCTAGTAAAGCTACTGGTCTTTCACCATTCGAGGTGGTGTATGGGATCGATCCTTTGAGTCCCAATGATCTTACCCCACGGCTCCAAGACCAAAAGCCCCATGTTGATGCAACACAAAGAGTAAAAGAGATTCAAAAGCTCCATGAGTTGGTGAAGGCAAGAATTGAGAAAACTAATACAGCTTATGAAGCGCACGCCAACAAGCATAGGAGGAAGATTGTCTTTCAACCAGGAGACTTAGTATGGATCCATTTGAGGAAGGAACGATTTCCTTCTAAAAGGAAAAGCAAACTCATGCCACGAGCTGAAGGTCCATTTGAAGTCTTGGAGAGGATCAACGACAATGCTTATAAGATTGATCTTCCAGGTGATTATGAGGTTTCAGCCACCTTTAATGTGGCTGATTTAAGCCCCTTCTATCCGGACACTTCCCCACCAGATTTGAGGGTCAAATTGATGGAGACCATCGTGAGAAGCCCAAGGACCATCAAGCTCAGCCCAAGGAGGATTCACTCAAGCTTCAAGAGGTCAAGGAAGTTGCCAAACTTTGCCGGAAATTGGCGTTCATGCCCGAAGAGGTAGTGCCGCCTTCATCCAGAAATTTCCCGATTTTTGTGTGCACTTTTGGCCTACCTAACGTGGACCCACAACTTGAGGCTCCACATGGTTTTGAAGCTTAAGATGTCAGCTTTAAAATAAGCCCAATTTTATTTAATTTGGACATCATTTGATTGGGCAAAATATCACTCAAAGATACGTTGTGCTGATCCAGTCCAGTCTGAGATAGGTGCATTGTTTGGGCCATAACTTTCAAACCGCTTATCCAAATTGAGCAAATGAGCCCATTCTGGAAAATAGACTTCCAGGGCTTTCTAACAAGCCCAAGAACGCGTGATTTGGCCGAGTATTCTGGAAGTTATGCTCTGTTGAAGTTGAGGCAGTTGCAAGGATTAATGCTGGGAATATGAAGAGTCTTAGGTTACATATATTTGTGTGGCTGATATTGTGCACGTTTTAGATGCTTCTAGATTGATGTAATCAGCTGCAAAAATCCTAGAATATTCCTTGTAACCTCCCCCACCCCCTTTTATGATGTGTCTTTTCATTTTTCTTAGACTTTTCATTAGCTAGTTTTAATTGTTAGGAGTTATTTGAGTCTTTTGATTGTCTTTTGCTGAGTCTATAAAAGGGGAGGGGCATGTGAAGCTAATCATTGAGCATTGTAAGAGATTTCCAAAGTAATACAAGCACCTTTGAGAGTGATTCTCATTTGTGTCTCAAAATTCCTAGTTCTATATCTTGAATTTGGCTCATTCAAGTGGTGTTCTAGGTTCTCTTCCTTTTCCAATTGGAGTGATTCCTTGGTTAAGACAAGAGAATTAGCCCAAGATCAAGTCATTGAGTGGCTCCGTGAAGGATTATCTTAATTACAAGGTCTTGTTTATCCTTGTTTTTTTGTTATTATTCTTCAAACCATCTCAAACTATCTTCCACCATATTCACTTTTCTTTGGTTGATTCTTGTTTAGTTTGAGTTTGAGTTGATTTGGTTCACTTACCACCCACATCTACATCAATTGGTATCAGAGCCAAGGCTTTTAAGTGACCCACATCATACCCAAACACATCCCAAAAAGCCAAATACAAAAAAAAAAAAAAGAGGCACAAACCGGCAATCCGAAGTCTTGAAGACCAGAGAAGCAGCACGGTGCCCCCGTGCCACAACACACGACCGTGCCATATTCTTTTTCCAGGAATCTTCAAGTCGAGACGGAGCACGGTGCCCCCGTGCCGCCAAGCACGACCGTGCCACTCTACTTTTCTGCATTTTCTTCAGCCGAAGCATAGCACGGCCTGACCGTGCCCCCTTGCACGACCGTGCCACTTTCCCTGCTGCATATTCTTCCTTCAACGCATCTCCAACATGTCTACAAAGTCCACAAGAAGCGACCAAGCACGTGTGGAAGAGTTAGAAGCACAACTCACTTATCTTCGAACTCAACTTGGGCAACTTTTGGAGGAGAAAAGAAGGTGGGTTCATAGCCCCACTCCCTCTCATCCTCATGAACCGGTGGTTGAATCTGAAGAGGAAGTCCATCACTCCCATGCCAATTCAAGTGATGAGGAACCCCCAAGGAGACGAAGGCAAGGAGGAAATATTGGTGGTGTCCGAATTGACATCCCCGAATTTGAAGGCCAACTTGATCCGGACTTATTTCTCGATTGGTTGCACACCATTGAGAGGATCTTTGAATATGAGGACATCCCGGAAGATAAGAAGGTAAAGCTTGTAGCCCTTAAACTCAGAAAATATGCTTCAATCTGGTGGGCTAACCTTGGAGCGAAAAGAGCAAGAAACGGGAAAGGGAAAATCAGAACTTGGGCCAAAATGAAAGAAAACTCAAGGCCAAGTTTCTTCCCTCTCACTATGTGCAAGACAATTATCTCAAGCTCCATCGACTCAAGCAAGGATCCAAGAGTGTGGAAGAATACACTCGGGAGTTTGAACAACTCCTACTCAAATGCGATTTGAGAGAAGACGACTCACAAACCTTGGTAAGATACTTGACCGGTCTTGATGAGTCCATTGCTCATGTAATTGAGTTGCAACCCTATTCATCCCTAGATGACTTGAGTTCTCTAGCCTACAAGGTAGAGCAACAAAAGAAATCAAAGGGAAAGAGTGTCCTTTCCAAGCCTCTCTCTCGTCCTTACCCCACACAAAAGCCTCCGTACTACCCTCCTCGTCCACAAAATCCCCCACCCTCCACAAACCAAAAACACCACTCCAACCCCTCCAAAACCCTCCACACAAGAGCCCAAATCAAAGGACAAGGTTCGTTGCTTTCGGTGTCAAGGCATGGGACACTATGCATCTGAGTGTCCAAACAGGAGGATTGTTTCCCTAGCGGAGTACCAAGAAGCATGTGATGAACATGCCTATGATGAAGAAGAAGGAGAGCACCGTAAAGAAGGAAGTTTGGAAGAAGTTGAAGAAGGCCCCGATGAAGGAGAATTGCTAGTTATCCGCCGGGCCTTGAGTGGAATTGCCACTCAAAAGGACATGGAGCAAAGAGAAGCCATTTTTCACACCAGGTGTATCGTAGGAGACAAGGTTTGTTCCCTTATCATTGATGGAGGTAGTTGTGCTAACGTTGCCTCAAAGACTATGGTGGACAAACTCAAGCTGCAAGTCTCTCCTCGTCCAAATCCCTACACCATACAATGGTTGAATCAAGGCAAAGGTTTGCAAATTACTCACCGTTGTCTTGTTTCCTTTTCAATTGGGAAAAACTATAAAGATGAGATTTGGTGTGATATAGTCCCCATGGATGCTTGCCATATATTATTGGGTAGACCATGGCTTTTTGATAGAAGTGTCATCCATGATGGCCGGATGAACACTTACTCTTTTCTCAAGGACCGTAAGAAAATCACTCTTACCCCTCTCAAAAGTCCTTCCCCCTCTAAACCAAAAGACAATCCTCATTTGGAAGTCTTCTTTACTACTCTTCTCAAATCTGAGCACCATGAGTATGAGTCTTTTAAAGACTTGATACTTTTACAAGAAGAGTCTAAGCCATCATCTCCCTCACATCCACTACTCACCCCTCTCCTACAAGCCTATCACCATGTTTTTCCACAAGAAATTCCACATGGCCTTCCCCCTCCAAGATCTATCCAACACAAGATAGACCTCGTTCCCGGATCCGTACTTCCAAACAAGCCGGCATACCGGATGTCTCCAAGCGAAACTCAAGAAGTCCAAAGACAAGTGGATGATCTCTTGTCCAAGGGTTTAATTCGGGAAAGTCTAAGCCAATGTGCCGTGCCCGCCCTCCTTGTTCCTAAGAAGGATGGTAGCATGCGTATGTGTGTTGATAGCCGGCAATAAACAAGATCACTATCAAGTACCGGTTTCCTATTCCCCGATTGGAAGATCTATTGGATGAATTACATGGAGCCGCTATCTTTTCTAAGATTGATCTTAGAAGTGGCTATTATCAGATTCGTATTTTTGAAGGTGATGAATGGAAAACCGCCTTTAAGACTAAAGGAGGTTTATATGAGTGGCTTGTAATGCCATTCGGGCTTACTAATGCCCCGAGCACTTTTATGAGACTCATGAACCAAGTTCTCAAGCCCCTCATTGGAACTTGTGTTGTCGTTTACTTTGATGATATCTTGGTCTATAGCAAGACCGAGGAGGAGCATGCCAAGCATTTGCAACAAGTTTTGGAGATTCTTTCACAAGAACAACTTTATGGCAATATGGAGAAATGCTTTTTCTTCACTCCTCAAGTGGTATTCTTGGGTTTCATTGTTTCCGCCCAAGGCCTCCAAGTTGATGAAAGCAAGATCAAGGCTATTCAAGAGTGGCCAACTCCTACATCCGTCACTCAAGTAAGGAGTTTTCATGGCCTAGCCTCATTTTACCGGAGGTTCATTAGAAATTTCAGCACTATCGTGGCTCCTATGACCGAGGTAATTAAAGGCAAAGAGTTTTCATGGAATGAGCAAGCACAACAAGCCTTTGAAGAGATCAAGAAGAAGCTCACTAGTTCCCCCGTTCTAGCCTTGCCTGACTTTACCAAAGTCTTTGAAGTAGAATGTGATGCATCCGGGGTAGGAATTGGAGCTGTCCTATCTCAAGAGAGGAGACCCATTGCCTTTTTTAGTGAGAAGCTCAACGATGCCAAGAAGAAGTACTCCACCTATGACAAGGAGTTTTATGCAATCATTAGAGCATTGGAGCATTGGCGTCATTACTTAGTTGGAGGTGAGTTCATCCTTCATTCCGACCATGAAGCTCTCAAATACATTCAAGGACAACACAAGCTCAACCCTAGACATGCTAAATGGGTAGAGTATCTTCAGTCCTTCCACTTCCCTATCCAACATAAGGCGGGTACTCTCAACAAAGGAGCTGATGCATTGTCAAGAAGGTACTTATTACTCTCCACTTTGAGTACTAAAGTACTTGGGTTTGAAGTTGTTAAAGATTTGTACCCAAAAGATGATGATTTCAAGGACATTTTTGAGAAGTGTCTTAAACACCCCCATGGGTTGTTCCACTTAGAAGATGGGTTCCTATTCAAAGGTTCACGCCTTTGTATACCTCAATGTGGATTTTGTGAACTGCTTATCCAAGAGCTGCATGGAGGAGCCCTAGCTGGCCATTTTGGTGTTGAGAAGACTAGATCAATGTTGAAGGAACACTACTATTGGCCTAAGATGTCAAGAGATGTAGAGCATTTCATCAAAAGATGTTCTACTTGTCAAATGGCTAAGAGCCATTCTTTGCCCCAAGGATTGTATTCTCCACTTCCCATTCCTCAAGCCCCTTGGGAAGATATTAGCCTGGATTTTATCACGGGTTTGCCTAGAACCCAAAGGAACAAAGACTCCATTATGGTGGTTGTGGATCGATTCTCCAAGATGGCGCATTTCATCCCTTGCCACACCACTAATGATGCTACTCAAGTGGCTAATCTTTACTTCAAGGAGATTGTGAGACTACATGGCATTCCAAAGAGCATGGTATCTGATCGGGACTCCAAGTTTCTTAGTCATTTTTGGCTAACTCTATGGCGCAAATTGGGTACTCAACTCAAGTTTAGCACTACTTGTCATCCCCAAACTGATGGCCAAACTGAAGTCACTAATAGGACTTTGGGTACCTTACTTCGAGTCCTAGTGAAGAAGCATTTGAAGAATTGGGATGAGTTGCTACCACATGCCGAGTTTGCATTCAATCGAGTGCCTAGTAAGTCGACCCAACTCTCTCCATTTCAAGTTGTGTATGGCTACAATCCCAAGAGTCCCTTGGATCTTGTTCCCATTCCAACTCCTACAAAATTTAGTTGGGAAGCTGAAAAAAGAGCCAAGGAGATCCAAGATCTTCATGCAAGAGTTAGAGATAACATTGCCAAGGCTAATGAAAGAGCCATGCAAAGCGCCAACAAGCATCGCAAGGAGGTACATTTTCAGCCAGGAGATTTGGTATGGATTCACATGAGGAAGGAGCGTTTCCCTTCAAAGAGAAAATCTAAGTTGATGCCGCGTTCCGATGGTCCATTTGAAATCCTTGAGAAGGTTGGGCCCAATGCAAGGTTGATCTACCTGGAGATTATGGAGTTTCGGCTACCTTCAATGTCTCCGATCTTAGCCCCTATTTCGATGATGAGCCCCTTCCTAGTTTGAGGGCAAACTTTCACTTACCCGGGGGGAATGATGGAGACCATCGTGAGAAGCCCAAGGACCATCAAGCTCAGCCCAAGGAGGATTCACTCAAGCTTCAAGAGGTCAAGGAAGTTGCCAAACTTTGCCGGAAATTGGCGTTCATGCCCGAAGAGGTAGTGCCGCCTTCATCCAGAAATTTCCCGATTTTTGTGTGCACTTTTGGCCTACCTAACGTGGACCCACAACTTGAGGCTCCACATGGTTTTGAAGCTTAAGATGTCAGCTTTAAAATAAGCCCAATTTTATTTAATTTGGACATCATTTGATTGGGCAAAATATCACTCAAAGATACGTTGTGCTGATCCAGTCCAGTCTGAGATAGGTGCATTGTTTGGGCCATAACTTTCAAACCGCTTATCCAAATTGAGCAAATGAGCCCATTCTGGAAAATAGACTTCCAGGGCTTTCTACAAGCCCAAGAACGCGTGATTTGGCCGAGTATTCTGGAAGTTATGCTCTGTTGAAGTTGAGGCAGTTGCAAGGATTAATGCTGGGAATATGAAGAGTCTTAGGTTACATATATTTGTGTGGCTGATATTGTGCACGTTTTAGATGCTTCTAGATTGATGTAATCAGCTGCAAAAATCCTAGAATATTCCTTGTAACCTCCCCCACCCCCTTTTATGATGTGTCTTTTCATTTTTCTTAGACTTTTCATTAGCTAGTTTTAATTGTTAGGAGTTATTTGAGTCTTTTGATTGTCTTTTGCTGAGTCTATAAAAGGGGAGGGGCATGTGAAGCTAATCATTCAGCATTGTAAGAGATTTCCAAAGTAATACAAGCACCTTTGAGAGTGATTCTCATTTGTGTCTCAAAATTCCTAGTTCTATATCTTGAATTTGGCTCATTCAAGTGGTGTTCTAGGTTCTCTTCCTTTTCCAATTGGAGTGATTCCTTGGTTAAGACAAGAGAATTAGCCCAAGATCAAGTCATTGAGTGGCTCCGTGAAGGATTATCTTAATTACAAGGTCTTGTTTATCCTTGTTTTTTTGTTATTATTCTTCAAACCATCTCAAACTATTTTCCACCATATTCACTTTTCTTTGGTTGATTCTTGTTTAGTTTGAGTTTGAGTTGATTTGGTTCACTTACCACCCACATCTACATCACAAATCTTTTCAACAAGGGGAGGATGATGGAACCCTACCTAGCCAAGACCTTGTCCGTGATGAAACAAGTCCAACTCATCCCAGAACAAGGTCCCAAACCAAGAACATGGCTCATCTTTTGTAAGAAGTTCAAGCTGAATCAAACGGGCTAACTGGCCAGAGCAAGCCCGATTTTGTGCATCTGATTTCTTAAGCTACATTGTGGCTTAAGATTAATATTTTTACATTTTTGGAATTCTCATGATGTTAACTTTCAGGTTCAAGCATTGATTTCAAATCATGCACACGAGAGGATGGAAGATCAAAGGCTTTTCTCCAACCGATTAGATTGGGACCAATTTTGCACGGTTGAATGTTTAGGTTTGATTACCCCACTTAGACTTTGTTTAACCTTAATTTCTTGGTTGGGGGGGTTTATACACATCTTGAACTTTCCCCCCACAGTTAAAATCCAAGTTATATCCATTTTTGCAATGGTTAAACCAAGTCTGAAAACCGGGTCCAATCCTGTCCTTGAACCCGGTTTGATATCCCGGATCATTTTTGCCTCCATCGGTGGGTTTTCTTCACTTCAACTGATATGGCACGCCCCTCAAGGCTGGGCACATGTTTCAAGACACCAATGATCAGCTGCAACCTTGGGAAGAACGGCCAATGAGAGAAGAGAGACAAAGAAAGATGTTCCTTGCTTCTCATTGGACAGCCGCAAAGGAGAAGCCACTTTTCGGCTGTGCACGTGCCCTTTTGCTGAGTTTCTAGCTGTTTAGGCTTAAATGCAAGTTAATTAAGTTGTAATAATCATTTGTCTTGCGTTCCTTACTAGTTTAGATGTACTTTGATTGGTCTTAAGCTCACTTTGCAACCAGTTACTCCTAACCGAGGAGATTAAGGCTTAATTAACACCTTTCCTCCTTAGGAGGGTAAGGTGAGGTGCTTGCCTACTTGCTTGCTAGTTAGAAGGATTGTGAGGCATGTAACAAAAGGGAGTTTTCGGCCATTTTGCAAGGATACTTCAGATTGAAATGAAAAACTTCCTAGAGAGCATTTGAAGGCTTTCTGTCAAATTCTTACTTGCTTATCTTAGTTTAGGCCAAACTAAGTGGTGTTCAAGTGAGTCTTAACCTTGATTAAGTGGTGATTCTGCATCTTAATCAAGATTAAGGGCCCTAAACTCAAAGGTCGGTGGTGATTCTGTATCCAATCCTAGAGTTTAGTTCTATCCTAACCGAGTTCATCTCACTGGTTTCTAAGTGAAGTTGATAGCTTAAATGTTCAAGTTGATTTCTTTCACTTAGTGTATTCTTCATGCCCCCTCACCTTTCCACTCCATTCACCTTCATTTACATCCATTCCCAGGAATTCCACTTCACCTAAGGGCTTATTGATGTAAGTTTCAAGGGAATGAAGCAACCCAAGTTAACTCACGTCAAGGATACTAAAAAACAAGCAAACACTCACGGCCAGGGAGGCACGGTCGTGCTTGATGGCACGGGGGGACCGTGCTAACTTGCTGCCTAGCTTGCCTAGGTAGTGCCTTCTTCACGGTTTGAGATAGCTTTGAGGACTAATGGAAGTCTGATGCAATTAGCTTTGTCTTGGTCTTGATTTTGTGTGGAAATGAGTAAACAAAGGAGTAAGGGAAGTGAGGATTGAAAGTAGGATTCAGAACACTAAGAAGATCAAAGAGGGAACTCACAGTTTGAGAGGAGAGAAACCAAGAGCTAGCTTCATGAACTTCAAGTGTGTTTAATGAATTTAGGATAGTTCTAAGCTAGATGATTAGATAAGATACACCACTAATCACTTAGCTTAGGGCCCTTAATCTTGGATTAGGATAAGATACACCACCTAACCAAAGATCAAGACTCACTTGGTCACCACCTTAATCGGCCACAATTAAGGATAAGCAAGTTAAGTGTTTAGGAAATCACAAGACACAAAGTCTATGCTCTCAACTGAATATTCAACTCTATATGCTTAAAATGAACATACAAGGCTTTTATATGGCCTTGAGAATACATGAGAGAGCTTTCCTTCTAAGGTAGGAAAGTCATTAAGCATGCCTACAACTACTTAGTACACGGTTTGGCCTAAAACAAACACAAACTGAAAGTTTAAGTTACAAAGCACCATTTTATCTTCCTAAGCTCTTTCCTATGCATTAAGGAATGTTAATGACTCAATTTCCCAGCTAGGAAGGTAAGGTTACACGGCTGGCCACCTCAAAAGAGCTGAAGAATGCATGGTTGCCATGTCATGCTTGAGTGGCCGTGTGAGTGCTTGCCAAATGGAGGCTCTTCCCTTACTCCAAGTGTCTCTCTCATGGGTGGCTGGGTGGCAACTTTCCAAGCAGCTCAATTTGACCTGGCAGGCAAGCTTGCACCTTAAGCAAACCCCTTGAAGGAGGAAAACTACTAGGCTAAGTAACCGGGTGTTAATCAGCCGGTTTCTGCCTCAGATTGTCATGCATGTTTGACACATCAAATGCTGACTAATTGCTACGTTTCTTGCATGGATGGAAACCTCAAGATGTCTAGTTTACCCTCCAACTTGAATCGCAGCAATTGGACTTCATTTGCCCCCTGAACAAACCAGAATTCCAAAACCATGCAGTTTGTAGTGCAATCCGGACAGGGTCAAAAGATGAACTGTTTTAAGCAACCAATTGAACTCCAAATAATATGAAACCAATTGGACTTAAAAGCTAAGATCTTAAGCTTGAAAATTCCCCAAAAAACGAGCACTAAAACGTGCCTTAATCCTGTGTAATTAGATAACAAAAACCGGGTGAAAATCTGGATGAGAACCCGGGTGCATCACCTTGTGTTTTCTCCATCAAGTGACTTGTGGCCGTGACTTTGGACTTGATTTCTTGATTGTTCTGGATCATTGAAACATTATTGGACCTTGAGGATGGACCTCCATCATTCTTCCCTTGTTGGGAAGATTTGATCCTCAAATCAGAAAGGTAACCATCTGCTTCATAAGGGCTTAAATCAGCAACGTTAAATGTAGCTGATACTCCATAATCTCCTGGTAACTCCACCTTATAAGCATTATCATTAATCTTTTCCAAAATCTCGAATGGACCATCTGCTCGTGGCATCAGCTTAGTTTTCCTCTTGGAAGGAAATCGTTCTTTGCGTAGATGTATCCAGACCAAATCACCTGGCTTAAAAAGCTTCTCTCTTTTATGCTTGTTAGCTTGGGCCGTGTATGAGAGTGTAGTTTTCTCGAATTTGGCCTTTACTAACTCATGCAACTTCTGGATTTCTTCCACTCTAGCTGCGGCATCCGCACTTGGCTTTTGATCTAACGGTCGAGGAATAAGATCAAGTGGACTTAGGGGATCAGTTCCGTAGACCACCTTAAAGGGTGATAGACGAGTAGCTTTGCTTGGAGTCTTGTTATATGCAAACTCAGCGTGTGGAAGTAACAGATCCCATGCTTTAGCTTGGTGCTTAATCAAAACTCTTAATAAGATACCAAGAGTTCGATTGGTGACCTCTGTTTACCCGTCTATTTGTGGATGACAAGTGGTACTGTATTTGAGTTTGGTACCCAACTTCTTCCACAAAGTAATTCCATGTAATCTCATCACTTTTTTGAAATAGAGCTCAGCGACATGAGTAGCATCATTAGTCTTGTTGCAGGAAATAAAATGAGCCATCTTTGAAAATCGATCCACAACCACAAAGATAGAATCTTTACTCCTTTGTGTCCTTGGTAAACCAAGTATGAAATCCATACTAACGTCTACCCATGGCAACGTAGGAATAGGAAGTGGCGTGTACAACCCCTGGGGGAGCGAATGACTCTTCGCTATCTGACACGTACTGCATCTTCTAATGATGTCTTGAACGTCTTTCTCCATACGTGGCCAATAATAATGTTCCCTAAGCATGATTAGGGCCTTGTCTTCACCAAAATGACCAGCTAAAGATCCAGCATGGACTTCTCAAATTAACAACTCACGAGTGCTGCATTTGGGGACACATAACCGAGCACCTTTAAAGAGAAACTCTTCTTGAATTAAGAAATCTCCTTTGGGATGTTTAGTACACTCAGAGTATAACACCCCAAAATCTCCATCATCCTGGTATAAAGCCTTTCGATGCTCAAATCCAAGGATACAAGCATCTAACTGGAACATCAATAGATAACGCCGAGAAAGGGCATCGGCGCCTTAATTCAACTTGCCGGACTTATGCTTTTGATAGTAAAGTGAAAGGACTACAGGAACTCAACCCATTTAGCATGGCGTGAGTTTAACTTATGTTGGCCTTGAATATACTTCAAAGCCTCGTGATCTGAGTGCAGAATAAACTCACTGGCAATCAAATAATGGTTCCAATGTTCTAGGCATCGAACGATGGCATAGAACTCCTTGTCATAAGTTGAATATCTCTTTCTGGTATCACATAACTTCTCACTGAAGAAGGCCAAAGTGCGTCCTTCTTGAGTAAGAATTCCTCCAACACCAACTCCAGAAGCATCGCATTCAACTTCAAAGACTTTCTCAAAACACAGTAGAGTTAAAACCGGTGCTTGAGTTAGCCTCTCTTTCACTTCTTCGAAGGCCGCTTGGGCTTTAGGATTCCAAGTGAATGAGGAACCCTTAAGAACTTTAGTCATAGGAGCTAGAATAGTGCTGAAATTGCGTATGAATCTCCTATAGAAAGAAGCCAAGCCATGAAAGCTTCGAACATCATGAATACTCTTAGGAACAGGCCAAGTCTGAATAGCCTCAATCTTGCTTTCATCTGCCTTAATACCACTTTCAGAAACAATATAACCTAAGAAGGTAACCTCATGGGTAAAGAAGGTACACTTCTTTAGGTTTCCAAACAATTTCTCCTTTTCAAGAACGAGCATCACCTGAGTTAAGTGATTTTGATGCTCTTGCTCATTCTTGCTGAACACCAAAATATCATCGAAGTAAACGACCACAAACTTGCCAAGTATGGCCGAAATACTTGATTCATCAACCTCATAAACGTACTAGGGGCATTGGAAAGACCGAAAGGCATGACTAACCATTCATATAATCCGCCCTTAGTCTTGAAAGCAGTTTTCCACTCATCGCCCTCCCTAATACGAATCTGATAATAACCACTCCTCAAATCAATCTTACTAAACACCTTAGAGCCATGTAACTCATCCAATATATCTTCAAGCCTAGGTATAGGGTACCGATACTTGATAGTAATCTTGTTTATGGCCCTACTGTCAACACACATCCTCATACTACCATCCTTTTTCGGAACCAAAAGAGCAGGAACAGCACACGGACTTAAGGATTCTCGTACCAATCCCTTGAATATCTGTTCTTCAACTTGACGTTGAATCTCTTGAGTTTCTTTGGGATTTGTCCTGTAAGCTGGTTTATTAGGTAGAATGGATCCTGGGATAAGGTCAATATGATGTTGAATGTCACGCTTTGGGGGTAAACCTGAAGGTATCTCATCTGGAAATAGGTGACTAAACTGATCCAATATGACCTTGGCTATGGGATGGGATGGAAGTGGTGTTTCTGGCTCATCTTGTACTTGCAATATCCACTCTTTCAAGGCCTTGAACTCATGTTGAGAAGCCTTTAAAAGTGGTTCAACATATGTCAAAAGCAAGTCAGATTGATTTTGGCTTTTTTGTGGTTTCATTTTGTGGAGTTCGGATGGTGACATAGGATTCAGGGTAATCTTCTTGCCATCTTTGGTAAAAGAATAAGTATTAAGATAACCATTATGCATAACCTTCCTGTCATACATCCATGGCCGTCCTAACAGAATATGGCAAGCATCCATGGGAATAATATCACACCAAAGTTCATCTTGGTAGTTCTTACCAAGAGAGAATGAAATCAAGCATCGAGAGTTAACTTGTAATCCATTGCCTTGATTTAGCCATTGAATATTGTAAGGGTGTGGGTGTGCCGTGGACTGAAGGCCCAGTTTCTCAATCATGCTCAATGAAACAACGTTGGCACATCTTCCTCCATCGTTGATTAACGAGCACACTTTGCCTTGGACTGTGCACCGTGAGTGAAAGATGTTCTCACGTTGTTCATCCTTAGTAACTCGTTGATTGCTCAATACCCTTCGAATTACTAGCATCTCACCTTCATCTGCATTTTCCACAAACTCCTCCTGATCATCTTCATTATCGTTCTCAGCATCTTCTTCCTTTTCCTCTTCTTTCTCCTTGGCAAATTCTCCCTCTATGGCTTCCCATTCAGCTAAGGTGACTACCTTTCGACTAGGACAATCAGAAGCGATATGTCCTAAGCCTTGGCAGTTGTAACACCTTCTTTGGCTTACGGGGTATGGGTTTGGACGTGGGGGGTTTGGAGGTGGTGGTCTTTGAGGAGCTTAGTTCTTTTGTGGATTAGATGGGAAAGGGGTAGATGATTTAGGCTGAGGTGTGGTACTCCCCTTGTTAAAGGGTTGCCCTCGGTTTGGTGCAGAATAGGGCTTGAATGAATCACGAACATTCATCCTAGACTTCCTTTGTTGCTCCACCTTATGTGCTAGGACACATACTTCGTCAAAGGTGGCGTAAGCTTGTAACTCAACCATGCTGGCTATCCTAGGATCAAGCCCTCCTAGGTAACGAACCATGGTCTGCTCTTCAGGCTTATGAATGTCACATTTGATCATGAGTTTCTCAAACTCACGAGTTTATTCTTCAACACTCATCTTGCCTTGATTCAAATGGTGAAAGAGCATGTATTGATCTTGGACATACGTGGAAGGCAAAAATTGTGCCTTCATCTTGGCTTTCATCTTGTCCCAAGTAGCAATCTTACTCTTCCTCTCCCTAGTTCTCTTAGCATTAAGGTTTGTCTACCACAAGGAGGCATATTTCCTTAGTCTAAGAGCAACTATCTTGACTTTCTTATCCTCCGGAATCTCCTCAAACTCAAAGATACATTCCACTGTTTGTAACCATTCAATGAACTCATCAGGATCTAGCTTACCCTCAAACTCAGGAATTTCAACCTTGAATTCATTAGAGTTGAAAGTAGGCCGTGTTCTTCTTTGTGTTCTTTCGAATGGTACATCCTCTTCAGAGAATGATAATGCATTGCTAGCTTCCTCTTCATGGCCATAATCCATCCCAATTCGAATGCTGGGTGGCTCTTGGAACTTTTGCTTTTGTTTCATGTAGTTTCCAAGTTGTTTTCTCAAGTACTCATTTCGAGCCTTGAGTTCTTGATTACTCACACTCATCTCTTGCATTTGCTTGGAAAGAACCTCAAGCTTTTCTTCCACAGACATGCTAGTACTCATTGTGATCGCAGGAATGAACGGTTTGTGCTTGACTGTGTTTGAAATGATTTCAGAGATAGGCTGGGAATGGCGTGGGGTTCAGGCAAGGAGCGGAACTGCTCTGATACCAAAATTGATGTAAGTTTCAAGGGAATGAAGCAACCCAAGTTAACTCACGTCAAGGATACTAGAAAACAAGCAAACACTCACGGCCAGGGAGGCACGGTCGTGCTTGATGGCACGGGGGTACCGTGCTAACTTGCTGCCTAGCTTGCCTAGGTAGTGCCTTCTTCACGGTTTGAGATAGCTTTGAGGACTAATGGAAGTCTGATGCAATTAGCTTTGTCTTGGTCTTGATTTTGTGTGGAAATGAGTAAACAAAGGAGTAAGGGAAGTGAGGATTGAAAGTAGGATTCAGAACACTAAGAAGATCAAAGAGGGAACTCACGGTTTGAGAGGAGAGAAACCAAGAGCTAGCTTATGAACTTCAAGTGTGTTTAATGAATTTAGGATAGTTCTAAGCTAGATGATTAGATAAGATACACCACTAATCACTTAGCTTAGGGCCCTTAATCTTGGGTTAGGATAAGATACACCACCTAACCAAAGATCAAGACTCACTTGGTCACCACCTTAATCGGCCACAATTAAGGATAAGCAAGTTAAGTGTTTAGGGAAATCACGAGACACAGAGTCTATGCTCTCAACTGAATATTCAACTCTATATGCTTAAAATGAATATACAAGACTTTTATATGGCCTTGAGAATACATGAGAGAGCTTCCCTTCTAAGGTAGGAAAGTCATTAAGCATACCTAAGACTACTTAGTACACGGTTTGGCCTAAAACAAACACAAACTGAAAGTTTAAGTTACCAAGCAGCTCAATTTGACCTGGTAGGCAAGCTTGCACCTTAAGCAAACCCCTTGAAGGAGGAAAACTACTAAGCTAAGTAATCGGGTGTCAATCAGCCGGTTTCTACCTCAGATTGTTATGCATGTTTGACACATCAAATGTTGACTAATTGCTACGTTTCTTGCATGGATGGAAACCTCAAGATGTCTAGTTTACCCTCCAACTTGAATCGTAGCAATTGGACTTCATTTGCTCCCTGAACAAACCAGAATTCCAAAACCATGCAGCTTGTAGTGCAATCCGGATAGGGTCAAAAGATGAACTGTTTTAAGCAACCAATTGAACTCCAAATAATATGAAACCAATTGGACTTAAAAGCTAAGATCTTGAGCTTGAAAATTCCCCAAAAAACGAGCACCAAAACGTGCCTTAATTCTGTGTAATTAGATGACAAAAACCGGGTGAAAATCTGGATGAGAACCCGGGTGCATCACCTTGTGTTTTCTCCATCAAGTGACTTATGGCCGTGACTTTGGGCTTGATTTCTTGATTGTTCTGGATCATTGAAACATTATTGGACCTTGAGGATGGACCTCCATCACTTATGTTCCAATCACAATTCAAGAGCCTCACTACCGGGCAAAGCTAGTCATTTCTAACTTCGTGGGCAGCAAGTTGGCACGGTGTGGCCGTGCAAGCAAGCATGACCATGCCACTCTTGGCCGTGACAATTCTTTAAACTTTCGTCTCTTTTGATGTTAGGTTAGCTTGGGTCTTCTTTACCTTGAGCTTTACATAAAAAACAAACACAAGCTGAAAGTTTAAGTTACAAAGCACTATTTTATCTTCCTAAGCTCTTTCCTATGCATTAAGGAATGTTAATGACTCAATTTCCCAGCTAGGAAGGTAAGGATACACGGCTGGCCACCTCAAAAGAGCTGAAGAATGCATGGTTGCCATGTCATGCTTGAGTGGCCGTGTGTGAGCTTGCAAAATGGAGGCTTTTCCCTTGCTCCACGTGTCTCTCTCATGGGTGGCTGGGTGGCAGCTTACCAAGCAGCTCAAAATGATCAAGTAGGCAGGCACTCCCCTTAAACAAACCCCTTGAAGGAGGAAAACCACTAGGCTAAGTAACTGGGTGTCAATCAGCTAGTTTCTACCTCAACTTGTCACGCATGCTTGACACATCAAATGCTGACTAATTGCTGCGTTTCTTACATGGATGGAAACCTCAAGATGTCTAGTTTACCTTCCAACTTGAATCGTAGCATTTGGACTTCATTTGCCCCCTGAACAAACCAGAATTCCAAAACCGTGTAGTTTGTAGTGCAATCCGGGCAAGGTCAAAAGATGATCTGTTTTAAGCAACCAATTGAACTCCAAATAATATGAAACCAATTGGACTTAAAAGCTAAGATCTTAAGCTTGAAAATCTCCTAAAAAACGAGCACCAAAACGTGCTTTAAACCTGTGTAATCAGATAACAAAAATCAGGTGAAAATCTGGATGAGAACCCGGGTGCATCACCTTGTGTTTTCTCCATCAAGTGACTTATGGCCGTGACTTTGGACCTGATTTCTTGATTGTTCTAGATCATTGAGATATTATTAGACCTTGAGGATGGACCTCCATCACATCTCCATCCAGGATCTCTCATGCTCAGGTCCTAAACCTGCTTAATTTACTCCCCCAAAGCAAAATCCAAACCCACCCCGCATCCATTCATTCCAACGCCCACTTAAGTTTCACATGGCTGATGTAAGGAATACGGAATCAAAGTTTAAACCAACCTTATTTGAAGAGTTGATCCTTTTTCAGCCAATTCACCCTTGTTTGCTCTTGGGTAGTACGTCCTTGGTGAATTTGAGGACAAATTCATCTCAACAAGGGGAGAATGATGGAGGTCTGGTGGTTATCCCTCACTTCCAGAATGTTTAGGCAAGAACCAAGAATCAAAAACAAGCCTAGACATCAAAATATACCATGTTGCCGGGTCAGATTGCACTTAACCGTGAAATCTGGTTATGGTCACCTAATTTTTGGGGTGACTTAAGTCCTTAATTTTGGTGTTCTCATAAACCCTAGGATGTTAGGTTTCTAATAAAACAAGTTTCAGCCTCATTGGAGTTCATTTGCTCATCCAAAACCTATGTTTAAATCAAACTGCCCTGAAGACAGTTTACATCAAGATTTTACCCGGTTTTGGAGATTACATTTCTTAATCTTCGATAAGGTTTAAGTGTCCAATTTTTGCATCCCTGAAAAGATTAAGATCTTAGCTTTCATTTCCAATGGGAATTACCAGATTTGGAGTTCAATTGGTTAGTGAATTTAGCTAATTAGTAAACCTGTGCTGTTTTGGAGTCCAATCTGCACGGTTTGGGAAATTAGGCTGATTCAAGGGGTAAATGACGTCCAAATGCTATGATTCAAAAACGAGGGTAAACTAGACATCTTAAGGTTTCCTTTCATGTAAGGAAAGCCAAGATTACTCAGCATTTGAGGTGTCAACCATGAAGCACAAATCACGGCAGAAACGGGCACCTAGATACCCGGTTGCTTAGCAAGGTGGATTTCCCTCCTAGATGGGTTTGCTTGAGGTGTGTGCTTGCCTACTTGGTCACCTAGAGCTGCTTGGTAAGCTGCCACTCAGCCACATAGGAGAATGACACGTGGAAGCATGAAGAAGGCGACACATGGCAAGCTATGGACCGGCCACACTCAAACAACTTGGCAGCCATGCATTCATCAGCCTTTTGAGGTGGCAGCCATGCATCCCTTACCTTCCTTGAAGGGAAATTGAGTCAACAAGGTTTCTTAATGCTTAGGAAATAGTTTAAGAAAGAAATCTTGTATTTTGTAGCTTAAACTTTCAACTTATGCATGTTTAAGCTTAAACCGTGTGTAATTAAGCACAGGGTTAGCTTAATGACTTTCCTTGCCTAGAAGGAAAGCTTTTTTTTCGTGTATTCAAAGGCCTTATAAATGCCTTTGCTGCTCTTTTGTAAAACATCAAGCTTGAGTATTAAAATTAAGAAAAGACTTTGTGTCTTGTGTTCCTCTCAAACACTTAACTTGCTTATCCTTAATTAGGCTCATTAAGGTGGTGTTCAAGTGAGTCTTAATCATTGATTAGGTGGTGTATCTGTATTCTAATCAAAGATTAAGGGCCCTAAGCTAAGTGATTAGTGGTGTATCTTATCTAATCACGAAGCTTAGAACTATCCAAATCTCATTGAATTCACTTAAAGTTCATGAAGCTAGCTTTTGGATTCCTTAAACCATAAGCTCTCTTTTGTGTTCTAATCAGTGAACTTCTCATTCTTTTCATTCCACACATTTCCTACCCTTTCTCATACTCTTTTCAAGCTTAATCAAGGCCAAGACTTCTTGCTTTGATTCAGTTTTTAGCCCAAACACAAAAACACTTCAAACCGTGAGAAATCACAAACTTTAGGCGTGAAGGGCAGAAGTTTGGCACGGCCACACCGTGTCCTTAAGCACGATCGTGCCCCCTTTGGTTCGTGAGTTTTCCACTTGTTTTGGTTGTGTTCTTGTTGTAAGTTAGCTTGGGTTGTTCCTTCCCTTGAGACTTACATCAATAATCAAGGAGTCCCCTACGTCCACCATTCCAATCAGCAAGGGGAAGGTAAAGAAAAGAGTCTCTAAGTTCAAAAGAGACTTGTTTTCATGGTTGATTTTATTTCAACCAGAATTGAAGCAAGAAGAGGAGTTCATTACCTAATCTGATTTGAAGGCAAACCATTTTTAACAAGGGGAGTATGATGCATATCCCTCCATCCCCTTGATTTAAAAGGGAAGCAAATCAATTAGGTAACCTTATTATGCTGGTTTAAGGATGAATAAATCATGCTCACTTTTGGTTGGGTTTAAAGAAGCTAGAAAACCAGCCAGAAAACTGTCTAGTGAACCCGGTTTAAGCATGAGGTGTTTTTCCTTCTCAAGTGGGTTTTCCCAGCTGCTTGGTTGCTTGCCTACATCACACCACGTCCAAGGCTGCTAGAAACACAATAATTTGCTGCTGAAGAAGCTTTGAAACGTGTGAACCAATGAGAAGACAAAGGAGAAAACAACACCATGCAATCTGATTGGTTAGCCGAAAAGGAGAATGCACTTTACGGCTGTCCAATGAGAATTCAGCAAGCATTCTGGTTGTATTAAGCTTAAGTATGAGTAGATTAATGTGTAATAAATATTAGCATTGTATTCCTTTATGTTTTGAATGTAATTTAATTAATATAACGTTAGGTCAGCACACGATTAGCCTAAACCGTGTGGATTAAGCATAGTTAATACCTTTCCTCACTAGGAGGGAAAGGTGAGGTATGTACTTGCTTGTGTGGCTACTTGCTAGATTGTTCTATTTAAGGAACACACAGCCACTTTGATAAAGATAACCAGATTTAAATCAAAACCCAAGTTGAGAGCTTTGTGCTTTCGTGCTTAGGCACACTCCAAATACTAAACTTGCTTATCCTTAATTAGGCCGATTAAGGCGGTGTTCAAGTGAAGTCTTAAGCTCGATTAAGTGGTGATATTTGTATCTTAATCATAGTTTAAGGGCCCTAAACTTGAGTTTGGTGGTGTTTCTGTATCCATTCTTCAAGTTTAGTTCTATCTCATTTGGGGTTTTATCTCAAGTGTTCAAAGAGAGTTAAAGTGAGTTTGCTAGCTTAATCTTGAGTTAGTAATTCTTAACTTTGATTCTTCTTTCCATTCCACACAACCATAACCCTTCTTACATCCATTTTCATGCTTGACCCAGGTTAAAGGTATCCCTTTTGATTTAGCTTGCAACCCAAACACTAAGCCCATCTCAAACCGTGAAACACCACTAGGCTTGAAGAACATGGCAGTAAGTTGGCACGGCCATACCGTGCTTATAGGCACGACCGTGCCTCCCTTGAATGTCTCCCTTTTGTGTTGATTTCACTTACTAGCTTCGTATACTTGGTAGCTTGCTACTCTCATCCTTCCATCCCTTGAGACATACATCAATTCACATCAAATTCTCTTTGTTCACCGAGTGTATGCTTGTAGTACTCATGCTTGAAACGGGTTGCTTCTACACTCAGATTGCCTTGTGATGTATATGTGGGTGGGTAAGTGAACCAAATCAAACTCCAACTCAAAAGAAGCCAAATTGGAAAGAGAAATGAAAGATGGATGAGATGGATGAAGAACTTCACTACACAAGAAAAAGGGATAGAACAAGATCTTGTAATTGAGATAATCCTTCACGGAGCCACTCAATGACTTGACCTTGGGCTAATTCTCTTGTCTTAACCAAGGAATCACTCCAATTGGAAAAGATAGAGAACCTAGAACACCACTTGAATTAGCCAAATTCAAGATATAGAACTAGGAATTTTGAGACACAAATGAGAACACTCTCAAAGGTGCTTGTATTACTTTGGAAATCTCTTACAATGCTGAATGAATAGCTTCACACGCCCCTCCCCTTTTATAGACTCAGCAAAAGACAATCAAAGGACTCAAATAACTCCTAACAATTAAAACTAGCTAATGAAAAGTCTAAGAAAAATGAAAAGACTCATCATAAAAGGGGTGGGGGAGGTTACAAGGAATATTCTAGGATTTTTGCAGCTGATTACATCAATCTAGAAGCATCTAAAACGTGCACAATATCAGCCACACAAATATATGTAACCTAAGACTCTTCATATTCCCAGCATTAATCCTTGCAATTGCCTCAACTTCAACAGAGCATAACTTCCAGAATACTCGGCCAAATCACGCGTTCTTGGGCTTGTTAGAAAGCCCTGGAAGTCTATTTTCAGAATGGGCTCATTTGCTCAATTTGGATAAGCGGTTTGAAAGTTATGGCCCAAACAATGCACCTATCTCAGACTGGACTGGATCAGCATAACGTATCTTTGAGTGATATTTTGCCCAATCAAATGATGTCCAAATTAAACAAACTTGGGCTTATTTGAAAGCTGAAATCTTAAAATTCAAAAGCACATGGGCCCTCAAGTTGTGGGTCCACTTGAGCTTGTCCAAAAGTGGTCACAAAAATCGGGTTCCGCAGGGATGAATTCGGCACCAAATTTCTAGCAAAGCTTAACCTCTTTTTGACCTCTCCACAGTGTCGTGAGTCTTTGAACTCACTTAAGAAGACCAAATAAGCACACTTCCAAGCATGATCTTCTTTGACCCTTTTCTTCTTTGAAATTGGTCTTGAATAAAAATGATGCATATGGAAATATGCATCACCTTGGTTCAAATGGTGGAGTTGAGAGTAGCAATCTTGAACATAGGTAGAAGGAAGAAACCGAGCTTTAAGCTTAGATTTCATCTTCTCCCAAGTTCTAATTTTGGACTTCCTTTCTCTTACTCTGTTGGCACACAAATTAGTCCACCGAAGAGAAGCATATTTTCGAAGCCTTAAAGCAACCAGCTTCACCTTCTTATCTTCTGGGATGTCCTTGTACTCAAAAATTCTCTCAAGAGTATGCAACCAATCAAGGAACTCTTCAGGATCAAAATTGCCTTCAAATTTAGGAACTTCCACTTTGAAGTCATTTGAACTAGCTTAAAACTGTGGCTCTTCTCTTGCCATTCTTGTTGGTTCCTCTTCACTTGATGATTCAACATCATGGCTAAAGACTTGTTCATGCATTCTAGGTTCAGATTGAAGAGTTTCTTCATTTAGTTTTTGCTTTTGCTTCAAAACTGAACCGAATTGCTTTCTCAGGTACTCATTTTGTGCTTGAGTTTCTTGATTCTTTTGTGCATCCTCTTGAATCTTCTTCCCCAAAAACTCATTCTGTTTCATCAAAGCTTCAAATCTTTCTTCCAAGGTCATGCTTGTAGTACTCATGCTTGAAATGGGTTGCTAGAACAAATGAACCAACACGGAATAGGGTGGCATGGACGTGCTTAATGGCACGGGGTGGCCGTGTTGATTTTCTGCCAAGCACGGCTGAAAACAGGCGGTTTGAGGTTTGTGTTTGAGAATGTGTTTGAGGTGGCTTTGGGGCGTGTAGGGGTTGGCTTTAGGCCAAGATGAAACTTGCTTTGATACCAAATATGATGTATCTCCCAAGGGTTAAAACTCAAACTCCATTTAATAGTGAAAGCTTAAAACCAAGAGAGAATACAATCAAGGAGAAATTAATGAAAGTGGCACGTAATAGGCTGTTTGTGAGGTAGCAAACACGTAAGGTAGGAATGGTATTCAGAATCAAAGGATTGTAAATGGGAAAAGGATAAGGAACTTGAAGTATCTTCAAAAGATTAAATGCAAACAAAGCTAGAAAGCAAGAACACAAGGATTTGCAATCTGAAAACTAGCTTGGTAATCTTCAAACCCATGTAGATAAACAAGGTAGATGGATAGAACTAAACCTCTGTTTGGATACAGAAACACCACCGAATAAAGGTTTAGGGCCCTTAAACTTGGTTAAGATACAGAAACACCACTTAAACAAGTTTAAGACCACACTTGAACACCACCTTAACCGGCCTAGCTAAGGATAAGCAAGCGAAGTGTTGAATGCACGAAGGCACGAAAGTAAAATGCTCTCAACTGGTTTTTGATTCAAATTCTGATTGATTATTTCATACATGGCCGTGTGCTCCTTAAATAAAATAGCCTAGCAAGCATCAAACCAAGCAAGCACACTCCTTAACCTTTCCTTCCTAGGGACGAAAGGTATTAGCTTAGCCCTAATTACACGGTTAGAGATAACCGTGTACTAATCTGATGTATGTCCCGAGGGTCCAAGCTAAAACTCAAGTCAAGAGTGAAAGCTTACAAACCAAGGGAGGATACAATCAAGGGAAACCAAGGAAAAGGGGCACGTAATATGCTGGTTGTGAGGCAACAAACACGAGAGGGAGGAATGGAACTTAGAATCAAGTGATTCTAAATGAGAAAACAAAGAGAATTTGATGTGAATTGATGTATGTCTCAAGGGATGGAAGGAAGAGAGTAGCAAGCTACCAAGAACACAAAGCTAGCTAGTGAAATCAAGACAAAAGGGGTCTACGTTCAAGGGAGGCACGGTCGTGCCTATAAGCACGGTATGGCCGTGCCAACTTGCTGCCATGTTTGTTAAGCCTAGTGGTGTTTCACGGTTTGAGATGGGCTTAGTGTTTGGGTTGCAAGCTAAATCAAAAGGGATACCTTTAGCCTAGGTCAAGCATGAAAATGGATGTAAGAAGGGTTATGGTTGTGTGGAATGGAAAGAAGAATCAAAGTTAGGATTTACTAACTCAAGATTAAGCTAGCAAACTCACTTTAACTCTCTTTGAACACTTGAGATAAAACACCAAATGAGATAGAACTAAACTTGAAGAATGGATATAGAAACACCATCAAACTCAAGTTTAGGGCCCTTAAACTATGATTAAGATACAAATATCACCACTTAATTGAGCTTAAGACTTCACTTGAATACCACTTTAATCGGCCTAATTAAGGATAAGCAAGTTTAGTATTTGGAGTGTGCCTAAGCACGAAAGCACAAAGCTCTCAACTTGGGTTTTGATTCAAATCTTGTTATCTTTATCAAAGTGGCTGTGTGTTTCTTAAATAGAACAATCTAGCAAGCAGCCACACAAGCAAGCACATACCTCACCTTTCCCTCCTAGTGAGGAAAGGTATTAACTATGCTTAATCCACATGGTTTAGGCTAACCGTGTGCCCTAAACCTTTATTTGGTGGTGTTTTTGTATCCAAACAAAGGTTTAGTTCTATCCATCTACCTTGTTTATCTACACGGGTTTTGATGTACCCATGAGAGGCAATGAGAGTGAGCAAGTTCAAAGGCAATCCACTCCCAAGGAAGTCCAAGAAGCCACCCAAGTCATGAGAAAATTCATAGAAGATCAAGACTACTGCCCAGCAATTCTGGTCAGCAAGCACAGCAACTTGGTGACCCTAATCACCTAGGCTAAAGGTGGTTTAGGCTCGTTTAATTTCTTTGGGGTTTAAGTTTAGGAAGTTAGCTTTACAATAAAGCAAATTTCAAGTCATTTGGACTTCATTTGCCCATCCAACTCAGCCCTTGAAGTCAAGCTATCCAATCTGCCTAGAACAACCATTTCAGTACCCGATTTTGATGCTCCATTTTCTCTATCATTAGATGAACTTTGGGACTATCAAATCCACTTTTTGAAATCCTTTTGAAGTGTACTGAAAGGCCAGCAAAATAGTTGGAAGTCAAATCCTTGGTTGGGGTTTCAAAAGCAAGCAAGCTCCCAAGAGGTGCAGGCTGATGGCAGCAGATATATCCTTGCCTTTTTCAGGGGGTAACTTTAAAACGGCTGGGAGTTTAAAGCTGCAAGAGGCCTTTCTGGAAACTGTACTTCCAGAGCTTTCGCCCAGCTTTTGAATCAACCCATTTGGAGAAGTATTTTGGAAGTTATGCTCATTTGAAGTTGGTGCTGCAGTTCTGAAAAGCACTGGCAGCTTTTACTTTTGCTTTTGTACTTGTTGCTTTTTGGTCCCCCTTCCCCTTGTCCTTTTGGCCGGTTGTTTGGCCTTGGTTTTCATGGGTTTTTTGCTGATTATTAAGGCTTATAAATATGGGAAGAACCTCAGCATGTAAGGCAACTTTGAATGAATGTATTTGGTTGAGTTTAAACTCCCTTGTTTCTCTTCTACTCTTGCTTATCACTAGCTTAGCTCCCTAGTGTGGTGTTCAAGAGTCCTTGAAGATCAATTGAGTGGTGATATCTGTATCTCTTTGATCCTTAAGGAGGGCTCTAAGTGAACTTGGTGGTGATATCTATATCCAAGTGAGCTTAGTTTATCTTCTGTTTCTTTGTTGCTTGCAAACCCCTTTCTTCTTCTCTCTCTCTTTTACCTCACTACTTAAGATCCCTTCTTTGATCTTCATTTCAAGGTCTTAGAAGTGCACCAAGTGGTATCAGAGCTATTGGCTACTCTCCTAGGCTATAGCTTCCAACCCCAAATACATACCATTAACTCAAACACAAAAACCAGCCCAAAGCTTCACCATCCGCAACTTGCACCCATGTCAGGCAGCAAAACGGCACGGCCACCCCGTGCTAAAGTGCACGACCGTGTCACTGCCCATTCTCACCATTTCAACACAGCAAACCAGCACGGCCTGCCCGTGCCTTTGAGCACGACCGCGCCTTACCCAACCGTGCTAGAACACACCATTCCTCTTTCAAAAGAACCAAGATGTCTTCAAGCACTTCACTGGAAGAAAAGTTTGAGCAACTCATGAAGCTAAATGCGGAAAAGGATGCTCGACTTGAGTATCTTAGGAAGCAATTAGCCCAAGCTATGAGGAACAATCGAAGGGAGATTCAAAGCTCTCACTCTAGTGACTCTCACTCGGTGGGAGAAGAATCCGAAGACAACCCATTTGCTACAAGTGATGAAGACCATGAGAGGAGGCCAAGAAGAGCAAGGAGAGGCAAACCACTTGCCTTTGATTTCAAGGTGGAGATCCCGGAGTTTGAAGGCCAACTTAACCTGGACGAATTCATAGAGTGGATGAACACCGTTGAAAGGATCTTCGAATACAAAGATGTGCCGGATGACAAGAAGGTAAAACTTGTGGCTCTTAAACTTCGCAAGTATGCTTCAATTTGGTGGAGTAATGTAGTGTCTAAGAGGGCTAGAAAAGGGAAGGATAAGATTAGGTCTTGGAGGAAGATGAAGGAGAAACTTAAGACCAAATTCCTACCTCCCCACTACCTACAAGACAACTACACCAAACTCCATAACCTTAGACAAGAATCTAAGAGTGTGGAGGATTACACCCGTGAGTTTGAAAGACTTATCATGACTTGTGACCTTAGGGAGAATGAGGACCAAACTATTGTGAGGTACTTAGGAGGATTGAATGACTCCATTCGGAATGTTGTAGAATTACAACAATACACTACTCTTGATGAGATTTGCTCCTTAGCTCACAAAGTTGAACAACAAAAGAAAGCTAAATACAAGAAAGAACTCCCTAAACCTCCACAAAGAGCCTATCCATTCAACAAGGGGAGTTTACCCCACACTCCTAAACCCACAAACACCCCCACATCCTCATCCCTACCCAAGCCAAACACACCCAAGCCACCCCTTAACCCATTTGAGAAAAGAAGGTGTTACAAGTGCTAAGGTTTCGGGCACATAGCTTCGGATTATCCCAATAGGAAGGTCATTACCTTAGTTGAATATCAAGCACTTGAGCAAGCCGAGTTGGGGGAGGAAGGGAGTGATAAGGAAGTTCACTTGATGGAAATGGAGGAGGAGTATATTAAGGAGGCAGATGAAGGAGAATTGCTTGTACTTAGGAGAGCCTTGAGTGGTCATAAGGTTCCAAACTGGGAAGAACAACGAGAGAACATCTTCCACACCCGGTGCACCGTCAATGGCCGTGTATGTTCCCTCATTGTGGATGGAGGTAGTTGTGCCAATGTCGCCTCAACTACTTTGGTGGAGAAGCTCCAACTCAAGACCGAACCTCACCCTCACCCATACTCCATTCAATGGCTCAATCAAGGTAAAGGTCTCCAAGTCTCTACTCGTTGTTTGATTGCATTGTCTATTAGTAAAAGTTATAGAGATGAGTTGTGGTGTGACATCCTTCCCATGGATGCTTGTCACATTTTGTTGGGGAGACCTTGGCTCTTTGATCGTAAGGTCATGCATGATGGGTACCAAAACACTTACACCCTACTCAAAGATGGCCGAAAGATCACCCTTGCCCCCCTAGCCCCACATCAAATCACCAAACCCAAAGCCAAAGAGGATCCTAAGGGAGGAGAAATGTTATTATCTCTCCTTGAACCGGCACTCTTGTCCTCCCATCATGAATACAAGACCCTCAAGGAAATGATCCTCTACACACCCCCACAAGAAAAAACCGAAGCCCCTCTTCACCCATTAGCCTCTCAACTCCTAAAACAATTTTCCCATGTTTTTCCTGAAGAGATACCCTCCGGCCTACCCCCTCAAAGATCCATCCAACACCACATAGACCTCATTCCCGGGGCCATTTTACCCAACAAGCCGACATATAGAATGAACCCCAAGGAAACTTTGGAGATTCAAAGGCAAGTGGAGGAGTTGATTTCCAAAGGTTTGGTGCGTGAAAGCTTGAGTCCTTGCGCCGTACCCGCCCTTCTTGTCCCCAAGAAAGATGGCTCTATGAGGATGTGTGTGGATAGCCAGGCCATCAACGAAATTACTATCAAGTACCGGCATCCCATACCAAGGCTAGAAGACATGCTTGATGAACTCCATGGGTCTAGGGTCTTTTCCAAGATAGACCTAAGGAGTGGGTACTACCAAATCCGGATTCGAGAAGGGAATGAGTGGAAGACCGCTTTCAAGACCAAGATGGGGCTTTATGAATGGCTAGTCATGCCATTTGGCCTTCCCAATGCCCCGAGCACATTCATGAGACTAATGAACCAAGTGTTCAAGCCGTTTCTTGGGAAATGTGTGGTGGTATATTTTGATGACATATTGGTGTTTAGCAAGACCGAGGAGGAACATTCCGGTCACCTCAAGCAAGTCATGATGATCCTTAAACAAGAGCAACTCTATGGGAATCTCAAGAAGTGCTCTTTCTTTACTCTTGAGGTGGTATTCTTGGGATATATAGTTTCGGGCCAAGGCATTAGTGTTGATCAAAGCAAGGTGGAAGCAATCAAGACATGGCCCATTTTCACCTCCATGCATGATGTTAGGAGCTTTCATGGATTGGCTTCCTTTCATAGGAGGTTTATACGCCACTTTAGCACCATTGCCGCCCCCATGACCGAGGTATTGAAGGTGAGTAAGTTCATTTGGACACCACAAGCACAAAAGTCATTTGATGAACTCAAAGAGAAGCTAACTCATGCACCGGTCCTAGCTCTCCCATGCTTTGACAAGGTGTTTGAAGTTGAGTGTGATGCCTCCGGAGTGGGCATAGGAGCGGTTTTGATCCAAGAAGGAAGACCCCTTGCTTACTTTAGTGAGAAACTAAGTGAGTCAAGGAGGAAGTATTCAACCTATGACAAGGAGTTCTTTGCTATCATCCGTGCCCTAGAACATTGGACTCACTACTTGATGGCCAATGAATTCATCTTGCATTCCGATCATGAAGCTTTAAAGTACATCCAAGGCCAACACAAGTTGAACTCTCGACATGCAAAATGGGTTGAGTATTTGCAATCATTCCACTTCATGATCAAGCACAAGTCCGGGAAGCTCAACCAAGGTGCGGATGCTTTGTCTAGGAGACACCTCCTTTTATTCCAAATTGGTTCATGTGTGCTTGGATTTGAGCATCTCAAGTCCTTGTATAGGATGATGAAGATTTCAAGGAGCTATATGAGGCTTGTCTAACTCACCCAAAGGGGGAATTCTTATTACAAGAAGGATACTTGTTCAAAGGCAACTGATTGTGTGTACCTAGAAGTGGCACACGTGAGCTTATACTTAGAGAAATTCATGGTGGATCTCTTGCCGGCCACTTTGGAGAAGACAAGACCTACACTATGGCCAAAGAGCACTACTATTGGCCTCACATGCCTAAGGACATCCAAGACTTGATCAAGAGGTGCTCTACTTGTCAAATGGCCAAGAGCCATGCACTCCCTCAAGGGCTTTACACCCCATTGCCTACACCACAAGGGCCATGGCTAGATGTGAGCATGGATTTCATACTTGGTCTCCCACGTACCCAACGCAACAAAGATTCCATTTTGGTGGTGGTTGATCGGTTTTCCAAGATGGCCCACTTCATAGCTTGCCACAAAACCAATGATGCTTCTCATATAGCCGATTTGTACTTCAAGGAAATAGTAAGGCTTCACGGCATACCCCTTACTATTGTTTCGGATAGGGACTCAGAGTTCCTAAGTCACTTTTGGATCACACTTTGGCGAAAGTTGGGCACAAAGTTAAAGTTTAGTACTACTTGCCACCCTCAAACGGATGGCCAAACCGAAGTGGTGAACCGAACATTGGGAACCTTGCTAAGGGTCCTAGTGAAGAAGAACTTGAAGGCTTGGGACCTCCTACTTGCGCATGCCGAGTTCGCCTACAATAGAGCCCCAAGTAGAACCACCAACGAGTCCCCCTTCAAGGTGGTGTATGGTCAAAATCCACTTGGACCTCTTGACCTTCTACCCATACACCAAGAGAAGATGAATGTTGAGGCTAGCAAGAGGGTAAAGGCAATTCAAGAGCTCCACAAGAAGGTCCAAGATCAAATTGAGAAGTCCAATGAGAGGTACAAGAGTCAAGCCAACAAGCACCGCAAGCAAGCCTTATTCAAACCGGGAGACCTAGTTTGGGTGCACCTTAGGAAGGAACGATTTCCCTCCAAAAGGAAATCCAAGCTCTTGCCACGGGCCGATGGGCCTTTTGAGGTCCTTGAAAAGATCAATGACAATGCCTACAAAATTGATCTTCCGGGAGAATACGGGGTGTCTTGTACATTCAATGTGGCGGACCTTAAGCCTTACTTTGATGATGATCATCTTGAGAATTTGAGGGCAAATTCTCTCCAACAAGGGGAGGATGATGTACCCATGGGAGGCAATGAGAGTGAGCAAGTTCAAAGGCAATCCACCCTCAAGGAAGTCCAAGAAGCCACCCAAGTCATGAGAAAACTCATAGAGGATCAAGGCTACTGCCCAACAATTCTGGTAAGCAAGAACAGTAACTTGGTGACCCTAATCACCTAGGCTAAAGGTGGTTTAGGCCCATTTAATTGCCTTGGGATTTAATTGTACGAAGCTAGCTTTCCAATAAAGCAAATTTCAAGTCATTTGGACTTCATTTGCCCATCCAACTCAGCCCTTGAAGTCAAGCTATCCAATCTGCCCAGAACAACCATTTCAGTACCCGGTTTTGATGCTCCATTTTCTCTATCATTAGATGAACTTTGGGACTATCAAATCAACTTTTTGAAATCCTTTTGAAGTGTACTGAAAGGCCAGCAAAATATTTGGAGGTCAAATCCTTGGTTGGGGTTTCAAAAGCAAGCAAGCTCCCAAGAGGTGCAGGCTGATGGCAGCAGATATATCCTTGCCCTTTTCAGGGGGTAACTTTCAAACGGCTGGGAGTTTAAAGCTGAAAGAGGCCTTTCTGGAAACTAGACTTCCAGAGCTTTCTCCCAGCTTTTGAATCAACCCATTTGGAAAGTATTTTGGAAGTTATGCTCATTTGAAGTTGGTGCTGCAGTTCTGAAAAGCACTGGCAGCTTTTACTTTTGCTTTTGTACTAGTTGCTTTTTGGTCCCCCCTTGCCCTTGTCCTTTTGGCCGGTTGTTTGGCCTTAGTTTTCATGGGTTTTTTGCTGATTATTAAGGCTTATAAATATGGGAAGAACCTCAGCATATAAGGCAACTTTGAATGAATGTATTTGGTTGAGTTTAAACTCCCTTGTTTCTCTTCTACTCTTGCTTATCACTAGCTTAGCTCCCTAGTGTGGTGTTCAAGAGTCCTTGAAGATCAATTGAGTGGTGATATCTGTATCTCTTTAATCCTTAAGGAGGGCTCTAAGTGAACTTGGTGGTGATATCTATATCCAAGTGAGCTTAGTTTATCTTTTGTTTCTTTGTTGCTTGCAAACCCCTTTCTTCTTCTCTCTCTCTTTTACCTCACTACTTAAGATCCCTTCTTTGATCTTCATTTCAAGGTCTTAGAAGTGCACTAGGTTTAAAGATTGCTGAGCTAGTTTTCAGATTGCAAATCCTTGTGTTCTTGCTTTCTAGCTTTGTTTGCATTTAATCTTTTGAAGATACTTCAAGTTCCTTATCCTTTTCCCATTTACAATCCTTTGATTCTGAATACCATTCCTACCTTACGTGTTTGCTGTCTCACAAACAGCCTATTACGTGCCACTTTCATTGATTTCTCCTTGATTGTATTCTCTCTTGGTTTTAAACTTTCACTCTTAAATGGAGTTTGAGTTTTAACCCTTGGGAGATACATCATATTTGGTATCAAAGCAAGTTTCATCTTGGCCTAAAGCCAACCCCTACACGCCCCAAAGCCACCTCAAACACATTCTCAAACACAAACCTCAGACCGCCTGTTTTCAGCCTTGCTAGGCAGAAAATCAACACAGCCACACCGTGTGATGCACATCTCATAGGGCATTACATACAATCTTGTTCATCAAATCCCTTTGGGGTGGCTTCATTTCAAATCCAAGTTTGGCAAGATCTTTTTTCTTCTCCATTGTTTGAATTCTATGGTAAAAGGCACTTTATGGAGTTTTACTTGAACTTTAAAATGCCATTTTTAAAAGACCTTTTTTTGGGGAGCAAGCATGATGTGCCCATGGAGGATCATGATGATGGTCAAGCCTAAGGTCACCCCAAATCCAAGGATGTGCAAAAGGTTCTTAAGCTTGTGAGAAACCAACTTGAAGCCCAAGAGGATTACTTTCCGATTCTACCCAGCAAGAGTCTCGCGTTTCTGACCTTGGTTGCCTAATTAAATGACAAGTTGGGCCCTTCTTTTTGCCTTGTTATTTTAGTTCCAGAAATAAGCTTTCCAATAAGCCTCTATCTAGTCATTTGGACTCCATTTACCCACTCAATTCAGCCTTCAAAGCCCAGCTATCAAAACTACCTGTTTTCTGTTACAGTTCTGGCAGCTTGGATTGTTCGGCCCATATCTTTCGATTGGCAGATCCAAAGCCAATGAAACTTGAACCATTGGAAACTAGACTTCTTAAGCTTTCCCGGGATATCTCATTTGTTCAATTTGGTGTAGTATCCATGGAGTTATGGCTCAGAGAAGTTGACCTTGCTATAGATTGTAACGGCTGCATTTAATGCGTGGATTGAAAGCCTTAAGTGTGTGTTTATGCTTCTCCAATGGCTCCCAGCTGATGGGGACCATCCAACCAAACCTTCCAAAACCATTGCCAATGATCCCTCCCCTGCTAAGGAGTCCAAAGAGGCCAAAGAAGTTCATGCCTTAGTCAGAAATCATATGCACAAAGAAGAAATCGAACTGCCCAGTTCATACCGTTTCTGGCCCGGTTTTGTTTCCTTGTTGGAGCAAAATGTAGAAGGGGAAATTTCCTGCACGCACCACCCCCTTCAAGCTTAAGATCTTAGCTTTCCAACAAGACCATTTGCAAGGCATTTGGAGTCCATTAGGTCAGTCAACCAAGCCAAAACCGAAGACAGCGCACTACAGGGCGCAATCCAGCACAGCCTAAATTAAGGGGACGATTGGCTGACCTATTCAACTCCAACTTTTGTCAAACTTTAGGGCATGAAAAGGCACCTAAATATTTATCAAATCATGGCCCTAAAGTTGAGCTAAGGGACCAGCTTGTGCTTCTTTTACCCAGCCAAAGAAGGAAGGAAATTCCTTTTAACCGGTTACAAGGGAGGGCCGGCTGCAACCTTGGTTTTGGAGTGTACTCTTGTCCCCTTGACAGATTCAAGGCCCCAAGCTGCTGCACATTGGCTTTTGGATGCTTGACACCTCAATGTTGAGATTAATTAAGCTAGTGAGGTGTCAAGGTTAGGCTAGATCACTTGTATAATCAACTTGTACTTGTAATCTAGCTTAGGCTTAGTCATTTAGTCACTTTTCAGCTGGTTTTTGCAGCCATTGGCCGAGTGAAGGAGGGTGTGGCCTATAAATACCCCCTCTCTTCCTTTTGTAAGGGTGTTTTGTCAAATTGAATACAAGTTTGAGCATTGTCTCTCCCAAATCCTAGTTCTATATCTTAAGTGTGGCAACTTAAGTGGTGTCTAGGTCTCTTTATCTCAATTAGGTGGTGTTTTTGTATCCTAATTGATCTAAAGAGATTGCCCAAGTGTTCAACAAGAGTGGCTCCTCTTGGATTATCTGTTGAAGGCACTTGTTCTATCAACTTGTTCTTCTCCCATCTTCACGCGCCTACCTTTCTTTTGCTTCCATTTCTTTGGCAAGTGTAAGGAGAAATACATCAATTGGTATCAGAGCCTTGGCTACCCTCCTGAGCTTGCTTCCACCTACAAACACAGCCCCAAACACTTAGCCACAAACACCCTTAAACACATCTCCCTTCCTCTCCTTTGCACGTTCTTGCTGTGCCCAGGACAGAACTTAAGCACGGGTACCCCGTGCCACTCGGCACGACCGTGCCTTCTGCCCAACACCCCCATTCGATTCCCGCAGCCTAGCACGGGTAGGCAGTGCCCTACAGCACGACCGTGCCGTTTGCTAACCGACTCAAAACATCACATCTCCCTCCCTACTACCACCATGTCTTCAAGCCTCACCCCGAAACAAGTGGCCGAGGCTGCCCTTAAGGAGAAGGCCGAGTTGGAGGCTAGGGTCAAGTATCTCCAAACTCAATTAGGCCAACTCCTAGAAGAAAAGAGAAGAAGTTTGAGGGACTCTAGGAGCCCCACGGAGCAAGGACCTCGGATTGGTCCCGAGGAAGAAGGAAGTTACCCTCGTGAGTCATCTAGTGAAGAGGACGAGGGAGGAAGACCATTCTGCCCTAGTGGAGGTGGCAACCTTGACTTCAAAGTCGACATACCTGAGTATGAAGGCCACCTAAACCCCGATGAGTTCTTAGATTGGCTTCGAACTGTTAAGAGGGTGTTCGACTACAAGGACATCCCGGATGAGAAAAAGGTAAAACTGGTAGCCCTTAAGCTTCGCAAATATGCTTCAATTTGGTGCGCTAACTTAGTGGCCAAAAGGGCAAGGAAGGGAAAGGGGAAAATCCGAACTTGGGCACAAATGAGGGATAAACTAAGGGCCAAATTTCTACCCACCCATTACCTTCATGACAACTACCTCAAACTCCGTAACCTCAAACAAGGTACCAAGAGTGTGGAAGAGTATACTAGGGAGTTCGAACAACTCCTCTTGAAATGTGATTTAAGGGAAGATGAGAGTCAAACCCTTGTGAGGTATTTGAGTGGATTGGATGAACAAATTGCCCATGTCATTGAGCTACACCCGTACTCTTCTCTTGATGAGCTTAGTTCCCTAGCACACAAAGTGGAACAACACCGTCAGGCTAAAGGGAAGGGGATCATGTCCAAACCCCCTCCCCCTACTCGGCCTTACCCTTTCCAAAGACCCCCAAACACAAATCCCAAACCTCAAGCTCCACCACCCCCACGGCCAAACCCCTCAAATGCCCAAAATACACCTCAACGAAACCCCCCCAAGCCGGAAGAGAGAAGGAGGTGTTTTCGGTGTCAAGGGTTAGGGCACATTGCCTCCGAGTGCCCAAATAAGAGAGTTGTCACCTTGGCCGAATTTCAAGCTTCCTTTGAGGAGTTTAATGAGGAGAATGAAGAAGAAGGGGAACAAGTACCGAATGAATCCCTAGAAGAAGTGGAAGAGGGTCTGGATGAAGGAGAACTCTTGGTCATTCGAAGGGCCTTAAGTGGTCTAGCCTCCCAAGATGAGCTTGAACAAAGAGAGTCCATCTTCCATACAAGGTGCACCATAGGAGGCAAGGTGTGCTCCCTTATCATTGATGGGGGAAGTTGTGCAAATGTGGCTTCACAATCTATGGTGGACAAACTCAAGCTCTCGGTGACTCCCCATCCAAAGCCATATACCATCCAATGGCTCAATCAAAGCAAAGGTTTGCAAATCTCTTCCCGGTGCCTCTTGTCCTTAAGCATTGGGAAAGCTTATAAAGATGAGATTTGGTGTGACATTGTTCCCATGGATGTGTGTCATGTCTTGTTGGGTCGCCCTTGGCTCTTTGATAGGAGGGTCATGCATGATGGCCGTATGAATACCTACACCTTCACCAAGAACCACAAAAAGATCACCCTCACTCCCCTCAAATCAACCACCCCCTCCAAGCCTAAGGAAAACCCACAAAGAGATGTCTTTCTCACTACCCTCCTCAAATCCCAAATGCATGAGTTTGCACCCTACAAAGAGTGGATATTGCTAGGCCATGAACCGACCTTAACCTCGGTCACCCACCACCCCATGCTTGTACCCCTCCTACACACCTTTCAACATGTCTTCCCTTAAGAGATACCTTATGGCTTGCCACCCAAGCGGTCCATCCAACACAAAATTGACCTTGTGCCCGGTTCCACTCTCCCAAATAAACTGGCCTATAGGATGAACCCTCAAGAAACTCAAGAAGTCCAACGTCAAGTTGATGATCTCCTAGCTAAGGGTCTAATCCGTGAGAGCTTAAGCCCCTGTGCCGTCCCGACCCTACTTGTGCCAAAGAAAGATGGAAGTATGAGAATGTGTGTTGATAGTAGAGCTATCAACAAGATCACCATCAAGTACCGGTACCCTATCCCAAGGTTGTAGGATTTGCTTGATGAGCTTCATGGAGCCACTATCTTCTCCAAAATCGACCTTAGAAGTGGCTATTATCAAATCCGGATTTTTGAAGAGGATGAATGGAAGACGGCCTTCAAGACCAAGGGAGGCCTATATGAGTGGTTGGTCATGCCATTTGGCTTGACTAATGCACCAAGCACTTTCATGAGACTTATGAATGAGGTGCTTAGGCCGGTCATAGGCAAGTTTATTGTCGTCTATTTCGATGACATTCTTGTGTATAGCCGGGATGAGCAAGAGCATGCAAGCCACCTTCACCAAGTCTTGAGCATTTTGGCTCAAGAAAAGCTCTATGGTAATCTGGAGAAATGTCATTTTTTCACCCCCCAAGTTATCTTCTTGGGTTATGTGGTTTGGGCTCAAGGCATCCATGTTGATGAAGATAAGGTCAAGGCCATCCGTGAGTGGCCTACTCCCGCCTCGATACAACAAGTCTGAAGCTTCCATGGTTTGGCTTCCTTTTATAGGAGATTTGTGAAGGATTTTAGCTCTATTGTCGCTCCCATGACCGAGGTCATCAAGGGAAAGACCTTTAAGTGGAATGAACAAGCCCAATTGGCCTTTGAGGAAATCAAGAGGAGGCTCACAAGTGCTCCTATCCTAGCACTACCAAGCTTCTCCAAGGTCTTTAAGGTGGAGTGTGATGCCTCCGGAGTGGGAATCGGGGCTGTTTTATCTCAAGAAAAACGGCCCATTGCGTTCTTTAGTGAGAAGTTGAATGACGCCAAGAAGAAGTACTCCACCTATGATAAAGAGTTCTATGCAATAGTTCGAGCTTTGGAACATTGGAGGCACTATCTAGTAGGGGCTGAATTCATTTTACATTCGGACCATGAAGCCCTCAAGTTCATTCAAGGGCAACATAAGCTCAACCCCCGCCATGCTAAGTGGGTCGAGTACCTCCAAGCATTCAACTTCATGATACATCACAAGGCTGGCAAGCTAAACAAGGGAGCGGATGCACTCTCTAGGAGATACTTTCTCCTCTCGGTCCTAGAATCCAAGGTACTTGGGTTTGAAATTGTCAAAGGGATGTACACCAATGATGAGGACTTCAAAGAGATCTATGTCAAATGTGCCAACCACCCCTACGGTCTCTTCTATGTCCTAGAGGGGTTCCTCTTCAAGGGGTCACGGCTTTGCATCCCCAAGTGTGGGTTTAGGGAGTTACTAATTCAAGAGCTTCATAGTGGTGCTCTATCCGGTCACTTTGGGGTGGAGAAGACTTGTTCAATGCTCAAGGAGCATTATTATTGGCCGAAGATGGCTAAAGATGTGGAACACTTTATCAAAAGGTGTTCAATTTGCCACATGGCTAAGAGCCATGTCCTTCCCCACGGTCTCTACTCTCCTTTGCCCGTGCCTTTAGCCCCATGGGAAGACATTAGTTTGGACTTCATCACAGGTTTGCCTCGCACTCAAAGAAGCAAGGACTCCATCATGGTGGTGGTGGACCGATTCTCCAAAATGGCCCACTTTGTTCCTTGTCACACCACCCATGATGCCACCCACATAGCCAATCTCTACTTCAAGGAGATTGTAAGACTACATGGCATCCCCAAAAGCATGGTTTCGGATAGGGACACTAAGTTCCTTAGTCACTTTTGGCTCACACTTTGGAGAAAGATGGGGACACACCTCAAGTTCAGTACCACTTGTCACCCCCAAACCGATGGCCAAACCGAGGTGACTAACCGGACTTTGGGAACCTTGCTTCGGGTACTTGTGAAGAAGAACCTCAAGGCTTGGGATGAACTCTTGCCCCATGCGGAGTTTGCTTTCAATCGGGCACCAAGCAAAACCACCCACCTCTCCCCCTTTCAAGTGGTCTATGGGTACAATCCAAAAACACCCATGGACCTCACTCCCATTCCTACACTGAACAAGTTTAGTTGGGAGGCTGAGAAAAGGGCCAAAGAGATCAAAGACCTTCATGCTCAAGTCTGGGAAAGGATTGAGAAGGCTAATGCCCAGGCCATGCACCAAGCCAACAAGCACAAGAGGGAGGCCCATTTCCAACCAGGAGACTTAGTGTGGATCCACTTGAGGAAGGAAAGGTTTCCAAGTAAATGCAAGTCCAAAATCATGCCGAGATCGGATGGCCCCTTTGAGATATTGGAGAAGGTCGGGCCTAATGCCTACAAGGTCAACTTGCCGGGTGAGTATGGGGTCTCTGCCACCTTCAATGTGGCTGACCTCAGTCCATACTTTGAAGAGAATGAAGAAATCCCAAGTTTGAGGCCAAACTCCAACTCACCTGGGGGGGATGATGGGGACCATCCAACCAAACCTTCCAAAACCATTGCCAATGATCCCTCCCCTGCTAAGGAGTCCAAAAAGGCCAAATAAGTTAATGCCTTAGTCAGAAATCACATGCACAAAGAAGAAATCGAACTGCCCAGTTCATACCGTTTCTGGCCCGATTTTGTTTCCTTGTTGGAGCAAAATGTAGAAGGGAAAATTTCCTGCACGCACCACCCCCTTGAAGCTTAAGATCTTAGATTTCCAACAAGACCTTTTACAAGGCATTTGGAGTCCATTAGGTCAGTCAACCAAGCCAAAACCGAAGACAGCGCACTGCAGGGCGCAATCCAGCACAGCCTAAATTAAGGGGACGATTGGCTGACCTATTCAACTCCAACTTTTGTCAAACTTTAGGGCATGAAACGGCACCTAAATATTTATCAAATCATGGCCCTAAAGCTGAGCTAAGGGACTAGCTTGTGCTTCTTTTACCCAGCCAAAGAAGGAAGGAAATTCCTTTTAACCGGTTACAAGGGAGGGCCGGCTGCAACCTTGGTTTTGGAGTGTACTCTTGTCCCCTTGACAGATTCAAGGCCCCAAGCTGCTGCACATTGGCTTTTGGATGCTTGACACCTCAATCTTGAGATTAATTAAGCTAGTGAGGTGTCAAGGTTAGGCTAGATCACTTGTATAACCAACTTGTACTTGTAATCTAGCTTAGGCTTAGTCATTTAGTCACTTTTTAGCTGGTTTTTGCAGCCATTGGCCGAGTGAAGGAGGGTGTGGCCTATAAATACCCCCTCTCTTCCTTTTGTAAGGGTCTTTTGTGAAATTGAATACAAGTTTGAGCATTGTCTCTCCCAAATCCTAGTTCTATATCTTAAGTGTGGCAACTTAAGTGGTGTTTAGGTCTCTTTATCTCAATTAGGTGGTGTTTCTGTACCCTAATTGATCTAAAGAGATTGCCCAAGTGTTCAACAAGAGTGGCTCCTCTTGGGTTATCTCTTGAAGGCACTTGTTCTATCAACTTGTTCTTCTCCCATCTTCACACGCCTACCTTTCTTTTGCTTCCATTTCTTTGGCAAGTGTAAGGAGAAATACATCACCAGCGGTTCCTTGGCTTAAATTCCAGAGATCCCAGCATATTTTTGGAATATTTGGGAGGTTACACATTGAAAGGATGGAGTTGTAATGGCTTAGATTCTAGAAGAGTCATTGTCTTAATAGCCTTGTTTAAATTCCTTGTCTTTTGTTTTCCTAGTGTTTAATGCTTTGTAACTCATGAGTTAGCAGCATTTTTAGAGTCTTCTTTGCCTATAAAAGGCCCTAGGACGTGTACTTTGGATATCAATCAATGAATGAATGAAATTGAGTGAGTTTAATCATAAAGTTGAGTGCTATCTCCCTTCTTGTAACTTTCTCTCTTGCTTATCTCTGGATTAGCTCTCTAGAGTGGTGTTCAAGAGTTCTTTTTGATCATTTGAGTGGTGATATCTTATCTCACTTGATCTTGAAGTTGAGCTCTAAGAATCTTGGTGGTGACATCTTATCCAAGATACTTAGTTTTATCTTCTCTTTCATTATTAGCTACATTCGAACCGCACTCACTTTACGACCCTTCTTAGTCCTTGTTCCTTTGGGGCTTAGAAGTGCATCATTTGGTATCAGAGCTATTGGCTGCTCTCCTCGGCCATAGCTTCCAGCCCCAAACACATCCCTTTAACCCAAACACAAAACTAACCCATAAAGAACCCCTACCCTTCATCCATCATGCCTACCTTTAGTGACTTCAAAAAAGAGCTAGCCTTGATTGACATTGAGTTGATTAGCCTTGAAATACCGAGATTTTATGGCCAAAAGGATGAGTTTACAACTTGGTTTTCTAAGGCAGAGCAAGCCTTTGATTGTCCCAACCTTAGTGACCAAGAGAAGTTCAAGGTGGTTATTTCAAAATTGAGAGGCTGTGCACTTCAATGGTGGAAAAATTACAAGTTTAGGAGATGGAAGAAAGGAAAAGAGAAGGTGAGAACTTGGAAGAAGTTGAGGAATAAGTTGATCGGTGCCTTTGGCCCACTCACTTACACGCTTAAACATGTTCCTCTACTTCCTAAGAAGAATTGCTCAAGGCCCTCGTGTGTGGACACCTTTTTCAACAAGGAGACTCGAAAGAGTCATCATATTTCTAGCCTTCCTACCTTGCTGCCCTTGAAGGATATCATCTCGTATGAAGATGAAGGGGTAGATGAAGAGGAAGAAGATTTAAATCAGTTTGATCTACCTCCCATCTTTGATGACTATGGTGATGAAGAACTCTTAAACTTTGAAGACTACGGTGATGAAGAGCTCTTAGACTTTAAAGAGCTACGAGAAACCTCAGCTCCTTCAACTTTTTGTGAGGAAGAAGAACAAGTTCAGAAGGAAGAACTTCATCTCCCTCTTTACATGGATTTCCATCATGAAGACAATGAGATTAACTTTGACCTACCTCCAAGATTTGATGAGCATGAAGATGACAAAGGCCCTTGCAAGATATTAATCATCTTGGGCAGCCCGCCAAAGTTTGAATTGAAGTAAGAGGAGATTGTACAAGGATTTGGGCAATGCTCAACTCAAGGAGGTTGTCCTTACTCTCAACAAGAATTGAGGGCAATTCTTTCCCAACAAGGGGAGTATGATGCACATCTCATAGGGCATTACATTGATGCACTTCTAAGACCTTGAAATGAAGATCAAAGAAGGGATCTCAAGTAGTGAAGCAAGTGGAAGTGAAGAGAAGATGGGTTTGCAAGCAACAATGGGATGAAGAGATAAACTAAGCTTACTTGGATAAGATATCACCACCAAGTTCACTTAGAGCTCTCCTTAAGGATCAAGTTAGATAAGATATCACCACTCAAATGATCTTTAAGGACCCTTGAACACCACACTAGGGAGCTAGGCTAGTGATAAGCAAGAGTAGAGAAAGAAACAAGGGAGTTTAAATTCAACCCAAATGCATTCATTCATAAGATGCCTTACATGCTGAGGTTCTTCCCCTACTTATAGGCCTTACAATCAGCAAAAAACCCATGAAAACTAAGGCCAAACAACCGGCCAAAAGGACAAGGGAAAGGGGGGGACCAAAAAGCAACAAGTACAAAAGCAAAAAGTAAAAGCTGCCAGTGCTTTTCAGAACTGCAGCACCAACTTCAAATGGGCATAACTTCCAAAATACTTTTCCAAATGGGATGATTCAAAAGCTGGGAGAAAGCTCCGCAAGTCTAGTTTCCAGAAAGGCCTCTTGCAGCTCCAAACTCCCAGCCGTTGGAAAGTTACCCCCTGAAAAAGGCAAGGATATATCTGTTGCCATCAGCCTGTACCTCTAGAGAACTTGCTTGCTTTTGAAACCTCAACAAAGGATTTGACTTCCAACTCTTTTTCTGGCCTTTCAGTACACTTCAAAAGGATTTCAAAAAGTGGATTTGATAGTTCCAAAGTTCATCTAATGATAGAGAAAATGGAGCATCAAAACCGGGTACTGAAATGGTTGTTCTGGGCAGATTGGATAGCTTGACTTCAAGGGCTGAGTTGGATGGGCAAATGAAGTCCAAATGACTTGAAATTTGCTTTATTGGAAAGTTAACTTCCTAAACTTAAAACCCAAGGCAATTAAACAGGTCTAAACCACCTTTTTAGCCTAGGTGATTAGGGTCACCAAGTTGCTGTGCTTGCTGATCAGAATTGCTGGGCAGTAGTCCTGATCTTCTATGAGTTTTCTCATGACTTGGGTGGCTTCTTGAACTTCCTTGGGAGTGGATTGCCTTTGGACTTGCTCACTCTCATTGCCTCCCATGAGTACATCATCCTCCCCTTGTTGGAGAGAATTTGCCCTCAAATTCTCAAGATGATCATCATCAAAATAAGGCTTAAGGTCCGCCACATTGAATGTACAAGACACCCCGTATTCCCCCGGAATATCAATTTTGTAGGCATTGTCATTGATCTTTTCGAGGACCTTAAAAGGCCCATCGGCCCGTGGCAAGAGCTTGGATTTCCTTTTGGAGGGAAATCGTTCCTTCCTAAGGTGTACCCAAACTAGGTCTCCTGGTTTGAACAAGGCTTGCTTGCGGTGCTTGTTGGCTTGACTCTTGTACCTCTCATTGGACTTCTCAATTTGATCTTGGACCTTCTTGTGGAGGTCTTGAATTGCCTTTACCCTCTTGCTAGCCTCAACATTCATCTTCTCTTGGTGTATGGGTAGAAGGTCAAGAGGTCCAAGTGGATTTTGACCATACACCACCTTGAAGGGGGACTCATTAGTGGTCCTACTTGGGGCTCTATTGTAGGCGAACTCGGCATGTGCAAGTAGGAGGTCCCAAGCCTTCAAGTTCTTCTTCACTAGGACCCTTAGTAAGGATCCCAATGTTCGGTTCACCACTTCGGTTTGGCCATCCGTTTGAGGGTGGCAAGTAATACTAAACTTTAACTTTGTGCCCAACTTTCGCCAGAGTGTGATCCAAAAGTGACTTAGGAACTTTGAGTCCCTATCCGAAACAATAGTAAGGGGAATGCCGTGAAGCCTTACTATTTCCTTGAAGTACAAATCGGCTATATGAGAAGCGTCATTGGTTTTGTGGCAAGCTATGAAGTGGGCCATCTTGGAAAACTGATCAACCACCACCAAAATGGAATCTTTGTTGCGTTGGGTACGTGGGAGACCAAGTATGAAATCCATGCTCACATCTAGCCATGGCCCTTGTGGTGTAGGCAATGGGGTGTAAAGCCCTTGAGGGAGTGCATGGCTCTTGGCCATTTGACAAGTAGAGCACCTCTTGATCAAGTCTTGGATGTCCTTGGGCATGTGAGGCCAATAGTAGTGCTCTTTGGCCATAGTATAGGTCTTGTCCTCTCCAAAATGGCCGGCAAGAGATCCACCATGAATTTCTCCAAGTTTCACGTGTGCCACACCTTGGTACACACAATCGGTTGCCTTTGAACAAGTATCCTTCTTGTAATGAGAATTCCCCCTTTGGGTGAGTTAGACAAGCCTCATATAGCTCCTTGAAATCTTCATCATCCTTGTACAAGGACTTGAGATGCTCAAATCCAAGCACACATGACCCAAGTTGGAATAAAAGGAGGTATCTCCTAGACAAAGCATCCGCACCTTGGTTGAGCTTCCCGGACTTGTGCTTGATCATGAAGTGGAATGATTGCAAATACTCAACCCATTTTGCATGTCGAGAGTTCAACTTGTGTTGGCCTTGGATGTACTTTAAAGCTTCATGATCAGAATGCAAGATGAACTCATTGGCTATTAAGTAGTGAGTCCAATGTTCTAGGGCACGGATGATAGCAAAGAATTCCTTGTCATAGGTTGAATACTTCCTCCTTGACTCACTTAGTTTCTCACTGAAGTAAGCAAGGGGTCTTCCTTCTTGGATCAAAACCGCTCCTATGCCCGCTCCGGAGGCATCACACTCAACTTCAAACACCTTGTCAAAGCATGGGAGAGCTAGGACCGGTGCATGAGTTAGCTTCTCTTTGAGTTCATCAAATGACTTTTGCGCTTGTGGTGTCTAAACGAACTTGCTCCCCTTCAATACCTCGGTCATGGGGGCGGCAATGGAGCTAAAGTGGCATATGAACCTCCTATAAAAGGAAGCCAAGCCATGAAAGCTCCTAACATCATGCATGGAGGTGTGGGAATGGGCCATGTCTTGATTGCTTCCACCTTGCTTTGATCAACACTAATGCCTTGGCCCGAAACTATGTATCCCAAGAATACCACCTCAAGAGTAAAGAAAGGGCACTTCTTGAGATTCCCATAGAGTTGCTCTTGTTCAAGGATCATCATGACTTGCTTGAGGTGACCGAAATGTTCCTCCTCGGTCTTGCTAAACACCAATATGTCATCAAAATATACCACCACAAATTTCCCAAGAAACGGCTTGAACACTTGGTTCATTAGTCTCATGAATGTGCTCGGGGCATTGGAAAGGCCAAATGGCATGACTAGCCACTCATAAAGCCCCATCTTGGTCTTGAAAGCGGTCTTCCACTCATCCCCTTCTCGAATCCGGATTTGGTAGTACCTACTCCTTAGGTCTATCTTGGAAAAGACCCTAGACCCATGGAGTTCACCAAGCATGTCTTCTAGCCTTGGTATGGGATGCCGGTACTTGATAGTAATTTTGTTGATGGCCTGGCTATCCACACACATCCTCATAGAGCCATCCTTCTTGGGGACAAGAAGGGCGGGTACAGCGCAAGGACTCAAGCTTTCACGCACCAAACCTTTGGAAATCAACTCCTCCACTTGCCTTTGAATCTCCGAAGTTTCCTTGGGGTTCATTCTATATGCCGGCTTGTTGGGTAAAATGGCCCCGGGAATGAGGTCTATGTGGTGTTGGATGGATCTTTGAGGGGGTAGGCCGGAGGGTATCTCTTCGGGAGAAATATGGGAAAATTGTCTTAGGAGTTGAGAGGCTAATGGGTGAAGAGGGGCTTCGGTTTCATCTTGTGGGGGTGTGTAGAGGATCATTTCCTTGAGGGTTTTGTATTCATGATGGGAGGATAAGAGTGCCGGTTCAAGGAGAGATAATAACATTTCTCCGCTCTTAGGATCCTCTTTGACTTTGGGTTTGGTGATTTGATGTGGGGCTAGGGGGCAAGGGTGATCTTTCGGCCATCTTTGAGTAGGGTGTAAGTGTTTTGGTACCCATCATGCATGACCTTGCGATCAAAGAGCCAAGGTCTCCCCAACAAAATGTGACAAGCATCCATGGGAAGGATGTCACACCACAACTCATCTCTATAACTTTTACCAATAGACAATGCAATCAAACAACGAGTAGAGACTTGGAGACCTTTACCTTGATTGAGCCATTGAATAGAGTATGGGTGAGGGTGAGGCTCGGTCTTGAGTTGGAGCTTCTCCACCAAAGTAGTTGAGACCACATTGGCACAACTACCTCCATCCACAATGAGGGAACATACACGGCCATTGACGGTGCACCGGGTGTGGAAGATGTTCTCTTTTTGTTCTTCCCGGTTTGGAACCTTATGACCACTCAAGGCTCTCCTAAGTACAAGCAATTCTCCTTCATCCGCCTCCTCAATACCCTCCTCCTCCATTTCCATCAAGTGAACTTCCTTATCACTCCCTTCCTCCCCCAACTCGGCTTGCTCAAATGCTTGATATTCAACTAAGGTAATGACCTTCCTATTGGGACAATCCGAAGCTATGTGCCCGAAACCTTGGCACTTGTAACACCTTCTTTTCTCAAATGGGTTGAGGGGTGGCTTGAGTGTGTTTGGCTTGGGTAGGGATGAGGATGTGGGGGTGTTTGAGGGTTTAGGAGTGTGGGGCAAACTCCCCTTGTTGAATGGATAGGCTCTTTGTGGAGGTTTAGGGAGTTCTTTCTTGTATTTGGCTTTCTTTTGTTGTTCAACTTTGTGAGCTAAGGAGCAAATCTCATCAAGAGTAGTGTAATGTTGTAATTCTACAACATTCCGAATGGAGTCATTCAATCCTCCCAAGTACCTCACAATGGTTTGGTCCTCATTCTCCCTAAGGTCACAAGTCATGATAAGTCTTTCAAACTCACGAGTGTAATCCTCCACACTCTCAGATTCTCGTCTAAGGTTATGGAGTTTGGTGTAGTTATCTTGTAGGTAGTGGGGAGGTAGGAATTTGGTCTTAAGTTTCTCCTTCATCTTCCTCCAAGACCTAATCTTATCCTTCCCTTTTCTAGCCCTCTTAGACACTACATTACTCCACCAAATTGAAGCATACTTGCGAAGTTTAAGAGCCACAAGTTTTACCTTCTTATCATCCGGCACATCTTTGTATTCGAAGATCCTTTCGACGGTGTTCATCCACTCTATGAATTCATCCGGGTTGAGTTGGCCTTCAAACTCCGGGATCTCCACCTTGAAATCCAAGGCAAGTGGTTTGCCTCTCCTTGCTCTTCTTGGCCTCCTGTCATGGTCTTCATCACTTGTAGCAAATGGGTTGTCTTCGGATTCTTCTCCCACCGAGTGAGAGTCACTAGAGTGAGAGCTTTGAATCTCCCTTCGGTTGTTCCTCATAGCTTGGGCTAATTGCTTCCTAAGATACTCAAGTTGAGCATCCTTTTTGGCATTTAGCTTCATAAGTTGCTCAAACTTTTCTTCTAGTGAAGTGCTTGAAGACATCTTGGTTTTTTTTGAAAGAGGAATGGCGAGTTCTAGCACGGTTGGGTAAGGCACGGTCGTGCTCAAGGGCACGGGCAGGCCGTGCTGGGTTGCTGTGTTGAAATGGAGGGAAAGGGCAATGGCACGGTCGTGCACTAGAGCACGGGGTGGCCGTGCCGTTTTGCTGCCTAGCGCAAAAGCAAGCTACGGCTGGAGAAGTTTTTGGCTGATTTTTGTGTTTGAGTGAATGGGATGTGTTTGGGGTTGGAAGCTATGGCCTAGGACAGTAGCCAATAGCTCTGATACCACTTGATGCACTTCTAAGACCTTGAAATGAAGATCAAAGAAGGGATCTCAAGTAGTGAAGCAAGTGGAAGTGAAGAGAAGATGGGTTTGCAAGCAACAATGGGATGAAGAGATAAACTAAGTTTACTTGGATAAGATATCACCACCAAGTTCACTTAGAGCTCTCCTTAAGGATCAAGTGAGATAAGATATCACCACTCAATTGATCTTTAAGGACTCTTGAACACCACACTAGGGAGCTAGGCTAGTGATAAGCAAGAGTAGAGAGAGAAACAAGGGAGTTTAAACTCAACCTAAATGTATTCATTCAAAAGTGTGTTACATGCTAAGGTTCTTCCCATATTTATAAGCCTTAACATTCAGCAAAAACCTATGAAAAACAAGGCCAAACAACCGGCCAAATGGAAAAGGGGAAGGGGGACCAAAAAGCAACAAGTACAAAAGCAAAAGTAAAAAGCTGCCAGTGCTTTTCAGATCTGCAGCCCCAACTTCCAATGAGCATAACTTCCAAAATACTTGCCCAAATGGGTTTATTCCAAATCTGGGAGAAAGCTCTGAGAGTCTAGTTTCCAGAAAGGCCTCTTGCAGCTTCAAATTCCCAGCTATTGGAAAGTTACACCCTGAGAAAGTGAAGGATATATCTGCTGCCATCAGACTGCATCTCTTAGGAACTTGCTTGCTTTTGAAACCCCAACCAAGGATTTGACTTCCAACTCTTTTGCTAGCCCTTCAGTACACTCCAAAAGGATTTCAAAAAGTGGATTTGATAGTTCCAAAGTTCATCTAATGATAGAGAAAATGGAGCATCAAAACCGGGTACTGAAATGGATGTTCTGGGCAGATTGGATAGCTTGACTTCAAGGGCTGAGTTGGATGGGCAAATAAAGTCCAAATGACTTGAAATTTGCTTTATTGGAAAGCTAACTTCCTAAACTTAAAAACAAGGCAATTAAACAGGTCTAAACCACCTTTAGCCTAGGTGATTAGGGTCACCAAGTTGCTGTGCTTGCTGATCAGAATTGCTGGGCAGTAGTCTTGATCTTCTATGAGTTTTCTCATGACTTGGGTGGCTTCTTGAACTTCCTTGGGAGTGGATTGCCTTTGGACTTGCTCACTCTCATTGCCTCCCATGGGTACATCATACATACAACCTTGTTCATCAAATCCCTTTGGGGTGGCTTCATTTCAAATCCAAGTTTGGCAAGATCTTTTTTCTTCTCCATTGTGGCACTTTATGGAGTTTTACTTGAACTTTAAAATGCCATTTTTAAAAGGCCTTTTTTTGGGGAGCAAGCATGATGTGCCCATGGAGGATCATGATGATGGTCAAGCCTAAGGTCACCCCAAATCCAAGGATGTCCAAAAGGTTCTTAAGCTTGTGAGAAACCAACTTGAAGCCCAAGAGGATTACTTTTCGATTCTACCCAGCAAGAGTCTCGCATTTCTGACCTTGGTTGCCTAACTAAATGACAAGTTGGGCCCTTCTTTTTGCCTTGTTATTTTAGTTCCAGAAATAAGCTTTCCAATAAGCCAAGAATGTAGTCATTTGGACTTCATTTACTCACTCAATTCAGCCTTCAAAGCCCAGCTATCAAAACTGCCAGTTTTCAGTTACATTTCTGGCAGCTTGGATTGTTCGGCCCATATCTTTCGATTGGCAGGTCCAAAGCCAATGAAACTTAAACCATTGGAAACGAGACTTCTTAAGCTTTTCAGGGATATCTCATTTGTTCAATCTGGTGTAGTATCCACGGAGTTATGGCTCAGAGAAGTTGACCTTGCTGTAGATTGTAACGGCTGCATTTAATGCGTGGATTAAAAGCCTTAAGTGTGTGTTTATGCTTCTCCAACGGCTCCCAGCGGCTCCTTGGCTTAAATTCCGGAGATCCCAGCATATTTTTGGAATATTTGGGAGGTTACACATTGAAAGGATGGAGTTATAATGGCTTAGATTCTAGAAGAGTCATTGTCTTAATAGCCTTGTTTAAATTCCTTGTATTTTGCTTTCCTGGTGTTTAATGCTTTGTAACTCATGAGTTAGCAGCATTTTTAGAGTCTTCTTTGCCTATAAAAGGCCCTTGGATGTGTACATTAGATATCAATGAATGAATGAAATTGAGTGAGTTTAATCACAAGGTTGAGTGCTATCTCCCTTCTTGTAACTTTCTCTCTTGCTTATCTCTAGATTAGCTCTCTAAAGTGGTGTTCAAGAGTTCTTCTTGATCATTTGAGTGGTGATATCTTATCTCACTTGATCTTGAAGTTGAGCTCTAAGAATCTTGGTGGTGACATCTCATCCAAGATCCTTAGTTTTATCTTCTCTTTCATTATTAGCTACATTCGAACCGCACTCACTTTACAATCCCTTCTTAGTCCTTGTTCCTTTGGGGCTTAGAAGTGCATCACCGTGCCATTAAGCACATCCATGCCACCCTATTCCGTGTTGGTTCATTTGTTCTAGCAACCCGTTTCAAGCATGAGTACTACAAGCATGACCTTGGAAGAAAGATTTGAAGCTTTGATGAAACAGAATGAGTTTTTGGGTAAGAAGATTCAAGAGGATGCACAAAAGAATCAAGAAACTCAAGCACAAAATGAGTACTTGAGAAAGCAATTGGGTTCAGTTTTGAAGCAAAAGCAGAAGCTAAATGAAGAAACTCTTCAATCTGAACCCAGAATGCATGAACAAGTCTTTATGATGGAGACCATCCCACCAAACCTTCAAAAGCCATTGCCAATGATCCATCCCCCGCTAGGGAGTCCAAGAAGGCCAAAGGAGTTCATGCCATAGTCAGAAAACGTATGCACAAAGAAGAAAGTGAACTGCCCAGTTCATACCGTTTCTTACCCGGTTTTGTTTCTCTGTTGGAGCAAAATGCAGAAGGGGAAATTTCCTGCACGCACCACCCCCTTAAAGCTTAAGATCTTAGCTTTCCAACAAGACCTTTTTCAAGGCATTCGGAGTCCATTTGGTCAGTCAACCAAGCCAAAACCTGAGACCGCACACTGCAGGGCGCAATCCAACACAGTCCGAAATAAGGCCCTAGTTGGTTGACTTCCTCAACTCCAACTTTTGTCAAATTTTGCAGTATGAAAGGGGACATAAATAATTATCAGGTCATGGGTTCAAATTCCATCCAAAGCACCCCCTTGTGTTGGTATTAACCAGCCAAAAGGACATAAAAATCATCCTTTTACCCGGTTCTTCCCAAACCGGTACAAGGTCTGATTTTCTTGGGTTGTGCTTGTCCCCTTGCCTCCCCACTTGCTGAATGAGTCATTTTGCTGCATTCAAGGATCCATGTAAGCCTGACACCTCATTCGGGAGGCATTATAACCCCTAATGAGGTAGATTAAGCTAGGTAGTGAGGTGTTTAGCTAGCATTGGTTGATTAGATGTGTAACTCTTCCCCAAATGTACCTAGCTATTGATTTTGCTGCTTGGAAGGGGAGCGGGGTTCGGCCATCAAGCTTAAAAACCAGCTTGAGCCTCACTTTGCAAACAACTTTGAATGAATGAATTTGTGAGTTCCCAAACTCTCTCTACAAAAACTCCTAGTGTTATATCTTGAGCTTGGCAACTCAAGTGGGTCTCTAGGTTTCTTTCTCTCAACTAGAAAGGTGATTAAATTCTGTAACTAGTTGATATAAAGAGATTGCCCAAGTGTTCTCCAAGGGTGGCTCCTCGGATTATCCCTTGCAAGGTCACTTGACTATCCAAACTCTTGATTTCTCCTCTCCCTTGCTGTTTTTTCCTTCTTCTTATTTTGGATTCCACTTTGAGGCAAGTTGTGAGTTGGTTTCTTCTTCTTACAACCTTCCATCAAATCAACTTGGTATCAGAGCCTAGGCTACCCTCCTGAGTATTGCTTCCAACCTCAAACACATCCCAAACACAAAACGCACAAAAACATCCCAAACACTCCCCCCACGGATTTTCAGCCGTGCACAACCAGAAACACAGCATGGGTGCCCCGTGCCCCCATAGCACGACCGTGCCACACAATTCCTGCAACCTTCAATTTCCAGCAACCCAGCACGGTCACCCCGTGCCAACCCACACGACCGTGCCACATACCCTGTCCCAGAATTCACCCTCAGCCCATGAGCACGCCCACCCCGTGCCACTGCACACGGCCGTGCCTCCCTCTTCCCGTCCCAAAACACTAAGCTTCCACCACAAAACTATCATGTCCGCTAGCCTCACCCCTTCCCAAGTGGCTGAACAAGCTCATAGGGAGAAAGCCGAACTTGAGGCTCGAGTCAAGTACCTTCAACGGCACCTTGGCCAACTTATGGAAGAAAAGAGGCGACACCAATGGGGCTCTAGAAGTTCAAGCAAGCATGGGGACTCGGACGACTCCGAGGGAAGCAACCCCTTTGGAGATTCAAGCGAAGAAGAGCAAGGTAGACGTCCCCGCCGACATCAAAGGCAAGATGAACGAGGTTATGGAGATTTCAAAGTTGATATCCCGGAGTTTGAAGGACAACTTGATCCGGATGTCTTCCTCGATTGGTTGCAAACGGTGGAGCGAGTCTTTGAGTACAAAAACATCCCGGAAGGCAAAAAGGTAAAGCTAGTGGCCTTGAAACTTCGCAAATATGCATCTATTTGGTGGTCCAATGTTGTGTCTAAGAGAGTAAGAAAGGGGAAAAGTAAGATCAAGACTTGGGAGAAGATGAAGTCCAAACTAAAGGCCAAATTCTTACCCCCACATTACCTCCAAGACAATTTCCTTAAACTCCACCACCTCAAACAAGGTTCCAAAAGTGTAGAAGAGTACACTAGGGACTTTGAACAACTCCTCTTGAAATGTGATTTGAAGGAGGACAACTCCCAAACCTTGATTCGATACTTGAGTGGTCTTGATGAGCAAATTGCCCATGTTGTTGAGTTGCGTCCCTACACCTCTCTTGATGAGCTAAGTGCTCTAGCCCACAAAGTTGAAATGCAAAAGAAACTCAAAGGCAAGAATCCCATCCCTAAGCCTACCCCACGGCCTTATGGCTTCCAAAAGCCTCCATACACTCCTCAAAAATCCTTCCCATCCCCGAACCCGAAACCCCCACAAAACACCACTCCACAAACTCCCTCCAAACAACCACCCCCAAAACCCTCTAGCAAAATCCGGGGTTTTCGTTGCCAAGGCCTTGGACACTATGCTTCCGAGTGTCCCAACAAGAGAATGGTTTCTCTAGCCGAGTATCAAGCTTCCCTAGAGGAGCTAGAAGAGGAGGTAGAGAAGGGGGAGGAAGAGAAAGAGGTGTATTTAAATGAAACCATAGAGGAGGTTGAAGAGGGCCCGAATGAAGGAGAACTTTTGGTCATTCGGAGGACCTTGAGTGGCCTAGCTTCCCATGATGAGCTTGAACAAAGAGAATCCATCTTCCGTACAAGGTGCACCGTAGGTGGCAAGGTGTACTCCCTTATCATTGATGGGGGAAGTTGTACGAATGTGGCCTCACAATCCATGGTGAACAAACTCAAACTTCCGGTGACTCCCCACCCAAAGCCATACACCATCCAATGGCTTAATCAAAACCAAGGTTTGCAAATCTCGTCTCAGTGCCTCTTATCCTTAAGCATTGGGAAAACTTATAAAGATGAGATTTGGTGTGACCTTATCCCCATGGGTGCGTGCCATGTCTTGTTGGGTCGCCCTTGGCTCTTTGATAGGAGCATCACGCATGATGGCCACATGAACACTTACACCTTCACCAAAGATCACAAGAGGATCACCCTCACTCCCATCAAACCAACCGCCCCCTCCAAATCCAAGGCAAGCTCACAAAGAGATGTCTTTCTCACTACCCTCCTCAAATCCCCTATGCATGAGTTCGCACCTCACAAGAAAAGAAAAAAAGCTCATTTTCAGCCTGGGGACCTAGTATGGGGCCAATTGAGGAAGGAGAGATTTCCTAACAAGAGGAAATCCAAATTAATGCCAAGATCGGATGGGCCTTTCGAAATCCTTGAGAAGGTTGGCCCAAGTACTTACAAAATTGACCTCCCCAGTGATTATGGGGTGCCCGCCACCTTCAATGTGGCCGACTTGAGCCCTTGCTATGGTGAAGATGAAGAGTTGTCGAGTTTGAGGCCAAACTCCAACCAACCCGGGGAGAATGATGGAGACCATCCCACCAAACCTTCAAAAGCCATTGCAAATGATCCATCCCCCGCTAGGGAGTCCAAGAAGGCCAAAGGAGTTCATGCCATAGTCAGAAAACGTATGCACAAAGAAGAAAGTGAACTGCCTAGTTCATACCGTTTCTGAGCCGGTTTTGTTTCTCTGTTGGAGCAAAATGCAGAAGGGGCAATTTCCTGCACGCACCACCCCCTTAAAGCTTAAGATCTTAGCTTTCCAACAAGACCTTTTTCAAGGCATTCGGAGTCCATTTGCTCAGCCAACCAAGCCAAAACCTGAGACCGCGCACTGCAGGGCGCAATCCAGCACAGTCCGAAATAAGGCCCTAGTTGGTTGACTTACTCAACTCCAACTTTTGTCAAATTTTGCAGTATGAAAGGGGACATAAATAATAATCAGGTCATGGGTTCAAATCCCATCCAAAGCTCCCCCTTGTGTTGGTATTAACCAGCCAAAAGGACACAAAAATCATCCTTTTACCCAGTTCTTCCCAAACCGGTACAAGGTCTGATTTTCTTGGGTTGTGCTTGTCCCCTTGCCTCCCCACTTGCTGAATGAGTCATTTTGCTACATTCAAGAATCCATGTAAGCTTGACACCTCATTTGGGAGGCATTATAACCCCTAATGAGGTAGATTAAGCTAGGTAGTGAGGTGTTTAGCTAGCAATGGATGATTAGATGTGTAACTCTTCCCCACATGTACTTGGCTTTGTTTTTGCTGCATAGGGAGGGAGGGGAACTCGGCCATCAAGCATAAAATCAGATGGGCCTTTCATTTTGCAACTAACTTTGAATGCATGAGCTTGTAAGTTCTCAAAACTCTCTCCACAAAATTCCTAGTGTTATATCTTGAGCTTGACAACTCAATTGGGTCTCTAGGTCTCTTTCTCTCAACTAGAAGGTGATTAAATTCTATAACTAGTTGATACAAAGAGATTGCCCAAGTGTTCTCCAAGGGTGGCTCCTCGGATTATCCCTTGCAAGGTCACTTGACTATCCAAACTCTTGATTTCTCCTCTCCCTTGCTGTTTTTTCCTTCTTCTTGTTTTGGACTCCACTTTGAGGCAAGTTGTGAGTTGGTTTCTTCTTCTTACAACCTTCCATCAAATCAACTTGTAAGAAGAAGAAACCAACTCACAACTTGCCTCAAAGTGGAGTCCAAAACAAGAAGAAGGAAAAAACAGCAAGGGAGAGGAGAAATCAAGAGTTTGGATAGTCAAGTGACCTTGCAAGGGATAATCCGAGGAGCCACCCTTGGAGAACACTTGGGCAATCTCTTCGTATCAACTAGTTACAGAATTTAATCACCTTCTAGTTGAGAGAAAGAGACCTAGAGACCCACTTGAGTTGCCAAGCTCAAGATATAACACTAGGAGTTTTTGTAGAGAGATTTTGGGAACTCACAAATTCATTCATTCAAAGTTGTTTGCAAAGTGAGGCTCAAGCTGGTTTTTAAGCTTGATGGCCGAACCCCCTCCCCTTCCAAGCAGCAAAATCAATAGCTAGGTACATTTGGGGAAGAGCTACACATCTAATCAACCAATGCTAGCTAAACACCTCACTACCTAGCTTAATCTACCTCATTAGGGGATATAATGCCTCCCAAATGAGGTGTCAAGCTTACATGGATCCTTGAATGCAGCAAAATGACTCATTCAGAAAGTGGGGAGGCAAGGGGACAAGCACAACCCAAGAAAATCAGATCTTGTACCGGTTTGGGAAGAACCGGGTAAAAGGATGATTTTTGTGCCCTTTTGGCTGGTTAATACCAACACAAGGGGGTGCTTTGGATGGGATTTGAACCCATGACCTGATAATTATTTATGTCCTCTTTCATACTGCAAAATTTGACAAAAGTTGGAGTTGAGGAAGTCAACCAACTAGGGCCTTATTTCGGACTGTGCTGGATTGCGCCCTGCAGTGCGCAGTCTCAGGTTTTGGCTTGGTTGACTGACCAAATGGACTCCGAATGCCTTGCAAAAGGTCTTGTTGGAAAGCTAAGATCTTAAGCTTTAAGGGGGTGGTGCGTGCATGATGTATATGTGGGGGGGCAAGTGAACCAAATCAAACTCCAACTCAAATAAGCCAAATTGGAAAGAGAAATGAAAGATGGATGAGATGGATGAAGAACTTCACTACACAAGAAAAAAGGGATAGAACAAGATCTTATAATTGAGATAATCCTTAACGGAGCCACTCAATAACTTGATCTTGGGCTAATTCTCTTGTCTTACCAAGGAATCACTCCAATTGGAAAAGATAGAGAACCTAGAACACCACTTGAATTAGCCAAATTCAAGATATAGAACTAGGAATTTTTGAGAAACAAATGAGAATCACTCTCAAAGGTGCTTGTATTACTTTGGAAATCTCTTACAATGCTGAATGATTAGCTTCACATGCCCCTCCCCTTTTATAGACTCAGCAAAAGACAATCAAAGACTCAAATAACTCCTAACAATTAAAACTAGCTAATGAAAAGTCTAAGAAAAATGAAAAGACTCATCATAAAAAGGGGTGGGGGAGGTTACAAGGAATATTCTAGGATTTTTGCAGCTGATTACATCAATCTAGAAGCATCTAAAACGTGCACAATATCAGCCACACAAATATATGTAACTTAAGACTCTTCATATTCCCAGCATTAATCCTTGCAACTGCCTCAACTTCAACAGAGCATAACTCCCAAAATACTCGGCCAAATCACGCGTTCTTGGGCTTGTTAGAAAGCCCTGGAAGTCTATTTTTCCGAATGGGCTCATTTGCTCAATTTGGATAAGCGGTTTGAAAGTTATGGCCCAAACAATGCACCTATCTCAGACTGGACTGGATCAGCACAACGTATCTTTGAGTGATATTTTGCCCAACCAAATGATGTCCAAATTAAACAAACTTGGGCTTATTTGAAAGCTGAAATCTTTAAGCTTCAAAAGCACATGGGCCCTCAAGTTGTGGGTCCACTTGAGCTTGTCCAAAAGTGGTCACAAAAATCGGGTTCCGCAGGGATGAATTCGGCACCAAATTTCTAGCAAAGTTTAACCTCTTTTTGACCTCTCCATAGTGTCGCGAGTCTTTGAACTCAATTAAGAAGACCAAATAGGCACATTTCCATGCATGATCTTCTTTGACCCTTTTCTTCTTTGAAATTGGAGTTGAATAAAAATGATGCTTATGGAAATATGCATCATACTCCCCGGGTTGTTTTGAGTTTGTCCTCAAACTCAAAGGGTTGGCAAGCCTCTCAAGAAAGGGGTCACGCTCACAATATGGGAGCTTTTGGGGAAGGAGGTCACAGGGCATCACCTCTAGAGAGATATAGAAGAGAGTGAGGGGAGGATGATAAAACGGGTCATACCTGGTGAGGAGAAGAGGCGGAAGTGGGAAATCTTCTTTGGGGGCAAGGGTTTGGGAAGGATGAATGAGGGTTAAGGCTTGTCGGTCCTTTTGTGGTTTGAGGCTTTGACACGATGGAATAGGGGTCAAGGTGATTTTCTTCTCATCCTTAATAAAGGAGTAGGTGTTGAGGCGCCCATGATGAATTACATGGCGATCAAACATCCATGGTCTACCCAACAATATATGGCTTGAATCCATAGGAAGAATGTCACACAATATCTCATCCTTATAGTGGTCTCCAATAGAAAGAGAAATGAGGCACTGATGAGAAATGTATATACCTTTGCCTTGATTTAGCCATTGGATGCTATAGGGCTTAGGATGGGGTGTAGTCTCAAGTTTGAGCTTGTCCACCATGGTTTTGGATGCAACATTTGTACAACTACCTCCATCGATGATGAGGGTACAAACTTTCCCTTGAATAGTGCACCTTGTGGGGAAAATCGCCTCTCTTTGCTCCAAGCCTTCTTGAGTAGCAAATCCGCTCAATGCTCGCCTAATGACAAGCAACTCACCTTCATCGGGGCCTATGATAACCTCTTCTTCTTTTCCTCCAAACTTTCCTCTTCTTCATGGTCATGCTCCTCAAAAGAAGCTTGGTACTCAGCCAGGGAAACAATCTTCTTGTTAGGACACTCAGATGCAAAATGTACCATACCTTGACAACGGAAACAACGAACCTGGTCTTTTGGCCGTGAGGGCACTTTTGTGGGAGGTGGAGGGGTGATGGGAGGGACACTTTTGGCGGGTGAGGGGGCTTGAATTTGTGGGGGAAAGTAAGGTGATTCTTGAGAAAAAGGACGGGAAGGAGTCTTGGAAAAGATGCTCTTTTCCTTAGATTTCTTTTGTTGCTCTGCCTTATAGGCTAGAGAACTCAAGTCATCTAGGGATGAATAGGGTTGCAACTCAATTACATGAGCAATGGACTCATCAAGACCGGTCAAGTATCTTACCAAGGTTTGTGAGTCTTCTTCTCTCAAATCGCATTTGAGTAGGAGTTGTTCAAACTCCCGAGTGTATTCTTCCACACTCTTGGATCCTTGATTGAGTCGATGGAGCTTGAGATAATTGTCTTGCACATAGTGAGAGGGAAGAAACTTGGCCTTGAGTTTTTCTTTCATTTTGGCCCAAGTTCTGATTTTCCTTTCCCGTTTCTTGCTCTTTTCGCTCCAAGGTTAGCCCACCAGATTGAAGCATATTTTCTGAGTTTAAGGGCTACAAGCTTTACCTTCTTATCTTCCGGGATGTCCTCATATTCAAAGATCCTCTCAATGGTGTGCAAACAATCGAGAAATAAGTCCGGATCAAGTTGGCCTTCAAATTCGGGGATGTCAATTCGGACACCACCAATATTTCCTCCTTGCCTTCGTCTCCTTAGGGGTTCCTCATCACTTGAATTGGCATGGGAGTGATGGACTTCCTCTTCAGATTCAACCACCGGTTCATGAGGATGAGAGGGAGTGGGGCTATGAACCCACCTTCTTTTCTCCTCCAAAAGTTGCCAAAGTTGAGTTCGAAGATAAGTGAGTTGTGCTTCTAACTCTTCCACACGTGCTTGGTCGCTTCTTGTGGACTTTGTAGACATGTTGGAGATGCGTTGAAGGAAGAATATGCAGCAGGGGAAGTGGCACGGTCGTGCAAGGGGGCACGGTCAGGCCGTGCTATGCTTCGGCTGAAGAAAATGCAGAAAAGTAGAGTGGCACGGTCGTGCTTGGCGGCACGGGGGCACCGTGCTCCGTCTCGACTTGAAGATTCCTGGAAAAAAGAATATGGCACGGTCGGGTGTTGTGGCACGGGGGCACCGTGCTGCTTCTCTGGTCTTCAAGACTTCGGATTGCCGGTTTGTGCCTCTTTTTTTTTTTTTGTATTTTGGCTTTTTGGGATGTGTTTGGGTATGATGTGGGTCACTTAAAAGCCTTGGCGCTGATACCAATTGATGTATATGTGGGGGGGCAAGTGAACCAAATCAAACTCCAACTCAAATAAGCCAAATTGGAAAGAGAAATGAAAGATGGATGAGATGGAAGAAGAACTTCACTACACAAGAAAAAGGGATAGAACAAGATCTTGTAATTGAGATAATCCTTCACGGAGCCACTCAATGACTTGATCTTGGGCTAATTCTCTTGTCTTACCAAGGAATCACTCCAATTGCAAAAGATAGAGAACCTAGAACACCACTTGAATTAGCCAAATTCAAGATATAGAACTAGGAATTTTTGAGACACAAATGAGAATCACTCTCAAAGGTGCTTGTATTACTTTGGAAATCTCTTACAATGCTCAATGATTAGCATCACATGCCCCTCCCCTTTTATAGACTCAGCAAAAGACAATCAAAAGAATCAAATAACTCCTAACAATTAAAACTAGCTAATGAAAAGTCTAAGAAAAATGAAAAGACACATCATAAAAGGGGGGGGGGGGGAGGTTACAAGGAATATTCTAGGATTTTTGCAGCTGATTACATCAATCTAGAAGCATCTAAAACGTGCACAAAATCAGCCACACAAATATATGTAACCTAAGACTCTTCATATTCCCAGCATTAATCCTTGCAATTACCTCATCTTCAACAGAGCATAACTTCCAGAATACTCGGCCAAATCACGCGTTCTTGGGCTTGTTAGAAAGCCATGGAAGTCTATTTTCCAGAATGGGCTCATTTGCTCAATTTGGATAAGCGGTTTGAAAGTTATGGACCAAACAATGCACCTATCTCAGACTGGACTGGATCAGCACAACGTATCTTTGAGTGATATTTTGCCCAATCAAATGATGTCCAAATTAAATAAAATTGGGCTTATTGTAAAGCTGACATCTTAAGCTTCAAAAGCACATGGGCCCTCAAGTTGTGGGTCCACTTGAGCTTGTCAAAAAGGGGTCACAAAAATCGGGTTCCGCAGGGATGAATTCGGCACCAAATTTCTAGCAAAGTTTAACCTCTTTTTGACCTCTCCATAGTGTCGTGAGTCTTTGAACTCACTTAATAAGACCAAATAAGCACATTTCCATGCATGATCTTCTTTGACCCTTTTCTTCTTTGAAATTGGAGTTGAATAAAAATGATGCATATGGAAATATGCATCAGTGCAGGAAATTTCCCCTTCTGCATTTTGCTCCAACAGAGAAACAAAACCGGGTCAGAAATGGTATGAACTGGGCAGTTCAATTTCTTCTTTGTGCATACGTTTTCTGACTATGGCATGAACTCCTTTGGCCTTCTTGGACTCCCTAGCGGGGGATGGATCATTGGCAATGGCTTTTGAAGGTTTGGTGGGATGGTCTCCATCACTTTAGCCATGATGTTGAATCATCAAGTGAAGAGGAACCAACAAGAATGGCAAGAGAAGAGCCACGGTTTTAAGCTAGTTCAAATGACTTAAAAGTGGAAGTTCCTGAATTTGAAGGCAAGCTTGATCCTGAAGAGTTCCTTGATTGGTTGCATACTCTTGAGAGAATTTTTTCGTACAAGGACATCCCAGAAGACAAGAAGGTGAAGCTAGTTGCTTTAAGGCTTCGAAAATATGCTTCTCTTCGGTGGACTAATTTGTGTGCCAAAAGAATAAGAGAAAGGAAGTCCAAAATTAGAACTTGGGAGAAGATGAAATCTAAGCTTAAAGCTTGGTTTCTTCCTTCTACCTATGTTCAAGATTGCTACTCTCAACTCCACCATTTGAACCAAGGCAATCTGAGTGTAGAAGCATACACTCGTGAGTTTCAAAACCTTGTAATCAAGTGTGATTTGCAAGAACCAGAAGAGCAAACAATCGTTAGATACTTAGGAGGTCTTGATCCTAGGTATGCTAATATTGTTGATTTACAAGCTTATACTTCATTTGATGAGGTATGTGTGCTGGATCACAAGATTGAGCAGCAAAAGAAGAGCAAACAGCCCTCACGGCATGAAATCCCAAAGTCCTCACCACAAGAACAAACTGTGAATAAGGGGAGTTCACCCTGCACCCCTAAACCCACGGCTTCCACTTCCCCTACTCCATAAAAAAGCCAAACTCCACAAACAAGCCTACCCCCATAACCCTCAGAAAAACCCCTTCCTAAAGGTGTTCAAGGATGTTTTAAGTGCCAAGGCTTTGGCTACTTAGCATCAGATTGTACAAATCGAAGGTATGTTACCTTGACCGAATGGAAGGCAACAGAGGAGGTTGAATTAGAGGAGGAAATTGAAGGGCAAGATGGAGATGATCTTGAGGAGATAATGGTCGAGGCAGATGAAGGAGAAATGCTCACCATGGACACCAACCATCCACCAAGAAGCCATGAGCATCTCAGCCTTCCTATCACTTCTCATGAACCACCAAACCTTTCCCCCACTCCACCCATATCCCAAACACTCAAACAAAACTTCTATCAATTCATTCCAGAACCATTACTAGAAGCTCCTAATTCTGAATTAAGAGCATATGAGGAAGTGGTTCAAAGCAAGTTCCAGGAGTCTCCTACGTGCCACACTTAAATCAGCAAGGGGAGAGAAAAGAAAAGATTCTCTATGTTCAAGGGAGACTTATTTGATTGGCTGATTTTATTTCAGCCAAAATTGAAGCAAGAAGGGAAGGTAATTACCTAAATCTGATTTGTGGATAAATCTTTTTCAACAAGGGGAGGATGATGGAGGTCTTTCAATGCCCCTTGATTTAACGAAGCAAATCAAGCTAGGTATTTCATTTTGCTGCCCAAAGGATGAATAAACCATCCTAATTTTGTTTAAGTATTAAAACTGCAGGTCACGGGTTTAATTCCAGTAGCCAACCCGTTTTTGTGTGCTTAATTACTTAAGCCTTCTTGAGGTTTAAGTCAAATATTTTGCATTGGGTTTGAAGTTCCGGAAGTCAGCTTTGCATCAAAACACGTTTCATCCCATTTGGACTTCATGTACCCTCTCAAATTAGCCAATAAACCCAAGATATGCAAACTGCCCAGTTCAACCAGAATGTACCGGGTTTTGGGTATGTGATTTCTTAAGCTTAATGGTGGTTTAAGTCTTGGATTTTTATCTTTTTGGAATCCCCAAGATGTCTCCTTTCAGGTCCAAGCATTGAATTCCAATCATACTCAGAGGAAGTAAACAGATCAAATTATTTTGTCAAACCTGCCAGTTTTGGTCCAAAACCGTGCGGTTAAATGTTTTTGTAGAATTAACCTACTTAAACATGGTTTAACCTTGATTTCTTTGTTTGGGGGGGGGTTTGTACACACCCCAAGGTTTTCCCCTATGGCCTGAAAACAGAATCATGCTCACTTTTTGATGCAGTCCCCACCACCATTAGCAATGAAGAAGGTCCAACAAGTCAATCAAAGTCCAATACAAGCTCCAAGATACAAGCCATGGTCCAAATTGTCCAAGCAACCCAAGGTGGTGCACACGGGTTCAAGAACCAATCCTTACCCGGTTTTGTGCACTTGATTTCCTAAGCTTTAAGGAGGCTTAAGTCCTTAATTTTTGCATTTTGATAAACCTTAAGATGTCCCCTTTCATGCCCCAATGTTAGTTCACCACTATCCAAGTCAAAAAAAGGAGGAACAAGGTGTTTTGCCAAACCGGTCAGAATTGCACCTAATCTGCATGGTTTTTCTTTTAGCTTGAAAACCCCACTTAAACTTTGTTTAACCTTAATTTCTTGGTTGGGAGGGTTTAAACACATCCTAAACTTTCTTCCCATGGGTTGAAACCAGAGTCAAACTCACTTTTGTCAAGGTTAAACCAAGCCCCAAAACCGGCTACAAAACTATCCAAGAACCCGGTTCACAGTCCGGTTTTATTTTGCCCTCTCCGGTGGGTTTTCTTCACTTCAGCAACTATGGCACTGATGTAGATGTGGGTGGTAAGTGAACCAAATCAACTCAAACTCAAACTAAACAAGAATCAACCAAAGAAAAGTGAATATGGTGGAAGATAGTTTGAGATGGTTTGAAGAATAATAACAAAAAGAACAAGGATAAACAAGACCTTGTAATTAAGATAATCCTTCACGGAGCCACTCAATGACTTGATCTTGGGCTAATTCTCTTGTCTTAACCAAGGAATCACTCCAATTGGAAAAGGAAGAGAACCTAGAACACCACTTGAATGAGCCAAATTCAAGATATAGAACTAGGAATTTTGAGACACAAATGAGAATCACTCTCAAAGGTGCTTGTATTACTTTGGAAATCTCTTACAATGCTGAATGATTAGCTTCACATGCCCCTCCCCTTTTATAGACTCAGCAAAAGACAATCAAAAGACTCAAATAACTCCTAACAATTAAAACTAGCTAATGAAAAGTCTAAGAAAAATGAAAAGACACATCATAAAAGGGGTGGGGGAGGTTACAAGGAATATTCTAGGATTTTTGCAGCTGATTACATCAATCTAGAAGCATCTAAAACGTGCACAATATCAGCCACACAAGTATATGTAACCGAAGACTCTTCATATTCCCAGCATTAATCCTTGCAACTGCCTCAACTTCAACAGAGCATAACTTCCAGAATACTCGGCCAAATCACGCGTTCTTGGGCTTGTTAGAAAGCCCTGGAAGTCTATTTTCCAGAATGGGCTCATTTGCTCAATTTGGATAAGCGGTTTGAAAGTTATGGCCCAAACAATGCACCTATCTCAGACTGGACTGGATCAGCACAACGTATCTTTGAGTGATATTTTGCCCAATCAAATGATGTCCAAATTAAATAAAATTGGGCTTATTTTAAAGCTGACATCTTAAGCTTCAAAAGCACATGGGCCCTCAAGTTGTGGGTCCACTTGAGCTTGTCCAAAAATGGTCACAAAAATCGGGTTCCGCAGGGATGAATTCGGCACCAAATTTCTAGCAAAGTTTAACCTCTTTTTGACCTCTCCATAGTGTCGCGAGTCTTTGAACTCACTTAAGAAGACCAAATAGGCACATTTCCATGCATGATCTTCTTTGACCCTTTTCTTCTTTGAAATTGGACTTGAATAAAAATGATGCATATGGAAATATGCATCATACTCCCCGGGTTGTTTTGAGTTTGTCCTCAAACTCAAAGGGTTGGCAAGCCTCTCAAGAAAGGGGTCGCGCTTACAATATGGGAGCTTTTGGGGAAGGAGGTCACAGGGCATCACCTCTAGAGAGATATAGAAGAGGGTGAGGGGAGGATGATAAAACGGGTCATACCTGGTGAGGAGAAGAGGCGGAAGTGGGAAATCTTCTTTGGGGGCAAGGGTTTGGGAAGGATGAATGAGGGTTAAGGCTTGTCGGTCCTTTTGTGGCTTGGGGCTTTGGCACGATGGAATAGGGGTCAAGGTGATTTTCTTCTCATCCTTAATAAAGGAGTAGGTGTTGAGGCGCCCATGATGAATTACATGGCGATCAAACATCCATGGTCTACCCAACAATATATGGCTTGCATCCATAGGAAGAATGTCACACAATATCTCATCCTTATAGTGGTCTCCAATAGAAAGAGAAATGAGGCACTGATGAGAAATGTATATACCTTTGCCTTGATTTAGCCATTGGATGCTATAAGGCTTAGGATGGGGTGTAGTCTCAAGTTTGAGCTTGTCCACCATGGTTTTGGATGCAACATTTGTACAACTACCTCCATCGATGATGAGGGTACAAACTTTCCCTTGAATAGTGCACCTTGTGTGGAAAATCGCCTCTCTTTGCTCCAAGCCTTCTTGAGTAGCAAATCCGCTCAATGCTCGCCTAATGACAAGCAACTCACCTTCATCGGGGCCTATGATAACCTCTTCTTCTTTTTCCTCCAAACTTTCCTCTTCTTCATGGTCATGCTCCTCAAAAGAAGCTTGGTACTCAGCCAGGGAAACAATCTTCTTGTTAGGACACTCAGATGCAAAATGTCCCATACCTTGACAACGGAAACAACGAACCTGGTCTTTTGGCCGTGAGGGCACTTTTGTGGGAGGTGGAGGGGTGATGGGAGGGACACTTTTGGCGGGTGAGGGGGTTTGAATTTGTGGGGGAAAGTAAGGTGATTCTTGAGAAAAAGGACGGGAAGGAGTCTTGGAAAAGATGCTCTTTTCCTTAGATTTCTTTTGTTGCTCTACCTTATAGGCTAGAGAACTCAAGTCATCTAGGGATGAATAGGGTTGCAACTCAATTACATGAGCAATGGACTCATCAAGACCGGTCAAGTATCTTACCAAGGTTTGTGATCGTCTTCTCTCAAATCGCATTTGAGTAGGAGTTGTTCAAACTCCCGAGTGTATTCTTCCACACTCTTGGATCCTTGCTTGAGTCGATGGAGCTTGAGATAATTGTCTTGCACATAGTGAGAGGGAAGAAACTTGGCCTTGAGTTTTTCTTTCATTTTGGCCCAAGTTCTGATTTTCCCTTTCCCATTTCTTGCTCTTTTCGCTCCAAGGTTAGCCCACCAGATTGAAGCATATTTTCTGAGTTTAAGGGCTACAAGCTTTACCTTCTTATCTTCCGGGATGTCCTCATATTCAAAGATTCTCTCAATGGTGTGCAACCAATCGAGAAATAAGTCCGGATCAAGTTGACCTTCAAATTCGGGGATGTCAATTCGGACACCACCAATATTTCCTCCTTGCCTTCGTCTCCTTGGGGGTTCCTCATCACTTGAATTGGCATGGGAGTGATGGACTTCCTCTTCAGATTCAACCACCGGTTCATGAGGATGAGAGGGAGTGGGGCTATGAACCCACCTTCTTTTCTCCTCCAAAAGTTGCCCAAGTTGAGTTCGAAGATAAGTGAGTTGTGCTTCTAACTCTTCCACACGTGCTTGGTCGCTTCTTGTGGACTTTGTAGACATGTTGGAGATGCGTTGAAGGAAGAATAGCAGGGAAAGTGGCACGGTCGTGCAAGGGGGCACGGTCAGGCCGTGCTATGCTTCGGCTGAAGAAAATGCAGAAAAGTAGAGTGGCACGGTCGTGCTTGGCGGCACGGGGGCACCGTGCTCCGTCTCGACTTGAAGATTCCTGGAAAAAGAATATGGCACGGTCGTGTGTTGTGGCACGGGGGCACCGTGCTGCTTCTCTGGTCTTCAAGACTTCGGATTGCCGGTTTGTGCCTCTTTTTTTTTTTGTATTTTGGCTTTTTGGGATGTGTTTGGGTATGATGTGGGTCACTTAAAAGCCTTGGCTCTGATACCAATTGATGTAGATGTGGGTGGTAAGTGAACCAAATCAACTCAAACTCAAACTAAACAAGAATCAACCAAAGAAAAGTGAATATGGTGGAAGATAGTTTGAGATGGTTTGAAGAATAATAACAAAAAGAACAAGGATAAACAAGACCTTGTAATTAAGATAATCCTTCACGGAGCCACTCAATGACTTGATCTTGGGCTAATTCTCTTGTCTTAACCAAGGAATCACTCCAATTGGAAAAGGAAGAGAACCTAGAACACCACTTGAATGAGCCAAATTCAAGATATAGAACTAGGAATTTTGAGACACAAATGAGAATCACTCTCAAAGGTGCTTGTATTACTTTGGAAATCTCTTACAATGCTGAATGATTAGCTTCACATGCCCCTCCCCTTTTATAGACTCAGCAAAAGACAATCAAAAGACTCAAATAACTCCTAACAATTAAAACTAGCTAATGAAAAGTCTAAGAAAAATGAAAAGACTCATCATAAAAGGGGTGGGGGAGGTTACAAGGAATATTCTAGGATTTTTGCAGCTGATTACATCAATCTAGAAGCATCTAAAACGTGCACAATATCAGCCACACAAGTATATGTAACCGAAGACTCTTCATATTCCCAGCATTAATCCTTGCAACTGCCTCAACTTCAACAGAGCATAACTTCCAGAATACTCGGCCAAATCACGCGTTCTTGGGCTTGTTAGAAAGCCCTGGAAGTCTATTTTCCAGAATGGGCTCATTTGCTCAATTTGGATAAGCGGTTTGAAAGTTATGGCCCAAACAATGCACCTATCTCAGACTGGACTGGATCAGCACAACGTATCTTTGAGTGATATTTTGCCCAATCAAATGATGTCCAAATTAAATAAAATTGGGCTTATTTTAAAGCTGACATCTTAAGCTTCAAAAGCACATGGGCCCTCAAGTTGTGGGTCCACTTGAGCTTGTCCAAAAATGGTCACAAAAATCGGGTTCCGCAGGGATGAATTCGGCACCAAATTTCTAGCAAAGTTTAACCTCTTTTTGACCTCTCCATAGTGTCGCGAGTCTTTGAACTCACTTAAGAAGACCAAATAGGCACATTTCCATGCATGATCTTCTTTGACCCTTTTCTTCTTTGAAATTGGAGTTGAATAAAAATGATGCATATGGAAATATGCATCAGGCACGCCCCTCAAGGCTGGGCACACATCCCAAAGTCCCAATGATGAGCTGCAACCTTGAGAAGAACAACCAATGGGAGAGAAGCTGCCATAGAAGATGTTCCCTCTTTGTAATTGGCTAGCCGTAATGTGCTTGTCCCTTTTCGGCTGTCCAATGGCAAGAGAGGAGGTTTATCAGCTGCTTTAGCTTATGTTTAAGCTAATTATAATGCAAACATCATGTGTCATGCTTTCCTTAATGTTAAAGGATGTAATTAAGCTAGCTCAATTTAGATAACAACCGGTTTTGCTCTTAACTGGGTATGCTTAGCTAATCAAGACCTTTCCTCCTTAGGACGGAAAGGATTAGTAAGGTGCTTGCTTGCTTGTGTGCTTGCTTGACATGCTTACTAAAGGAAATGCACGGCCATAGCAAGGAAACCAGCTTTTGTTGAATGAAAAATCAGTTTGAAAGCTTGAAAACTTTCTCTCTCAAATTCTTGCTTGCTTATCCTTAATTAGGCCAATTAAGGTGGTGTTCAAGTCAAGTCTTAACCTTGATTAAGTGGTGATATCTGCATCTTAGTCAAGATTAAGGGCCCTAAACTTAAGATTGGTGGTGTTTCTGTATCCTTTCATTGAGTTTAGCCTATCCTATTCGTGCCTGCCTTAACCGGGTTAAGAGAGGATTAAGGTAAGATTATTAGCCTAAGTTTATAAGTTAATAATCTTTTACTTTGAAGCCCCCTCAAATCCCCTCACTCCCTCATCCTTCATACCCTTCCTTCCATCCCATTCCACAGCCTAAAACATCCAAAAGGCCTAGCAAACACACCCATCACCAAGAACATACAACCAGGCTCAAGTGAGCCAATTTCAGTTTCCACAACCAGAAAAGTGGCACGGCCTACCCGTGCTCATAGGCACGACCGTGCCACCTTGACCCGACTCAAACCTTTGTGTTTTTGATCTCTTTTGATGTGTGTTAGCTTAGGATCCTTCCTCCCTTGAGACATACATCATATTTGGTATCAGAGCAAAGGTTTCGCCTTGGCCTAACATCCGCTTCCACTTTCCACAAAGCATCCACTTCCCTTCTTCTCCACAAACTGATTTCTCCCTTTAATTCCAACATGTCTTCAACAAGCATGTCTTTGGAAGAATGATTTGAGTCATTGATGAAGCAAAATGAGTTCTTTGCAAGCAAAATCCGAGAGGATTCACAAAGAAACTAAGAGGCTCAAGCACAGAATGAGTACCAAAGGAAGCAGTTCAGCTCGTTCTTGAAGCAAAAGCAAAGAATGAATGAAGAAACTCTACAATCTGAACCCAAGGCACGTGAGCAAGTTCATAGTCATGATGTTGATTCGTCAAGTGAAGAAGAAATGCCTAGGATGGCTAGAAGAGAGCCACGTAATCAAGCCAGTACCAACGACTTCAGAGTTGAAATTCCTGAATTTGAAGGTAAACTTGATCCTGAAGAGTTTATTGATTGGTTGAATACGGTTGAAAGAATCTTTGAATATAAGGATATTCCTGATGATAAGAAGGTTAAGTTGATAACCATAAGACTCAGAAAGTATGCATCCTTATGGTGGGCAAACTTGAATGCTTTAGGCTTAGAGAAAGAAAAGCAAGAATCCATACTTGGGAAAAGATGAAAGCTAACATTAAAGCAAGGTTCCTTCCACCAACGTATGTCCAAGATTGCTACTCCCAATTTCATAATCTCACTCAAGGTACTATGAATGTTGAAGAGTATACTCGTGAGTTTGAGAAGTTAATGATTAAATGTGACATACAAGAACCTGAAGAACAAACCATAGTTAGATACTTGGGAGGTCTTGATCCTAGGTATTCTAATGTGGTGGAGTTGCAAGCCTATGTGATGGAGTCCTACCTAGCCAAGACCTTGATCAAGGTGTAACAAGTCCAAATCGTCCAAGAACAAGGTCCCAAACTAAGAATATGGCTCATCTTTGGCAAGAAGTTGAAACTAGCACAAATGGGATAACCGGCCAGCATAAGCCCGGTTTTGTGCATCTGATTTCTTAAGCTGCATTGTGGCTTAAGGCCAATATTTTTGCATTTTTGGAATCCTCAGGATGTTAACTTTCAAGTCCAAGCATTGATTTCAAATCATGCCACAAGAGGATGGAGGATCAAAGGCATTTTCCCCAACCGGCTAGATTTGGTCCAATTCTGCACGGTTGAAAGTTTAGGTGTGATTACCCTACTTAAACCTTGTTTAACCTTAATTTCTTGATTGGAAGGGTTTTTACACACCTTGAACTTCCCCCCTCCACGGTTTAAATCCAGATCATACCCACTTTTGCTTTGGTTAAACTTGATCTGAAAACTGGGTACAAAACTGCCCTTGAACCTGGTTTGGTGTCACGGTCGTATTTTGCCTCCCTCGGTAGGTTTCCTCCTCTTCAACTGAGTTGGCACGTCTTCCAAGGCTGGGCACACACCCCAAGGCAATAATCATCAGCTGCAACCTTGAAAAGAACGGCCAATGAGAAGGGAGAGACAAGGGAAGATGTTCCTTGCTAGCTATTGGCTAGCCGTAAAGGGGAAACCACTTTTCGGCTGAGCACATGGTCCTTTTGCTGCCTTTGAAGCTGATTGAGTTTAAGGACAAGTTAATTATGTTGTAATACTCATTTGTCTTGCTTTCCTAGTTAGTTTGATGCACTTTGTTTAGCATTAAGTGTGATTAGCAACCGGTTAGTCTCAACCGGATGTGATTAGGCCTTAATACCTTTCCTACCTAGGAAGGAAAGGTAGAGGTGCTTGTGTGAGAGTTTGCTAGCTTGGTTATTTTGCTGCATATGTAAGACTCACACGGCCACAAGCAAGAACACTTCAGTTTTTATGAATGAAAGTTTAGTAGAGAGCTTTGAAAGCTTCCTCTCAAATTCTTACTTGCTTATCTTAGTTTAGGCCAAACTAAGTGGTGATTTTGTATCTTAATCAAGCTTAAGGGCCCTAAACTCAAAGGTTAGTGGTGTTTCTGTATCTAATCCTAGAGTTTAGTTCTATCTCAATCCGCTTGATTAGCTTGAATCTTCAAGTTAATTTCTTTCACTCATCGTGTTCTTCATCTTTAATCTTTTTACTTGAGTGTTCTTCGTACCCCCCCATTAATCTACTCTCCTTACCTTCTTCCCCATCCATTCCCACGAGTTCAAGCCCACCAAAAGGCTAGAAACACAACCAAAGCTCAAGAACATCCAAACCGGCCAAAACTAGGCATTCCTAGTTCTCGTGGGCAGAACATTGGCACGGGGTGACCGTGCATATCAGCACGACCGTGCCACTTCTGTTCGTGACTCCCCTCCAAGTTTCAGCCCCCTTTGGTGTGAAGCTGGCTTGGGTCTTCCTTCCCCTCGCACCTTTACATTATATTTGGTATCAGAGCTGAGTTTCATTTTAGCCTGGTATTGAATCCACGCATCCAAACTTCCTTCTTTTCCATCTCTCAAGCACTAGTCATCTTTGGGTTTTTCCTTCGAACAAACACAAACATGAGTACTAGTATGAGCTTAGAAGAGAAGCTTGATGCCGTTTTGGAAAATAATCATGAGGTTACTTCTTCTAATCAAGAACTCCAGGCACAGAACGAGTACCTACGTAAGCAATTGGATACTTTTCTCAGGCAAAAGCAAAAGCTCAATGAAGAACCATCCCATTCTGCTTCACAAGGCAGAGAGCAAGTGTTCAGTCACAACCTTGAATCCTGAAGTGATGAAGAGCCATTTAGGAGACCATGGCAAGAGCAAAGAGGATAAGGTAACTCTAATGATTTTAGAGTTGAGATTCCAGAGTATGAAGGCAAGCTTGATCCAGAAGACTTCTTGGACTGGTTGCACATAGTGGAGAGGGTATTCGAATACAAGGACGTTCTAGAAGAAAAGAAAGTCAAGTTGGTGGCATTGAGACTACGTAATGCTTCTTTATGGTGGACCAACTTGCATGCTAAGAGAGTTAGGGAACGTAAGACTAAACTTCATAATCTGAACCAAGGCAATCTTAGTGTTGAAGAGTACACTAGAGAGTTTGAAAAGCTTGTGATTAAATGTGATTTGCAAGAACCGGAAGAGCAAACGATTGTAAGGTACTTGGGAGGACTTGATCCTAGGTACTCTAATGTTGCTGAATTACAAGCTTATACTACATTTGATGAGGTTTGCGTGCTTGCTCACAAAGTTGAGCAACAAAAGAAAGTTAAGCAAACTTTTAAGCCTCCACATCAAAAGCCTCCAATCCGGAACCAACCTTTTAACAAGGGGAGTTCCCAACCAGTTTCTAAACCACAAAATCCCTTTCCTTTCAATCCACAAAGAACCCAAGCACCACAAAAAGCCCCAGCACCCCCAATTCGACCAAACCCCAATCCTATGAGCACTAGAAGATGTTTCAAGTGCCAAGGGCTAGGTGATGTATTCAAGCTTCACTAAGGCAAGTATTTGCTAGAGTGAATCAAGAATGCATTTGGGTAGAAAACATGAAAAGAAAATCAAGAACCAAGATAGATCAAGTGGACTAGCAAGGGTGATGATAACCCACCTTGGTTTGCACACTTGGGCAAATCTTCTTCCTTCAACTAAGTTACAGAATTTAATCACCTTCTTAGTTGAATCAAGAAGACCTAGAGACCCACTTGAGTTGCCAAGCTCAAGATATAACACTAGGAATTTTGAGGGTGGATAGAGCAAGCACCTTCAAGAGATAATCCAAGAGGAGCCACTCTTGTTGGATACTTGGGCAATCCCCTTAGATCAATTAGGAATCACCACCTAATTGAGATAAAAGGGCCTAGACACCACTTAAGTTGCCACACTTAAGATATAGACTAGGAATTTGAGGGGAGAGTTTCTTTGAGAACTCACAAGCTTATACATTCAAGTTGGTTGCAAAATGAAGGCCAAGCTGGTTTTTATGCTTGATGGCCGAGTTTCCCACCCTTCCCAAGCAGCAAAATCAAAACTAAGTACATTTGGGGAAGAGAAACACATCCTATCATCCATTACAAGTTAAACACCTCACTACCTAGCTTAAGCTACCTAATTAGGGGTTATAATGCCTCCCAAATGAGGTGTCAACCTTACAATGATCCTAGGATGCAGCAACATGACTCATTCAGAAAGTGGGGAGGCAAAGGGACAAGCAAAACCCAAGAAAATCAGACCCTTGTACCGGTTTGGGAAAAACCGGGTAAAGGGGTGTTTCTCTTGTCCTTTTGACTGGTTAATACCAACACAAGGGGGTGCTTTGGATGGGATTTGAACCCATGATCTGATAAATATTTATGTCCCCTTTCATGCTGCAAAATTTGGCAAAAGTTGGAGTTGAGGAAGTCAACCAACTAGGGCCTTATTTCGGACTGTGCTGGATTGCGCCCTGCAGTGCGCGGTCTCAGGTTTTGGCTTGGTTGACTGACCAAATGGACTCCAAATGCCTTGCAAAAGGTCTTGTTGGAAAGCTAAGATCTTAAGCTTTAAGGGGGTGGTGCGTGCAGGAAATTTCCCCCTCTACATTTTGCTCCAACAGAGAAACAAAACCGGGTCAGAAACGGTATAAACTGGGCAGTTCATTTTCTTCTTTGTGCATACGTTTTCTGACTATGGCATGAACTCCTTTGGCCTTCTTGGACTTCCTAGCGGGGGATGGATCATTGGCAATGGCTCTTGAAGGTTTGGTGGGATGGTCTCCATCACTAGGCCACATTGCTTCGGAGTGCCCAAACCGCAAGGTAATCACTTTGGCCGAATGGAGAGCTGTGGATGAGCAAGAAAAAGAAGGTGAAGTTGAAGGTGAAACTGAAGAAGAACATGAAGAAAGTCAAGAAGAGGTTGAGGAGGAAGCTGATGAAGGAGAGATGTTAGTTTTGAGGAGGGTCTTGAACGGTCAAAAGAGCACCAAGGATGAGCAAAGAGAAAACATTTTTCACACTAGGTGCACGGTTCAAGGCAAGGTATGTTCATTGATTATTGATGGTGGGAGCTGTGCAAACGTGGTATCCCTTACCATGATTGAGAAGCTAGGCTTGCAAGCTACGGTCCATCCCCATCCCTACAACATACAATGGCTGAATCAAAGCAAAGGACTTCAAGTCAATTCACGGTGCCTCATTTCATTATCCAATGGTAAGAACTATCAAGACCAACTTTGGTGTGATGTTTTACCTATGGATGCATGCCATGTATTGTTGGGAAGGCCTTGGATGTATGACCGAAGGGTAACCCATGATGGTTTCATGAACACATACTCCTTGTCTAAGGGAGGAAAGAAGATTACCCTAAAGCCATTATCACCATCCGAACTCCTCAAAAACAAACCCACAAAAAGCTATGAACATTCTGGTTGTTTACTCACTTTTAGTGAAACTCTTTTGAAGGCTTCGAATCACGAATTCAAGGCTTTTAAGGAGTGGATCCTAACCATACAAGACGAGCCAGAATCCCCATTACCAACCCATCCATTTGCCAAATCACTCATCCAAATTTTCTGTCATTTGTTTCCAGAAGAGATATCCTCGGGTTTACCCCCTAAACGGGACATCCAACACCACATAGATCTCATTCCTGGTTCAGTTCTTCCAAACAAGCCAGCTTACAGAATGAACCCGAAGGAAACCATGGAGATTCAACGGCAAGTAGAGGAGTTGATTTCAAAGGGACTTGTACGTGAGTCCTTAAGCCCTTGTGCCGTACCTGCTTTGTTGGTTCCCAAGAAGGATGGCAGCCAACGAATGTGTGTGGACAGCAGAGCCATAAACAAGATCACCATCAAGTATAGGTATCCCATACCTAGGCTTGAAGACATGCTGGACGAATTACATGGCTCTAAGGTCTTCTCTAAGATTGATCTTCGAAGTGGTTACTACCAGATCAGAATAAGGGAGGGAGATGAATGGAAGACTGCATTCATGATGCATATTCCCATATACATCATTTTTATTTAAGGTCAACTTCCAAGAAGAAAAGTGTCAAACAAGAGCGTGCATGGGAACTCTCATATTTTCTCTTATTATGTGAGTTTAAGGACTTTAGACACCATAAAGAAGTCAAGCAAGTGGCGAAAATCTAGATAAAACTCATATTCCTTCCGGAAGAATTGGTGCCCGATTCATCCCTGCGGAAGGCAAAGTAGCACTCAAAGGGAAGTTGTCCTGCTCCAGTCCAGTTCTGATATAGGTGTAATGTTCGGACCATAACTTTTGATCTACTTATCTAAATTGAGCAAATGAGCCTATTCTGGAAAATAGATCTCTAGGGCTTTCCAACACGCCCAGAATCACCTGATTTGGACGTGTGTGCTGAGAGTTATGCTCAGTTGAAGTGGAGGATGCTGCAAGGATTAAATGCTGGGCAAATGAAGAGACTTTGGTTACATGACATCATGTGGATGACATCATGCACGACTTGGAGTGTTCTAGATGGATGTCTTCAGCTGATTGGAAGCCTAGAATATTCTTTGTAACCTCCCCCACCCCTTTATGTTGAGTCTTTTCCATTTTCCAAGCCTTTTCAATTTTCTAGTTTTAATTGCTAGGAGTTTTAAGTCTTTTGGTTATCTTTGTTTAGCCTATAAATAGGTGGGTTATGTAGTTGCATTTGAATTGAGAGTTGTAAGCTTTTCCAAGAGTAGTACAAACACCTTGAGAGTGATTCTCATTTGTGTCCCAAAAAAAAAATCCCTAGTTCTATATCTTGAATTTTGGCAAGTTCAAGTGGTGTTCTAGGTTCTCTTTTCTTTTCCAATTGGAGTGATTCCTTGGTGAAGACGAGAGGATTTGCCCAAGATCAAGTCCTTGAGTGGCTTTGCGAAGGATTATCTCAAGTGCAAGGTCTTATTTATCCTTTGTTCTTTTTTTGTTGAATGTGATGCCTCTGGTGTAGGTATTGGCGGAGTTCTTACGCAAGAAGCACTGAAGTACATACAAGGGCAGCATAAGTTAAACTCCAGGCATGCCAAATGGGTTGAGTTTATGCAATCATATTATTTCACCATCAAGCACAAGTCATGTAAACTCAATCAAGGTGCAGATGCTCTATCACGGAGGTATCTCTTGTTATTTCAATTAGATGCTTGCATACTTGGTTTTGAGCATCTGAAGATTCTATATGACAATGATGAAGACTTTGGGGCATTATATGCTGAATGTTCTAAACATTCCAAAGGAGATTTTCATGTTCAGGACGGCTTTCTATTCAAGGGAGCTCGATTATGTATTCCAAAATGTAGCACAAGAGCGCTATTGATTAGAGAACTTCATGGAGGATCATTAGCTGGGCATTATGGAGAAAACAAGACTGTTATCATACTAAGAGAGCATTATTATTGGCCAGCTATGGAAAGAGACGTCCAAGATATACTTAAAAGGTGTGGAACTTGTCAAGTGGCAAAGAGTCATTCACTACCCCACGGTTTGTATACTCCATTGCCAATCCCCACTTCACCATGGGTTGATGTAAGTATGGACTTTATTCTTGGATTACCTAAAACACAAAGGAACAAAGACTCTATTTTTGTTGTTGTTGATAGGTTTTCTAAGATGTCTCATTTCATTCCATGTAACAAAACAAATGATGCTATTCACATTGCTGAATTGTACTTTAGAGAAGTAGTGAGGTTGCATGGTATTCCCAGGTCAATTGTTTCTAACAGGGATACCAAGTTTTTGAGTCATTTTTAGGTTACATTGTGGAAAAAGATGCGTACCAAGCTGAAATATAGTACCACTTGTCACCCACAGACTGACGGACAAACTGAGGTTACTAATCGAACCTTAGGAACTCTCCTAAGAACTTTGATTAAACCTCATGCCAAGGCTTGGGATTTGCTCTTACCCTATGCAGAGTTTGCTTATAACAGGACACCAGGCAGGGCTATTGGTCACTCTCCATTCAAGGTGGTCGATGGAATTGATCCCCTAGGTCCACTTGATCTCATTCCACGATCTTTCGATCAGAAGCCACATCCAGATGTAGCAGCAAGGGTAGAACAAATCAAGAAGGTCCATGAGTTGGTGAGGAGCAAGATTGAAAAGTCTAATGAAGCCTATCAAGCTCAAGCCAACAAGCATAGGAGAAAGATTGCATTTCAACCAGGAGACCTCGTGTGGATCCATCTAAGGAAAGAGAGATTCCCAACCAAAAGAAAGAACAAGCTTATGCCACGAGCAGATGGTCCTTTTGAGGTACTCGAACGTATTAATGATAATGCTTACAAAGTTGATTTGCCAGGTGATCATGGAGTGTCAGCCACATTCAATGTAGCTGATTTGCAAGCTTACCACGAAGATGATTACCTTGCCGATTTGAGGATCAAATCTTCTCAACAAGGGGAGGATGATGTAGTCCCCACCACCATTAGCAATGAAGAAGGTTCAACAAGTCAATCAAAGTCCAATACAAGCTCCAAGATACAAGCCATGGTCCAAATTGTCCAAGCAACCCAAGGTGGTGCACACGGGTTCAAGAACCAATCCTTACCCGGTTTTGTGCACTTGATTTCCTAAGCTTTAAGGAGGCTTAAGTCCTTAATTTTTGCATTTTGATAAACCTTAAGATGTCCCCTTTCATGCCCCAATGTTAGTTCACCACTATCCAAGTCAAAGAAAGGAGGAACAAGGTGTTTTGCCAAACCGGTCAGAATTGCACATAATCTGCACGGTTTTTCTTTTAGCTTGAAAACCCCACTTAAACTTTGTTTAAGCTTAATTTCTTGGTTGGGAGGGTTTAAACACAACCTAAACTTTCTTCCCATGGGTTGAAACTAGAGTCAAACTCACTTTTGTCAAGGTTAAACCAAGCCCCAAAACCGGCTACAAAACTATCCAAGAGCCCGGTTCACAATCCGGTTTTATTTTGCCCTCTCCGGTGGGTTTTCTTCACTTCAATAGCTATGGCACGCCCTCAAGGCTGGGCACACGTCCCAAAGTCCCAATGATGAGCTGCAACCTTGAGAAGAACAACCAATGGGAGAGAAGCTGCCATGGAAGATGTTCCCTCTTTGTAACTGGCTAGCCGTAAAGTGCTTGTCCCCTTTTCGGCTGTCCGATGGCAAGAGAGGAGGTTTATCAGCTGCTTTGGCTTATGTTTAAGCTAATTATAATGTAAACACCATGTGTCTTGCTTTCCTTAATGTTAAAGGATGTAATTAAGCTAGCTCAAATTAGATAACAACCGGTTTTGCTCTTAACCAGGTATGCTTAGCTAATCAAGATCTTTCCTCCCTAGGAGGGAAAGGATTAGTAAGGTGCTTGCTTGCTTGTGTGCTTGCGTGACATGCTTCATAAAGGAATGCATGACCATAGCAAGAAAAAACCAGCTATTGTTGAATGAAAATCAGTTTGAAAGCTTGAAAACTTTCTCTCTCAAATTCTTACTTGATTATCCTTAATTAGGCCAATTAAGGTGGTGCTCAAGTCAAGTCTTAACCTTGATTAAGTGGTGATATCTGCATCTTTGTCAAGATTAAGGGCCCTAAACTCAAGATTGGTAGTGTTTCTGTATCCTTTCATTGAGTTTAGCCTATCCTATTCATGCTTGCCTCAACCGGGTTAAGAGAGGATTAAGGTAAGATTATTAGCTTAAGTTTATAAATTAATAATCTTTTACTTTGAAGCCCCTCAAATCCCCTCACTCCCTCATCCTTCATACCCTTCCTTCCATACCATTCCACGACCTAAAACATCCAAAAGGCCTAGCAAACACATCCATCACCAAGAACATACAACCGGCTCAGGTGAGCGAATTTCATTTTCCACAACCAGAAAAGTGGCACGGCCTACCCGTGCTCCTAGGCACGTGATGTAGATGTGGGTGGTAAGTGAACCAAATCAACTCAAACTCAAACTAAACAAGAATCAACCAAAGAAAAGTGAATATGGTGGAAGATAGTTTGAGATGGTTTGAAGAATAATAACAAAAAGAACAAGGATAAACAAGACCTTGTAATTAAGATAATCCTTCACGGAGCCACTCAATGACTTGATCTTGGGCTAATTCTCTTGTCTTAACCAAGGAATCACTCCAATTGGAAAAGGAAGAGAACCTAGAACACCACTTGAATGAGCCAAATTCAAGATATAGAACTAGGAATTTTGAGACACAAATGAGAATCACTCTCAAAGGTGCTTGTATTACTTTGGAAATCTCTTACAATGCTGAATGATTAGCTTCACATGCCCCTCCCCTTTTATAGACTCAGCAAAAGACAATCAAAAGACTCAAATAACTCCTAACAATTAAAACTAGCTAATGAAAAGTCTAAGAAAAATGAAAAGACACATCATAAAAGGGGGTGGGGGAGGTTACAAGGAATATTCTAGGATTTTTGCAGCTGATTACATCAATCTAGAAGCATCTAAAACGTGCACAATATCAGCCACACAAGTATATGTAACCGAAGACTCTTCATATTCCCAGCATTAATCCTTGCAACTGCCTCAACTTCAACAGAGCATAACTTCCAGAATACTCGGCCAAATCACGCGTTCTTGGGCTTGTTAGAAAGCCCTGGAAGTCTATTTTCCAGAATGGGCTCATTTGCTCAATTTGGATACGCGGTTTGAAAGTTATGGCCCAAACAATGCACCTATCTCAGACTGGACTGGATCAGCACAACGTATCTTTGAGTGATATTTTGCCCAATCAAATGATGTCCAAATTAAATAAATTGGGCTTATTTTAAAGCTGACATCTTAAGCTTCAAAACCATGTGGAGCCTCAAGTTGTGGGTCCACGTTAGGTAGGCCAAAAGTGCACACAAAAATTGGGAAATTTCTGGATGAAGGCGGCACTACCTCTTCGGGCATGAACGCCAATTTTCGGCAAAGTTTGGCAACTTCCTTGACCTCTTGAAGCTTGAGTGAATCCTCCTTGGGCTGAGCTTGATGGTCCTTGGGCTTCTCATGATGTAAATGTGGGTGGGCAAGTGAACCAAATCAAACTCCAACTCAAATAAGCCAAATTGGAAGGAGAAATGAAAGATGGATGAGATGGATGAAGAACTTCACTACACAAGAAAAAGGAATAGAACAAGATCTTGTAATTGAGATAATCCTTCACGGAGCCACTCAATGACTTGATCTTGGGCTAATTCTCTTGTCTTACCAAGGAATCACTCCAATTGGAAAAGATAGAGAACCTAGAACACCACTTGAATTAGCCAAATTCAAGATATAGAACTAGGAATTTTTGAGACACAAATGAGAATCACTCTCAAAGGTGCTTGTATTACTTTGGAAATCTCTTACAATGCTGAATGATTAGCTTCACATGCCCCTCCCCTTTTATAGACTCAGCAAAAGACAATCAAAGACTCAAATAACTCCTAACAATTAAAACTAGCTAATGAAAAGTCTAAGAAAAATGAAAAGACACATCATAAAGGGGGTGGGGGAGGTTACAAGGAATATTCTAGGATTTTTGCAGCTGATTACATCAATCTAGAAGCATCTAAAACGTGCACAATATCAGCCACACAAATATATGTAACCTAAGACTCTTCATATTCCCAGCATTAATCCTTGCAACTGCCTCAACTTCAACAGAGCATAACTTCCAGAATATTCGGCCAAATCACGCGTTCTTGGGCTTGTTAGAAAGCCCTGGAAGTCTATTTTCCAGAATGGGCTCATTTGCTCAATTTGGATAAGCGGTTTGAAAGTTATGGCCCAAACAATGCACCTATCTCAGACTGGACTGGATCAGCACAACGTATCTTTGAGTGATATTTTGCCCAATCAAATGATGTCCAAATTAAACAAAATTGGGCTTATTTTAAAGCTGACATCTTAAGCTTCAAAAGCACATGGGCCCGCAAGTTGTGGGTCCACTTGAGCTTGTCCAAAAATGGTCACAAAAATCGGGTTCCGCAGGGATGAATTCGGCACCAAATTTCTAGCAAAGTTTAACCTCTTTTTGACCTCTCCATAGTGTCGCGAGTCTTTGAACTCACTTAAAAAGACCAAATAGGCACATTTCCAAGCATGATCTTCTTTGACCCTTTTCTTCTTTGAAATTGGACTTGAATAAAAATGATGCATATGGAAATATGCATCATACTCCCCGTGTTGTTTTGAGTTTGTCCTCAAACTCAAAGGGTTGGCAAGCCTCTCAAGAAAGGGGTCGCGCTTACAATTTGGGAGCTTTTGGGGAAGGAGGTCACAGGGCATCACCTCTAGAGAGATATAGAAGAGGGTGAGGGGATGATGATAAAACGGGTCATACCTGGTGAGGAGAAGAGGCGGAAGTGGGAAATCTTCTTTGGGGGCAAGGGTTTGGGAAGGATGAATGAGGGTTAAGGCTTGTCGGTCCTTTTGTGGTTTGAGGGGTTGGGAAGGTTGAATGGGGGTTAAGGTGAATTCTTCTTGGGTCAAGAGTTGCTCAACTTCTTCAATAACCCCACATGCCTCCAACTCGGGTGCTTGGAGTTCGGTAGGGCGTACTTCTTGAATCAAGAGTTGTTCAAACTCTTCAGCAACCCTACATGGCTTCATCACTTCAAGGTCTTTAACTACATGCTCTTCAATTCTTGGGGTTATGCTCAAATTCACCTCATTATCTTCTTGGCACCCTTCTTCGGTGAAGGATTGCTCAATTTCTTGCACAATCTCTTCTTGCTTCAACTCGGATCTTTGGGTCTCAAGTTCAATGGTCTCTTCATCACCACAGTCACCAAAACAAGAGGTAGGTCAACTAGGCTTGAAGCTTCCTCTCCAAGGATCTCTTCATCTTTGTTTGGCTTTTGAGAAACCTTCTCTAAGGGAAGTATTTCTTCTTTTTCCACCTTGAGTTCAATTTCTTCTTCAAGGCTTTCTCCTGATCGTTCTCTTCTTCCACGGCTTTCCTTTCTTCCAAGGTAATGACCTCGTTATTTGGGCAATCCGTGGATAAGTGTCCAAGCCCTTGGCACTTGAGACACCTCCTAGGTTGTGGGGGAAAGATCATTTGTGGGGTTGGTTCTTTTTGTGGGGTGGAAGGGAATGAACCCGTGAGCTTAACGGAGATACTTTCTTTCATGGGCATGTAAGTGGATGGGTAAAAGGAACCCTTCAACTTACTACTCAATTTCTTCCAAGTTCTCACCTTTTCTTTTCCTTTCTTTTTTCGCTCAAACTTATATTTATTCCACCACTGAAGTGCACAACCTCTCAATCTTGAAATAACCACTTCGAACTTCTGTTGGTCATTAAGGATACAACAAGCAAAACTCGTTCCACCTTAGATAACCAACCTGTGAACTCTTCCTTTTCGCCATGAAATTTTGGAATTGCAAAGCAAGCATATCCAATATCAATAAGAGCTAGTTCTTTCTCCAAGTTCTTTGAAGACGGCATGAAGGATGAGGTCTAGGGTTCTTTGTGGATTGATTTGAAACGTAAGTTGGCTGTGGCAAAGGTGGCACGGTCGTGCAAGGGGGCACGGTCAGGCCGTGCTATGCTTCGGCTGAAGAAAATGCAGAAAAGTAGAGTGGCACGGTCGTGCTTGGCGGCACGGGGCACCGTGCTCCGTCTCGACTTGAAGATTCCTGGAAAAAGAATATGGCACGGTCGTGTGTTGTGGCACGGGGGCACCGTGCTGCTTCTCTGGTCTTCAAGACTTCGGATTGCCGGTTTGTGCCTCTTTTTTTTTTTTTGTATTTTGGCTTTTTGGGATGTGTTTGGGTATGATGTGGGTCACTTAAAAGCCTTGGCTCTGATACCAATTGATGTAAATGTGGGTGGGCAAGTGAACCAAATCAAACTCCAACTCAAATAAGCCAAATTGGAAGGAGAAATGAAAGATGGATGAGATGGATGAAGAACTTCACTACACAAGAAAAAGGGATAGAACAAGATCTTGTAATTGAGATAATCCTTCACGGAGGCACTCAATGACTTGACCTTGGGCTAATTCTCTTGTCTTAACCAAGGAATCACTCCAATTGGAAAAGATAGAGAACCTAGAACACCACTTGAATTAGCCAAATTCAAGATATAGAACTAGGAATTTTTGAGACACAAATGAGAATCACTCTCAAAGGTGCTTGTATTACTTTGGAAATCTCTTACAATGCTGAATGATTAGCTTCACATGCCCCTCCCCTTTTATAGACTCAGCAAAAGACAATCAAAAGACTCAAATAACTCCTAACAATTAAAACTAGCTAATGAAAAGTCTAAGAAAAATGAAAAGACACATCATAAAAGGGGGTGGGGGAGGTTACAAGGAATATTCTAGGATTTTTGCAGCTGATTACATCAATCTAGAAGCATCTAAAACGTGCACAATATCAGCCACACAAATATATGTAACCTAAGACTCTTCATATTCCCAGCATTAATCCTTGCAACTGCCTCAACTTCAACAGAGCATAACTTCCAGAATACTCGGCCAAATCACGCGTTCTTGGGCTTGTTAGAAAGCCCTGGAAGTCTATTTTCCAGAATGGGCTCATTTGCTCAATTTGGATAAGCGGTTTGAAAGTTATGGCCCAAACAATGCACCTATCTCAGACTGGACTGGATCAGCACAACGTATCTTTGAGTGATATTTTGCCCAATCAAATGATGTCCAAATTAAATAAAATTGGGCTTATTTGAAAGATGAAATCTTAAGCTTCAAAAGCACATGGGCCCTCAAGTTGTGGGTCCACTTGAGCTTGTCCAAAAGTGGTCACAAAAATCGGGTTCCGCAGGGATGAATTCGGCACCAAATTTCTAGCAAAGTTTAACCTCTTTTTGACCTCTCCATAGTGTCGCGAGTCTTTGAACTCACTTAAATAGGCACATTTCCATGCATGATCTTCTTTGACCCTTTTCTTCTTTGAAATTGGAGTTGAATAAAAATGATGCATATGGAAATATGCATCATCTCACGATGGTCTCCATCATTCCCCCCGGGTAAGTGAAAGTTTGCCCTCAAACTAGGAAGGGGCTCATCATCGAAATAGGGGCTAAGATCGGAGACATTGAAGGTAGCCGAAACTCCATAATCTCCAGGTAGATCAACCTTGTATGCATTGGGCCCAACCTTCTCAAGGATTTCAAATGGACCATCGGAACGCGGCATCAACTTAGATTTTCTCTTTGAAGGGAAACGCTCCTTCCTCATGTGAATCCATACCAAATCTCCTGGTTGAAAATGTACCTCCTTGCGATGCTTGTTGGCGCTTTGCATGGCTCTTTCATTAGCCTTGGCAATGTTATCTCTAACTCTTGCATGAAGATCTTGGATCTCCTTGGCTCTTTTTTCAGCTTCCCAACTAAATTTTGTGGGAGTTGGAATGGGAACAAGATCCAAGGGACTCTTGGGATTGTAGCCATACACAACTTGAAATGGAGAGAGTTGGGTCGACTTACTAGGCACTCGATTGAATGCAAACTCGGCATGTGGTAGCAACTCATCCCAATTCTTCAAATGCTTCTTCACTAGGACTCGAAGTAAGGTACCCAAAGTCCTATTAGTGACTTCAGTTTGGCCATCAGTTTGGGGATGACAAGTAGTGCTAAACTTGAGTTGAGTACCCAATTTGCGCCATAGAGTTAGCCAAAAATGACTAAGAAACTTGGAGTCCCGATCAGATACCATGCTCTTTGGAATGCCATGTAGTCTCACAATCTCCTTGAAGTAAAGATTAGCCACTTGAGTAGCATCATTAGTGGTGTGGCAAGGGATGAAATGCGCCATCTTGGAGAATCGATCCACAACCACCATAATGGAGTCTTTGTTCCTTTGGGTTCTAGGCAAACCCGTGATAAAATCCAGGCTAATATCTTCCCAAGGGGCTTGAGGAATGGGGAGTGGAGAATACAATCCTTGGGGCAAAGAATGGCTCTTAGCCATTTGACAAGTAGAACATCTTTTGATGAAATGCTCTACATCTCTTGACATCTTAGGCCAATAGTAGTGTTCCTTCAACATTGATCTAGTCTTCTCAACACCAAAATGGCCAGCTAGGGCTCCTCCATGCAGCTCTTGGATAAGCAGTTCACGAAATCCACATTGAGGTATACAAAGGCGTGAACCTTTGAATAGGAACCCATCTTCTAAGTGGAACAACCCATGGGGGTGTTTAAGACACTTCTCAAAAATGTCCTTGAAATCATCATCTTTTGGGTACAAATCTTTAACAACTTCAAACCCAAGTACTTTAGTACTCAAAGTGGAGAGTAATAAGTACCTTCTTGACAATGCATCAGCTCCTTTGTTGAGAGTACCCGCCTTATGTTGGATAGTGAAGTGGAAGGACTGAAGATACTCTACCCATTTAGCATGTCTAGGGTTGAGCTTGTGTTGTCCTTGAATGTATTTGAGAGCTTCATGGTCGGAATGAAGGATGAACTCACCTCCAACTAAGTAATGACGCCAATGCTCCAATGCTCTAATGATTGCATAAAACTCCTTGTCATAGGTGGAGTACTTCTTCTTGGCATCGTTGAGCTTCTCACTAAAAAAGGCAATGGGTCTCCTCTCTTGAGATAGGACAGCTCCAATTCCTACTCCGGATGCATCACATTCTACTTCAAAGACTTTGGTAAAGTCAGGCAAGGCTAGAACGGGGGAACTAGTGAGCTTCTTCTTGATCTCTTCAAAGGCTTGTTGTGCTTGCTCATTCCATGAAAACTCTTTGCCTTTAATTACCTCGGTCATAGGAGCCACGATAGTGCTGAAATTTCTAATGAACCTCCGGTAAAATGAGGCTAGGCCATGAAAACTCCTTACTTGAGTGACGGATGTAGGAGTTGGCCACTCTTGAATAGCCTTGATCTTGCTTTCATCAACTTGGAGGCCTTGGGCGGAAACAATGAAACCCAAGAATACCACTTGAGGAGTGAAGAAAAAGCATTTCTCCATATTGCCATAAAGTTGTTCTTGAGAAAGAATCTCCAAAACTTGTTGCAAATGCTTGGCATGCTCCTCCTCGGTCTTGCTATAGACCAAGATATCATCAAAGTAAACGACAACACAAGTTCCAATGAGGGGCTTGAGAACTTGGTTCATGAGTCTCATAAAAGTGCTCGGGGCATTAGTAAGCCCGAATGGCATTACAAGCCACTCATATAAACCTCCTTTAGTCTTAAAGGCGGTTTTCCATTCATCACCTTCAAAAATACGAATCTGATAATAGCCACTTCTAAGATCAATCTTAGAAAAGATAGCGGCTCCATGTAATTCATCCAATAGATCTTCCAATCGGGGAATAGGAAACCGGTACTTGATAGTGATCTTGTTTATTGCCCGGCTATCAACACACATACGCATGCTACCATCCTTCTTAGGAACAAGGAGGGCGGGCACGGCACATGGGCTTAGACTTTCCCGAATTAAACCCTTGGACAAGAGATCATCCACTTGTCTTTGGACTTCTTGAGTTTCGCTTGGAGACATCCGGTATGCCGGCTTGTTTGGAAGTACGGATCCGGGAACGAGGTCTATCTTGTGTTGGATAGATCTTGGAGGGGGAAGGCCATGTGGAATTTCTTGTGGAAAAACATGGTGATAGGCTTGTAGAAGAGGGGTGAGTAGTGGATGTGAGGGAGATGATGGCTTAGACTCTTCTTGTAAAAGTATCAAGTCTTTAAAAGACTCATACTCATGGTGCTCAGATTTGAGAAGAGTAGTAAAGAAGACTTCCAAATGAGGATTGTCTTTTGGCTTAGAGGGGGAAGGACTTTTGAGAGGGGTAAGAGTGATTTTCTTACGGTCCTTGAGAAAAGAGTAAGTGTTCATCCGGCCATCATGGATGACACTTCTATCAAAAAGCCATGGTCTACCCAATAATATATGGCAAGCATCCATGGGGACTATATCACACCAAATCTCATCTTTATAGTTTTTCCCAATTGAAAAAGAAACAAGACAACGGTGAGTAATTTGCAAACCTTTGCCTTGATTCAACCATTGTATGGTGTAGGGATTTGGACGAGGAGAGACTTGCAGCTTGAGTTTGTCCACCATAGTCTTTGAGGCAACGTTAGCACAACTACCTCCATCAATGATAAGGGAACAAACCTTGTCTCCTACGGTACACCTGGTGTGAAAAATGGCTTCTCTTTGCTCCATGTCCTTTTGAGTGGCAATTCCACTCAAGGCCCGGCGGATAACAAGCAACTCTCCTTCATCGGGGCCTTCCTCAACTTCTTCCAAACTTCCTTCTTCAAAGTGCTCTCCTTCTTCTTCATCATAGGCATGTTCATCACATGCTTCTTGGTACTCCGCTAGGGAAACAATCCTCCTGTTTGGACACTCAGATGCATAGTGTCCCATGCCTTGACACCGAAAGCAACGAACCTTGTCCTTTGATTTGGGCTCTTGTGTGGAGGGTTTTGGAGGGGTTGGAGTGGTGTTTTTGGTTTGTGGAGGTGGGGGATTTTGTGGACGAGGAGGGTAGTACGGAGGCTTTTGTGTGGGGTAAGGACGAGAGAGAGGCTTGGAAAGGACACTCTTTCCCTTTGATTTCTTTTGTTGCTCTACCTTGTAGGCTAGAGAACTCAAGTCATCTAGGGATGAATAGGGTTGCAACTCAATTACATGAGCAATGGACTCATCAAGACCGGTCAAGTATCTTACCAAGGTTTGTGAGTCGTCTTCTCTCAAATCGCATTTGAGTAGGAGTTGTTCAAACTCCCGAGTGTATTCTTCCACACTCTTGGATCCTTGCTTGAGTCGATGGAGCTTGAGATAATTGTCTTGCACATAGTGAGAGGGAAGAAACTTGGCCTTGAGTTTTTCTTTCATTTTGGCCCAAGTTCTGATTTTCCCTTTCCCGTTTCTTGCTCTTTTCGCTCCAAGGTTAGCCCACCAGATTGAAGCATATTTTCTGAGTTTAAGGGCTACAAGCTTTACCTTCTTATCTTCCGGGATGTCCTCATATTCAAAGATCCTCTCAATGGTGTGCAACCAATCGAGAAATAAGTCCGGATCAAGTTGGCCTTCAAATTCGGGGATGTCAATTCGGACACCACCAATATTTCCTCCTTGCCTTCGTCTCCTTGGGGGTTCCTCATCACTTGAATTGGCATGGGAGTGATGGACTTCCTCTTCAGATTCAACCACCGGTTCATGAGGATGAGAGGGAGTGGGGCTATGAACCCACCTTCTTTTCTCCTCCAAAAGTTGCCCAAGTTGAGTTCGAAGATAAGTGAGTTGTGCTTCTAACTCTTCCACACGTGCTTGGTCGCTTCTTGTGGACTTTGTAGACATGTTGGAGATGCGTTGAAGGAAGAATATGCAGCAGGGAAAGTGGCACGGTCGTGCAAGGGGGCACGGTCAGGCCGTGCTATGCTTCGGCTGAAGAAAATGCAGAAAAGTAGAGTGGCACGGTCGTGCTTGGCGGCACGGGGGCACCGTGCTCCGTCTCGACTTGAAGATTCCTGGAAAAAGAATATGGCACGGTCGTGTGTTGTGGCACGGGGGCACCGTGCTGCTTCTCTGGTCTTCAAGACTTCGGATTGCCGGTTTGTGCCTCTTTTTTTTTTTTGTATTTTGGCTTTTTGGGATGTGTTTGGGTATGATGTGGGTCACTTAAAAGCCTTGGCTCTGATACCAATTGATGTAGATGTGGGTGGTAAGTGAACCAAATCAACTCAAACTCAAACTAAACAAGAATCAACCAAAGAAAAGTGAATATGGTGGAAGATAGTTTGAGATGGTTTGAAGAATAATAACAAAAAGAACAAGGATAAACAAGACCTTGTAATTAAGATAATCCTTCACGGAGCCACTCAATGACTTGATCTTGGGCTAATTCTCTTGTCTTAACCAAGGAATCACTCCAATTGGAAAAGGAAGAGAACCTAGAACACCACTTGAATGAGCCAAATTCAAGATATAGAACTAGGAATTTTGAGACACAAATGAGAATCACTCTCAAAGGTGCTTGTATTACTTTGGAAATCTCTTACAATGCTGAATGATTAGCTTCACATGCCCCTCCCCTTTTATAGACTCAGCAAAAGACAATCAAAAGACTCAAATAACTCCTAACAATTAAAACTAGCTAATGAAAAGTCTAAGAAAAATGAAAAGACACATCATAAAAGGGGGTGGGGGAGGTTACAAGGAATATTCTAGGATTTTTGCAGCTGATTACATCAATCTAGAAGCATCTAAAACGTGCACAATATCAGCCACACAAATATATGTAACCTAAGACTCTTCATATTCCCAGCATTAATCCTTGCAACTGCCTCAACTTCAACAGAGCATAACTTCCAGAATACTCGGCCAAATCACGCGTTCTTGGGCTTGTTAGAAAGCCCTGGAAGTCTATTTTCCAGAATGGGCTCATTTGCTCAATTTGGATAAGCGGTTTGAAAGTTATGGCCCAAACAATGCACCTATCTCAGACTGGACTGGATCAGCACAACGTATCTTTGAGTGATATTTTGCCCAATCAAATGATGTCCAAATTAAATAAAATTGGGCTTATTTTAAAGCTGACATCTTAAGCTTCAAAACCATGTGGAGCCTCAAGTTGTGGGTCCACGTTAGGTAGGCCAAAAGTGCACACAAAAATCGGGAAATTTCTGGATGAAGGCGGCACTACCTCTTCGGGCATGAACGCCAATTTCCGGCAAAGTTTGGCAACTTCCTTGACCTCTTGAAGCTTGAGTGAATCCTCCTTGGGCTGAGCTTGATGGTCCTTGGGCTTCTCACGATGGTCTCCATCAGCACGACCGTGCCACCTTGACCCGACTCAAACCTTTGTGTTTTTCATCTCTTTTGATGTGTTTAGCTTGGGATCCTTCCTCCCTTGAGACATACATCATATTTGGTATCAGAGCAAAGGTTTCGCCTTGGCCTAGCATCCGCTTCCACTTTCCACAAAGCATCCACTTCCCTTCTTCTCCACAAACTGATTTCTCCCTTTAATTCCAACATGTCTTCAACAAGCATGTCTTTGGAAGAAAGATTTGAGTCATTGATGAAGCAAAATGAGTTCTTGGCAAGCAAAATCCGATATGATTCACAAAGAAACCAAGAGGCTCAAGCACAAAATGAGTACCTAAGGAAGCAGTTGGGCTCGTTCTTGAAGCAAAAGCAAAGAATGAATGAAGAAACTCTACAATCTGAACCCAAGGCACGTGAGCAAGTTCATAGTCATGGTGTTGATTCGTCAAGTGAAGAAGAAATGCCTAGGATGGCTAGAAGAGAGCCACAAAATCAAGCTAGCACCAACAACTTTAGAGTTGAAATTCCTGAATTTGAAGGTAAACTTGATCCTGAAGAGTTTATTGATTGGTTGAATACAGTTGAAAGAATCTTTGAATATAAGGATATTCCTGATGATAAGAAGGTTAAATTGAAATTGATAACCATAAGACTCAGAAAGTATGCATCCTTATGGTGGACAAACTTGAATGCTAAAAGGCTTAGAGAAAGAAAAGCAAGAATCCATACTTGGGAAAAGATGAAAGCTAAGCTTAAAGCAAGGTTCCTTCCACCAATGCATGTCCAAGATTGTTACTCCCAATTTCATAATCTCACTCAAGGTACTATGAATGTTGAAGAGTATACTCGTGAGTTTGAGAAGTTGATGATTAAATATGACATACAAGAACCTGAAGAACAAACCATAGTTAGATACTTGGGAGGTCTTGATCCTAGGTATTCTAATGTGGTGGAGTTGCAAGCCTATGCTTCTTTTGATGATGTTTGTGTATTAGCTCATAAGGTCGAATAGGAAAAGAAGGCTAAACAGCCCCAAAAACCCACACATACATTGTCTTTCATTCGGAACCAACCTTCTAACAAGGGGAGTTCCAACCCACCTACTAAACCACAATCTCCCTCTCCCTTTAAGCCACAAACTCCCTTTCCCTTTAATCCACAAAGAACCACGGCTCCTCAAAAGGCTCCAGCAACCCCATTTCGGCCTAACCCAAACCCCATGAGCAATAGAAGATGTTTTAAGTGTCAAGGGCTTGGCAATATTGCCTCAGAATGTCCAAACAGAAAAGTTATCACTTTGGCTGAGTGGAACGCCGTGAAAGAGGATTTTGAAGAGGAAGAAAACGAGGTTGAAAGCCAGTCAGAAGTTGAAGAAACTCAAGATGAGGTTATTAAGGAAGCAGATAAAGGTGAACTCTTAGTTTTGAGAAGAGTTCTAAGCAATCAGAAAGGAACGAAGGATGAACAAAGAGAGAATATCTTTCACACTCGATGTACCACCCAAGGAAAGATATGTTCTTTGATCATTGATGGAGGAAGTTGCGCTAATGTGATTTCTCTAAGTATGATTGAGAAACTAGGGCTACAAATAATGACTCACCCACATGCATGCAACATCCAGTGGCTAAATCAAAGCAAGGGCATTCAGGTGAATTCTCATTGTTTGATTTCCTTTTCCATTAGAAAGAACTATCAAGATGAGTTATGGTGTGATGTTATTCCTATGGATGCATGTCATGTGTTATTAGGACGACCATGGTTGTATGATCGAAAGGTTATGTATAATGGTTATCTTAATACCTATTCATTTTCCAAAGATGGCAAGAAGATTACCCTAGCCCCATTATACCCCTCTAAGCTTCACGAAATTCAACCACAAAAAAAGCCTAAGCATGTTGATTGTTTGCTATCCGTAAGTGAGCCCATTTTAAAGGCTTCTCAACATGAGTTTAAGGCCTTTAGAGAATGGATATTGAACGTCCAAAGTGACCCAGAAAATGTGTTGCCTACTCACCCCATTGCAAAGACACTCCTTGAAAATTTCTGTCATGTGTTCCCCGATGAGATTCCCACGGGTTTACCCCCAAAAAGAGACATACAACACCACATTGATCTTATTCCTGGTTCCGTCCTACCTAACAAACCAGCATATAGGATGAACCCAAAGGATACTAATGAGATTCAAAGACAAGTTGCAGAGTTGCAGGAAAAAGGATTGATTCGAGAGTCTTTGAGTCCCTGTGCCGTTCCAGCTCTTCTAGTACCAAAGAAAGATGGAGGAATGAGAATGTGTGTTGATAGTAGGGCCATTAACAAGATTACAATCAAGTACAGGTATCCCATACCAAGACTTGAAGATATGCTCGATGAGTTATATGGCTCCAAGGTGTTTTCAAAGAATGATCTTCGAAGTGGTTACTACCAAATCAGAATTAGAGAAGGTGATGAATGGAAGACAGCTTTCAAAACAAAAGGTGGACTCTATGAATGGTTGGTAATGCCTTTTGGTCTTTCTAATACACCTAGTACTTTCATGAGGTTAATGAACCAAGTGTTTAGACCTTATATTGGAAAGTTTGAGGTAGTATACTTTGATGACATTCCGATTTTTTCTAAGAATGAGCATGAGCATCAAGATCACCTAACTCAAGTTATGCTTATCTTATAACGTGAGAAGTTATTTGGTAACCTTAGGAAGTGTGCTTTCTTCACTCCTGAAGTTACATTTCTTGGTTATATTGTGGCTGAAGATGGAATAAAGGTAGATGAAAGTAAGGTAGAAGCCATTCGGTCTTGGCCTATACCTAAGAGCATACATGATGTTAGAGCTTTTCATGGTTTAACTTCATTCTACAGGAGATTTATTGGCAGTTTCAGTGCTATTATGGCTCCTGTGACTGAAGTGATCAAAGGAACATCTTTGTATGGACTGCCAAAGCTCAATCTGCCTTTGAAGATATCAAAGCAAAACTTACTCAAGCACCGGTACTTGCTTTACCATGCTTTAGTAAGATATTTGAAGTTGAATGTGATGCCTCTGGTGTAGGTATTGGTGGAGTTCTTACGCAAGAAGGTAAACCCCTTGCCTTCTTTAGTGAAAAGCTATGTGAATCTAGAAGAAAGTATTCCACCTATGACAAGGAGTTTTATGCTATTGTGAGATGTTTAGAGCATTGGAGTCATTATCTCATTGCTAGTGAGTTTATCTTGCATTCTGACCATGAAGCATTGAAGTACATACAAGGGCAGCATAAGTTAAACTCCAGGCACGCCAAATGGGTTGAGTTTATGCAATCATATCATTTCACCATCAAGCACAAGTCAGGTAAACTCAATCAAGGTGCAGATGCTCTATCACGGAGGTATCTCTTGTTATTTCAATTAGATGCTTGCATACTTGGTTTTGAGCATCTAAAGATTCTATATGACAATGATGAAGACTTCGGGGCATTATATGATGAATGTTCTAAACACCCCAAAGGAGATTTTCATGTTCAGGAGGGCTTTCTATTCAAGGGAACTCGATTATATATTCCAAAATATAGCACAAGAGAGCTATTGATTAGAGAAGTTCATGGAGGATCATTAGCTGGGCATTATGGAGAAAACAAGACTGTTATCATGCTAAGAGAGCATTACTATTGGCCAGCTATGGAAAGAGACGTCCAAGATATACTTAAAAGGTGTGGAACTTGTCAAGTGGCAAAGAGTCATTCACTACCCCACGGTTTGTATACTCCATTGCCTATCCCCACTTCACCATGGGTTGATGTAAGTATGGACTTTATTCTTGGATTACCTAAAACACAAAGGAACAAAGACTCTATTTTTGTTGTTGTTGATAGGTTTTCTAAGATATCTCATTTCATTCCATGTAACAAAACAAATGATGCTACTCACATTGCTGAATTGGACTTTAGAGAAGTAGTGAGATTGCATGGTATTCCCAGGTTAATTGTTTCTGACAGGGATACCAAATTTTTGAGTCATTTTTGGGTTACATTGTGGAAAAAGATGGGTACCAAGCTGAAATATAGTACCACTTGTCACCCACGACTGACGGACAAACTGAGGTTACTAATCGAACCTTAGGAACTCCCCTAAGAACTTTGATTAAACCTCATGCCAAGGCTTGGGATTTGCTCTTACCCCATGCAGAGTTTGCTTATAACAGGACACCAGGCAGGGCTACTGGTCACTCTCCATTCAAGGTGGTCTATGGAATTGATCCCCTAGGTCCACTTGATCTCATTCCACGATCTTTCGATCAGAAGCCACATGCAGATGCAGCAGCAAGGGTAGAACAAATCAAGAAGGTCCATGAGTTGGTGAGGAGCAAGATTGAAAAGTCTAATGAAGCCTATCAAGCTCAAGCCAACAAGCATAGGAGAAAGATTGCATTTCAATCAGGAGACCTCGTGTGGATCCATCTAAGGAAAGAGAGATTCCCATCCAAAAGAAAGAACAAGCTTATGCCACGAGCAGATGGTCTTTTTGAGGTATTCGAACGTATTAATGATAATGCTTACAAAGTTGATTTGCCAGGTGATTATGGAGTGTCAGCCACATTCAATGTAGCTGATTTGCAGGCTTACCACGAAGATGATTACCTTGCCGATTTGAGGATCAAATCTTCTCAACAAGGGGAGGATGATGTAGTCCCCACCACCATTAGCAATCAAGAAGGTCCAACAAGTCAATCAAAGTCCAATGCAAGCTCCAAGATACAAGCCATGGTCCAAATTGTCCAAGCAACCCAAGGTGGTGCACACGGGTTCAAGAACCAATCCTTACCCGGTTTTGTGCACTTGATTTCCTAAGCTTTAAGGAGGCTTAAGTCCTTAATTTTTGCATTTTGATAAACCTTAAGATGTCCCCTTTCATGCCCCAATGTTAGTTCACCACTATCCAAGTCAAAGAAAGGAGGAACAGGGTGTTTTGCCAAACCGGTCAGAATTGCACCTAATCTGCACTGTTTTTTTTTTTTTTTAGCTTGAAAACCCCACTTGAACTTTGTTTAACCTTAATTTCTTGGTTGGGAGTGTTTAAACACATCCTAAACTTTCTTCCCATGGGTTGAAACCAGAGTCAAACTGATGTATCCTCAAGGAAAACCCAAGAGGATAGGAACGAGGGTGAGATGAAAGCAATGGAAGGTAACAACTAGGCAACTTTGAATTCACAAACTCACCTTGAGTTGGGAAGGATAGAACCAGAACTAACACCTACCTTGGATACAGAAACACCACCAAGGTTTGATGTTAGGGCCCTTAACAACCTCTTGGATACAGAAACACCACCAAGAAGGAAGTTAAGACTCTTACTAGATCACCACTCAACTTGGCCAAAAGATGAGATAAGCTAGAAGAGAGTTTGAGGATTCAAAGGAGCAAAGCTCAACTTTCATTCAATAAACAAGCTTAGTGGCCGGCCAAGGGGCTTGTGGGGGTATTAATACAAAAGTTCCAAGTACAAATCATAGGCCCTAGGTTGCACTATAAGCTAAACTAGGCAAAAATACATAGATCATATCAAAACAAAAAAAGGTAGATGCATCCTCCACTTGACACCTCTTAAATGCTAATCTTGAGGATGATGTGTCGGCCTAGGGGTGAATGGAAGCTTCTTGGCAGCTAAGTACCCTTCATGATGACTCTTGCAAGTGGCTAAGCATGGGTTAGAGCAATAAAACACCTCACTCTTCTCTCTTGTACCCGGCTGCCCCATTACCCGGTTAAAAGGGTGTTTCTTCCCTTGTTTTGGTGGTTAATAGCTCCTCATGAGTGTAATTTGGCTGAGGTTTTTTATGGTCACTTGATAATATTTTTAAAGTACTTTCAAACCATAAAAGTTTCAACCCAAATAGAGGAGAAATGGGCCACCAAACAACCTCTTGTTTCAGCCCTGCCCAGTTCAGCGCCAGGATGTAGTGATTGACTTTGCTTGAGGTTTTGAGGTATCAAATGAACTCCAAATGACTTGCAAGAGGTCTTGATGGAAAGAGCACATCTTGAACTTGAACTTAGGCTTCCTGCAACCCCGTTTTAGCCTTGGGAAGTTTAGAAAATAACGTGCACAAAACCGGGTTTGTGCACGCCTGAAATTCCAGTTTTGAGGAAATAATTTCCTTGCTCCCTTAGGTTGATTTCTTGCATCTTGGACATGAGGTTTGGACCTTTTGGGCTCCCTTGATGGCCATGGATCATGTTAGGGGATGGACCTCCATCATCCTCCCCTTGTTGAAGAGAATTTGCCCTCAAATTGATAAGATTATCATCCTCCTTATAAGGACTAAGGTCGGCTACGTTGAAAGTAGCCGAAACTCCATACTCACCGGGCAAATTGATCTTGTATGCATTATCATTGATGCGTTCCAATACTTCAAAAGGACCATCGACCCTTGGCATCAATTTGCTCTTCCTCTTAGAAGGAAACCGTTCCTTTCTTAAGTGAACCCATACCAAATCACCGGGGTGAAGCACCATCTTCTTTCTATGCTTGTTGGCATGGTCTTTGTATGAGGCATTGGCCTTCTCAATTTTGGCCTTCACGGTTTCATGGAGCTTCTGGATCTCCTCCACCCGTTTGCTAGCCTCCATGTGAGGCTTCTCATTCATTTCTCTTGGAGCAAGATCAAGGGGACTCAAAGGATCCATCCCATAGACTACCTTGAATGAAGATAAGCCCGTGGCCTTGCTAGGTGACTTGTTGAAGGCGAATTCGGCTTGTGGCAAGGCTAAGTCCCAAGCTTTGATGTTGGATTTTACTAGCACTCTTAAGAGGGTTCCCAAAGTCCGGTTGGTGACTTCGGTTTGCCCATCCGTTTGAGGGTGGCATGAAGTGCTATACTTGAGCTTGGTTCCCATCTTCTTCCAAAGTGTCACCCAAAAATGGCTAAGGAACTTGGTATCCCTATCCGAAACAATGGATCTAAGGATGCCATGTAGTCTCATTACTTCCTTGAAGTATAACTCGGCAATGTGGGTGGCATCATTGGTCTTGGTACAAGGTATGAAATGGGCCATCTTACAAAAAGGATCAACAACAACAAAGATCGAATCTTTACCCCTTTGTGTCCTTGGAAGGCCAAGGATGAAGTCCATGCTTACATCTTCCCAAGGATGATTGGGAGTGGGTAGGGGTGTGTAAAGACCGTGGGGTAGGAGGTGACTTTTGGCAACTTGGCAAGTTGCACATCTCTTCAACACATCTTGGACATCTTTGCTCATACTCGGCCAATAATAATGTTCCCTTAACATCATAAGGGTCTTGTTTTCTCCAAAGTGACCGGCAAGAGATCCTCCATGGACCTCACGTATGAGTAACTCTCTTGTGCCACACTTAGGCACACACAATCTTGATCCCTTGAATAAAAATCCATCTTGGACAAGGAAGTCACCTTTGGGATGTCGAAGGCACTCCTTGTAGAGCTCTCCCAAATCTTCATCATTCTGATAGAGGGACTTCAAATGCTCAAAACCAAGAACGCAAGCATCAAGTTGGAATAGCAATAAGTGCCTCCTTGACAAGGCATCAGCTCCTTGGTTGAGCTGCCCGGACTTATGCTTGATGGTGAAGTTGAAGGATTGGAGCAACTCCACCCACTTGGCATGCCGTGAGTTAAGTTTATGTTGCCCTTGAATGTATTTCAAGGCTTCATGATCGGAGTGCAAGATGAACTCACTAGCCACCAAGTAATGATTCCAGTGCTCAAGGCACCTCACTATTGCATAGAACTCCTTATCATAAGTGGAGTACATTCTCCTTGAGTCACAAAGCTTCTCACTAAAGAAGGCTAAGGGCCGCCCCTCTTAAGTGAGAACTCCTCCAATGCCAACTCCCGACGCATCACACTCTACCTCAAACACTTTATCAAAGCATGGCAAGGCAAGAACCGGTGCTTGGGTGAGTTTGGACTTAATGGTTTCAAAGGCTTCTTGAGCCTTGGGAGTCCACTTGAACGATGCACCTTTGATAACCTCGGTCATAGGGGCCATAATGGTACTAAAGTTTCTAATGAACCGCCTATAGAATGAGGCAAGCCCATGGAAACTTCGCACATCATGAATACTCTTGGGGGTTGGCCAAGACCGAATTGCTTCCACTTTACTCTCATCAACTTTGATGCCTTCACTTGTGACAATGTAACCAAGGAAGGTTACCTCATGAGTGAAAAATGCACACTTCTTGAGGTTACCATAGAGCTTTTCCTTCTCTAGAACCTTCATGACTTGTGTGAGATGTTGAAGGTGCTCTTCTTCATTCTTGCTATAGATGAGGATGTCATCAAAATACACCACAACGAATTTGCCAATGAAGGGTCAGAACACTTGGTTCATGAGCCGTATGAAGGTACTTGGAGCATTTGACAATCCGAATGGCATGACTAGCCACTCATACAAGCCTCCTTTGGTTTTGAAGGCTGTTTTCCATTCATCTCCCTCTCTAATGCGGATTTGGTTGTAACCACTTCTCAAATCCACCTTAGAGAACACACTAGAACCATATAACTCATCAAGCATATCCTCAAGGCGGGGAATTGGATATCTATACTTGATGGTTATCTTGTTGATTGCTCGACTATCAACACACATACGCATGCTCCCATCTTTCTTTGGCACAAGGAGGGCCGGAACTGCACAAGGGCTCAAGCTCTCTCTAATCAACCCCTTATCCATAAGCTCATCAACTTGCCTTTGGATTTCCATGGTTTCTTTGGGGTTTGTCCGATAAGCCGGTTTGTTTGGGAGAATGGAACCGGGTATGAGGTCTATGTGGTGTTGGATGGTTCTTTGTGGTGGTAAGCCGGGAGGTATTTCCTCGGGAAAGACATGGCTAAAGTGTTCAAGGAGGGAAAGGGCTAGGGGGTGTGATGGAGTGGAGGTTTCGGATTCTTCAAGGGTGGCTAGGATCCACTCCTTGAAGGCCTTGAATTCATGGTGAGAAGCCTTAAGGAGAGGCTCACTTACGGCTAGAAGCATGTCCGAATGGTCATGGCTTGGTTGGGGCTTACTTTTGTGGAGTTGGGAAGGGCTTAATGGGGCAAGGGTGATCTTTTTCCCATCTTTGTGGAAGGTGTAGGTGTTTAGATAGCCATCATGTATGACCTTCTGATCAAACAACCAAGGTCTCCCCAACAAAAGGTGACATGTATCCATGGGGATGATATCACACCACAATTCATCATGATAGTGCTTCCCAATTGAAAATGAAATCAGGCATCTTGAATTAACTTGCAACCCCTTACCTTGATTTAGCCATTGGATGTTGTAGGGGTGAGGATGAGCCGAAGCTTGAAGGCTAAGCTTCTCCACCATAGTCACGGAAGCCACATTTGCACAACTCCCACCATCAATGATGAGGGAACACACTTTGCTTTGAATGGTGCAACGTGTATGGAAGATGTTCTCCCTTTGTTCTTCAACTTTGTGGGCTAAGACACACACCTCATCAAAAGTGGTGTATTGTTGCAATTCCACCACATGGGCATACCTAGGATCTAACCCACCCAAATATCTCACTATGGTTTGCTCTTCGGGCTCTCTCAAGTCACACTTGATTAACAACTTCTCAAATTCCCTAGTGTACTCCTCAACACTCAAGTTCCCCTGGGTGAGATTGTGAAGTTGGGAATAATTGTCTTGTAGGTAAGATGGGGGTAAGAAACGGGCTTTGAGTTTGGTTTTCATCTTTTCCCATGTTCGAATCTTTCCCTTCCCTTGCCTAACTCTCTTAGCACAAAGGTTGGACCACCAAAGAGAAGCATATTTACGAAGTTTAAGGGCCACAAGTTTTACCTTATTTCCCTCGGAAATCTCTTTGTAGTCAAAGATTCTCTCAACGGTTTGCATCCATTCCAAGAACTCATCGGGGTCTAGCTTCCCTTCAAATTCTGGAATCTCCACTATAATGTCTCCTTGGTGAGAGGTTGTCCGCCTTCCTCTTCTTGATCTTCTATAAGCCTCCTCTTCACTTGACGAGCTCAAGTGTGGGGCTTCTCTTGCTTCCGGCTCGGAGTCGGAGGAGTTAGAAGATCGGGAACTTCTAATCTCCTTTCGTTTTTGCTTCAAGGAGTCTCCAAGTTGTCGCCTCAAATACTCGTTCTAACCTTTGATCTCTTCATTCTGTAGCTTCAAGGCCTCATAATTCCTCATGAGAGCCTCAAACTTTTCCTCCATGGTCATGCTAGTAGTGCTTGTGTTGAAACAAGGGGAAACCTCACGGCCTGAATGTGGCACGGGCGTGCTGTTAGGCATGGGGTGGCCGTGCTCTGGTTCTGGACGGGAGCGAAGTTGAGATGTGGCTGGGAAAGGGGTGGCACGGTCGTGCGACATGGCACGGGGTGGCCGTGCTGAAGTACTGGGTGTGGATGGAGAAGGAAGTGTGGCTGGAATGTGAGGGTGGCACGGTCGTGCTCTTTGGCGCGGGCTGACCGTGCCGATTTTCTGGATGGTGAAAAACCGTGGAGCACGGTTTGGTGTTTTTTGAGGGGGAATGTGTTTGGGGTGTTTGGAAGGGTGCTGGGCAGCAAGCTTGGGCCTAGGGAAGCCTTAGCTCTGATACCAAATATGATGTATCCTCAAGGAAAACCTAAGAGGATAGGAACGAGGGTAAGATGAAAGCAATGGAAGGTAACAACTAGGCAACTTTGAATTCACAAACTCACCTTGAGTTGAGAAGGATAGAACCGGAACTAACACCTACCTTGGATACAGAAACACCACCAAGGTTTGATGTTAGGGCCCTTAATAACCTCTTGGATACAGAAACACCACCAAGAAGGAAGTTAAGACTCTTACTAGATCACCACTCAACTTGGCCAAAAGATGAGATAAGCTAGAAGAGAGTTTGAGGATTCAAAGGAGCAAAGCTCAACTTTCATTCAATAAACAAGCTTGAGTGGCCGGCCAAGGGGCTTGTGGGGGTATTAATACAAAAGTTCCAAGTACAAATCATAGGCCCTAGGTTGCACTATAAGCTAAACTAGGCAAAAATACATAGATCATATCAAAACAAAAAAGGGTAGATGCATCCTCCACTTGACACCTCTTCAATGCTAATCTTGAGGATGATGTGTCGGCCTAGGGGTGAATGGAAGCTTCTTGGCAGCTAAGTACCCTTCATGATGACTCTTGCAAGTGGCTAAGCATGGGTTAGAGCAATAAAACACCTCACTCTTCTCTCTTGTACCCGGCTGCCCCATTACCCGGTTAAAAGGGTGTTTCTTCCCTTGTTTTGGTGGTTAATAGCTCCTCATGAGTGTAATTTGGCTGAGGTTTTTTATGGTCACTTGATAATATTTTTAAAGTACTTTCAAACCATAAAAGTTTCAACCAAATAGAGGAGAAATGGGCCACCAAACAACCTCTTGTTTCAGCCCTGCCCAGTTCAGCGCCAGGATGTAGTGATTGACTTTGCTTGAGGTTTTGAGGTATCAAATGAACTCCAAATGACTTGCAAGAGGTCTTGATGGAAAGAGCACATCTTGAACTTGAACTTAGGCTTCCTGCAACCCGTTTTAGCCTTGGGAAGTTTAGAAAATAACGTGCACAAAACCGGTTTGTGCACACCTGAAATTCCAGTTTTGAGGAAATAATTTCCTTGCTCCCTTAGGTTGATTTCTTGCATCTTGGACATGAGGTTTGGACCTTTTGGGCTCCCTTGATGGGCATGGATCATGTTAGGGGATGGACCTCCATCACAAACTCACTTTTGTCAAGGTTAAACCAAGCCCCAAAACCGGCTACAAAACTGTCCAAGAACCCGGTTCACAGTCCGGTTTTATTTTGTCCTCTCCGGTGGGTTTTCTTCACTTCAGCAGCTATGGCATGCCCCTCAAGGCTGGGCACACATCCCAAAGTCCCAATGATGAGCTGCAACCTTGAGAAGAACAACCAATGGGAGAGAAGCTGCCATGGAAGATGTTCCCTCTTTGTAATTGGCTAGTCGTAAAGTGCTTGTCCCCTTTTCGGCTGTCCAATGGCAAGAGAGGAGGTTTATCAGCTGCTTTGGCTTTTGTTTAAGCTAATTATAATGTAAACATCATGTGTCTTGCTTTCCTTAATCTTAAAGGATGTAATTAAGCTAGCTCAAATTAGATAACAACCGGTTTTGCTCTTAACCGGGTATGCTTAGCTAATCAAGACCTTTCCTCCCTAGGAGGAAAGGATTAGTAAGGTGCTTGCTTGCTTGTGTGCTTGCTTGACATGCTTACTAAAGGAATGCACGGCCATAGCAAGAAAAACCAGCTTTTGTTGAATGAAAATCAGTTTGAAAGCTTGAAAACTTTCTCTCTCAAATTCTTGCTTGCTTATCCTTAATTAGGCCAATTAAGCTAGCTCAAATTAGATAACAACCGGTTTTGCTCTTAACCGGGTATGCTTAGCTAATCAAGACCTTTCCTCCCTAGGAGGGAAAGGATTAGTAAGGTGCTTGCTTGCTTGTGTGCTTGCTTGACATGCTTACTAAAGGAATGCACGACCATAGCAAGAAAAAACCAGCTTTTGTTGAATGAAAATCAGTTTGAAAGCTTGAAAACTTTCTCTCTCAAATTCTTGCTTGCTTATCCTTAATTAGGCCAATTAAGGTGGTGCTCAAGTCAAGTCTTAACCTTGATTAAGTGGTGATATCTGTATCTTAGTCAAGATTAAGGGCCCTAAACTCAAGATTGGTGGTGTTTCTGTATCCTTTCATTGAGTTTATCTATCCTATTCATGCTTGCCTCAACCGGGTTAAGAGAGGATTAAGGTAAGATTATTAGCTTAAGTTTATAAGTTAATAATCTTTTACTTTGAAGCCCCTCACATCGCCTCACTCCCTCACCCTTCATACCCTTCCTTCCGTCCCATTCCACGGCCTAAAAGATCCAAAAGGCCTAGCAAACACATCCATCACCAAGAACATACAACCGGGCTCAAGTGAGCTAATTTCAATTTCCACAACCAGAAAAGTGGCACGGCCTACCCGTGCTCCTAGGCACGACCGTGCCACCTTGACCCGGCTCAAACCTTTGTGTTTTTGATCTCTTTTGATGTGTGTTAGTTTGGGATCCTTCCTCCCTTGAGACATACATCAGGTAATTTCATTTTGTTGCCTAAAGGATGAATAAATCATCCTAATTTTGTTTAAGTATTAAAACTGCAGGTCACGGGTTTAATTCTAGCAGCCACCCCGTTTTTGTGTGCTTAATTACCTAAGCCTCCTTCAGATTTAAGTCAAATATTTTGCATTGGGTTTGAAGTTCAGGAAGTCAGCTTTGCATCAAAACACGTTTCATCCCATTTGGACTTCATTTACCCTCTCAAATTAGCCAATAAACCCAGGATATACAAACTGGTCAGTTCAACCAGAATGTACCCGATTTTGGGTATGTGATTTCTTAAGCTTAATGGTGGTTTAAGTCTTGGATTTTTACCTTTTTGGAATCCCCAAGATGTCTACTGTCAGGTCCAAGCATTGAATTCCAATCATACTCAGAGGAAGTAAAGAGATCAAGTCATTTGCTTTCGCCCTCTTAAATCTTCACTTGCTTATCCTTAATCTGGTCCATTAAGGTGGTGATCAAGTAAGTCCTAACCTTGATTAACTGGTGTTTCTGTATCTTAATCCAAGATTAGGGACCCTAAGCTCACGTTTGGTGGTGATTTTGTATCCAAATTCTGAGTTTAGTTCTGTCCTTTCAAGTTACATGTACACGGGTTTAAGGAAGCTAAGCTGAAATTTCAGTTTTCAACCGTGAGCTTTGTGATCATCTAACTTGGATTTCTTCCTCCCTTTTATACCTTCTTTCAATCCACACTCACATACATCATATTTGGTATCAGAGTAAAGGTTTCACCTTGGCCTGGTACGCCCTTCCCCTTCCAAACTCAGTTCATTCATCTTCAAACACAAGAACACAAAACCGGCTGTTTTCAGCCTTGTCCGGCAGAAAATCAGCACGGTCACCCCGTGTCCTTCAACACGCCCGTGCCACCATCGGTCCGTGTTGTTTCACTTGTCAAAGCAATCAAGTTCAAGCATGACTTCAACAAGCATGACTGTAGAGGAGAGGGTTGAAGCCTTGATGAAGCAGAATGAGTTCTTGTTTAGCAAAATTCGAGAGGACTCACAAAAGAATCAAGAAACTCAAGCTCAAAATGAGTATTTGAGTAACCCGCTAGGTTCGGTCTTGAGGCAAAAATAGAAATTGAATGAGGACACTCTTCAATCTGAACCAAGAGAGCGTGAGCAAGTCTTTAGCCACGAGGTTAAACCCTCAAGTGAAGAAGAACCAGTCAGAATGGCTAGGGGAGAGCCACGGTTTCAAGCGAACACTAATGATGCATATTTCCATATGCATCATTTTTATTCAAGTCCAATTTCAAAGAAGAAAAGGGTCAAAGAAGATCATGCTTGGAAGTGTGCTTATTTGGTCTTATTAAGTGAGTTCAAAGACTCACGACACTATGAAGAGGTCAAAAAGAGGTTAAGCTTTGCTAGAAATTTGGCGCTAAATTCATCCCTGCGGAACCCGATTTTTTGTGACCACTTTTGGACAAGCTCAAGTGGACCCACAACTTGAGGCTCCACATGTGCTTTTGAAGCTTAAGATGTCAGCTTTAAAATAAGCCCAATTTTATTTAATTTGGACATCATTTGATTGGGCAAAATATCACTCAAAGATACGTTGTGCTGATCCAGTCCAGTCTGAGATAGGTGCATTGTTTGGGCCATAACTTTCAAACCGCTTATCCAAATTGAGCAAATGAGCCCATTCTGGAAAATAGACTTCCAGGGCTTTCTAACAAGCCCAAGAACGCGTGATTTGGCCGAGTATTCTGGAAGTTATGCTCTGTTGAAGTTGAGGCAGTTGCAAGGATTAATGCTGGGAATATGAAGAGTCTTAGGTTACATATATTTGTGTGGCTGATATTGTGCACGTTTTAGATGCTTCTAGATTGATGTAATCAGCTGCAAAAATCCTAGAATATTCCTTGTAACCTCCCCCACCCCCTTTTATGATGTGTCTTTTCATTTTTCTTAGACTTTTCATTAGCTAGTTTTAATTGTTAGGAGTTATTTGAGTCTTTTGATTGTCTTTTGCTGAGTCTATAAAAGGGGAGGGGCATGTGAAGCTAATCATTCAGCATTGTAAGAGATTTCCAAAGTAATACAAGCACCTTTGAGAGTGATTCTCATTTGTGTCTCAAAATTCCTAGTTCTATATCTTGAATTTGGCTCATTCAAGTGGTGTTCTAGGTTCTCTTCCTTTTCCAATTGGAGTGATTCCTTGGTTAAGACAAGAGAATTAGCCCAAGATCAAGTCATTGAGTGGCTCCGTGAAGGATTATCTTAATTACAAGGTCTTGTTTATCCTTGTTCTTTTTGTTATTATTCTTCAAACCATCTCAAACTATCTTCCACCATATTCACTTTTCTTTGGTTGATTCTTGTTTAGTTTTAGTTTGAGTTGATTTGGTTCACTTACCACCCACATCTACATCAATTGGTATCAGAGCCAAGGCTTTTAAGTGACCCACATCATACCCAAACACATCCCAAAAAGCCAAAATACAAAAAAAAAAAGAGGCACAAACCGGCAATCCGAAGTCTTGAAGACCAGAGAAGCAGCACGGTGCCCCTGTGCCACAACACACGACCGTGCCATATTCTTTTCCAGGAATCTTCAAGTCGAGACGGAGCACGGTGCCCCCGTGCCGCCAAGCACGACCGTGCCACTCTACTTTTCTGCATTTTCTTCAGCCGAAGCATAGCACGGCCTGCCCGTGCCCCCTTGCACGACCGTGCCACCTTTGCCACAGCCAACTTTCGTTTCAAATCAATCCACGAAGAACCCTAGACCTCATCCTTTATGCCGTCTTCAAAGAACTTGGAGAAAGAACTAGCTCTTATTGATATTGGATATGCTTGCTTTGCAATTCCAAAATTTCATGGCGAAAAGGAAGAGTTCACAGGTTGGTTATCTAAGGTGGAACGAGTTTTTGCTTGTTGTATCCTTAATGACCAACAGAAGTTCGAAGTGGTTATTTCAAGATTGAGAGGATGTGCACTTCAGTGGTGGAATAAATATAAGTTTGAGCGAAAAAAGAAAGGAAAAGAAAAGGTGAGAACTTGGAAGAAATTGAGTAGTAAGTTGAAGGGTTCCTTTTACCCATCCACTTACATGCCCATGGAAGAAAGTATCTCCGTTAAGCTCACGGGTTCATTCCCTTCCACCCCACAAAAAGAACCAACCCCACAAATGATCTTTCCCCCACAACCTAGGAGGTGTCTCAAGTGCCAAGGGCTTGGACACTTATCCACGGATTGCCCAAATAACGAGGTCATTACCTTGGAAGAAAGGAAAGCCGTGGAAGAAGAGAACGATCAGGAGGAAAGCCTTGAAGAAGAAATTGAACTCAAGGTTGAAAAAGAAGAAATACTTCACTTAGAGAAGGTTTCTCAAAAGCCAAACAAAGATGAAAAGATCCTTGGAGAAAAAGCTTCAAGCCTAGTTGACCTACCTCTTGTTTTTGATGACTGTGGTGATGAAGAGACCATTGAACTTGAGGCCCAAAGATCCGAGTTGAAGCAAGAAGAGATTGTGCAAGAAATTGAGCAATCCTTCACCGAAGAAGGGTGCCAAGAAGATAATGAGGTGAATTTGAGCATAACCCCAAGAATTGAAGAGCATGTAGTCAAAGACCTTGAAGTGATGAAGCCTTGTATGGTTATTGAAGAAGTTGAGCAACTCTTGACCCAAGAAGAATTCACCTTAACCCCCATTCAACCTTCCCAACCCCTCAAACCACAAAAGGACCGACAAGCCTTAACCCTCATTCATCCTTCCCAAACCCTTGCCCCCAAAGAAGATTTCCCACTTCCGCCTCTTCTCCTCACCAGGTATGACCCGTTTTATCATCCTCCCCTCACCCTCTTCTATATCTCTCTAGAGGTGATGCCCTGTGACCTCCTTCCCCAAAAGCTCCCATATTGTAAGCGCGACCCCTTTCTTGAGAGGCTTGCCAACCCTTTGAGTTTGAGGACAAACTCAAAACAACCCGGGGAGTATGATGCATATTTCCATATGCATCATTTTTATTCAAGTCCAATTTCAAAGAAGAAAAGGGTCAAAGAAGATCATGCTTGGAAGTGTGCTTATTTGGTCTTATTAAGTGAGTTCAAAGACTCACGACACTATGAAGAGGTCAAAAAGAGGTTAAGCTTTGCTAGAAATTTGGCGCTGAATTCATCCCTGCGGAACCCGATTTTTTGTGACCACTTTTGGACAAGCTCAAGTGGACCCACAACTTGAGGCTCCACATGGTTTTGAAGTTTAAGATTTCAGCTTTCAAATAAGCCCAATTTTATTTAATTTGGACATCATTTGGTTGGGCAAAATATCACTCAAAGATACGTTGTGCTGATCCAGTCCAGTCTGAGATAGGTGCATTGTTTGGGCCATAACTTTCAAACCGCTTATCCAAATTGAGCAAATGAGCCCATTCTGGAAAATAGACTTCCAGGGCTTTCTAACAAGCCCAAGAACGCGTGATTTGGCCGAGTATTCTGGAAGTTATGCTCTGTTGAAGTTGAGGCAGTTGCAAGGATTAATGCTGGGAATATGAAGAGTCTTAGGTTACATATATTTGTGTGGCTGATATTGTGCACGTTTTAGATGCTTCTAGATTGATGTAATCAGCTGCAAAAATCCTAGAATATTCCTTGTAACCTCCCCCACCCCCTTTTATGATGTGTCTTTTCATTTTTCTTAGACTTTTCATTAGCTAGTTTTAATTGTTAGGAGTTATTTGAGTCTTTTGATTGTCTTTTGCTGAGTCTATAAAAGGGGAGGGGCATGTGAAGCTAATCATTCAGCATTGTAAGAGATTTCCAAAGTAATACAAGCACCTTTGAGAGTGATTCTCATTTGTGTCTCAAAATTCCTAGTTCTATATCTTGAATTTGGCTCATTCAAGTGGTGTTCTAGGTTCTCTTCCTTTTCCAATTGGAGTGATTCCTTGGTTAAGACAAGAGAATTAGCCCAAGATCAAGTCATTGAGTGGCTCCGTGAAGGATTATCTTAATTACAAGGTCTTGTTTATCCTTGTTCTTTTTGTTATTATTCTTCAAACCATCTCAAACTATCTTCCACCATATTCACTTTTCTTTGGTTGATTCTTGTTTAGTTTGAGTTTGAGTTGATTTGGTTCACTTACCACCCACATCTACATCAACTAATGATTTCAGGGTGGAGGTTCCTGAATTTGAAGGTAAGCTTGATCCTAAAGCGTTCCTTAATTGGTTACATACAGTTGAAAGAGTTTTTGAGTATAAAGACATTCCTGATGATAAAAAGGTCAAGTTAGTGGCCTTAAGACTTAGGAAGTATGCGTCTTTATGGTGGACAAACTCGAATGCTAAACGGTTAAGGGAAACGAAGTCAAAAATCCGAACTTGGGAAAAGATGAAAACCAAGCTTAAAGCACGGTTTCTTCCACCAACCTATGTTCAAGATTGTTATTCTCAACTTCATAATCTTACTCAAGGTAATATGAGTGTTGAAGATTACACACATGAGTTTGAAAAATTGCTAATCAAGAGTGATATTCAAGAGCCTGAAGAACAAACCATAGTTGGATATTTGGGAGGTCTTGATCCTAGGTACTCTAATGTGGTTGAATTGCAATCCTATGCTTCATTTGATGATGTTTGCGGGTTGGCTCATAAGGTGGAACAACAAAAGAAGGAAAAACTGCCCTTTAAGCCTCAAAATACATGGCCTTTGACCCGGAACTAACCTTTTAACAAGGGGAGTTCCAATCCTACTCCTAAGCCACAAAATCCATCCCCTTCCTTCCCACAAAGAACCCCAGCACCACAAAGAACCAAGCACCTCAAAATAGGCCTAATCCTAACCCAATGAGCAATAGAAGGTGTTTTAAATGTTAAGGGCTTGGACACATTGCTTTGGATTGTCCAAACAGAAAAGTCATTACCTTGGCCGAATGGACAGCTATGAAGGAAGAGTTGGAGGAGGAAGAAAAGACGTGTGAAAGTGAGCCAGAACTTGAGGAAATTCAAGATGAAGTTGTTGAAGAGGCTGATGACGGAGAGCTCTTAGTTTTGAGACGAGTTCTAAGCAATCAAAGAGGAGTTAAAGATGAACAAAGAGAGAACATATTCCACACACAGTGTACCATGCAAGGGAAGGTGTGTTCTTTGATTATTGATGGAGGGAGCTGTGCCAATGCAGTTTCTCTAAGCATGATTGAGCTGCAAACATCCAATGGTTAAATCAAAGTAAAGGAATTCAAGTAAACTCTCGGTGCTTGATTACTTTCTCGATTGGAAAGAACTATCAAGATGAGTTATGGTGTGATGTGATCCCAATGGGTGCGTGTCATACGCTGTTAGGGAGACCTTGGTTGTATGACTGAAAGGTTATGCATAATGGTTACCTAAATACTTACTCATTCTCTAAAGATGGCAAGAAGATCACCTTAGCCCCTTTATCCCCATCCAAACTCCATGAAATTCAGCCACAAAAAAAGCCCAAACACATGGATTGTCTACTGTCCGCGAGTTAACCTATCCTAAAAGCATCTCAGCATGAGTTTAAGGCCTTTAAAGAGTGGATACTAAGCATACAAGACGAACCAGAAAGTTTGTTACCCACTCACCCTATTGCAAGAACACTCATTGAAAACTTCTGTCATTTGTTTCATGAGGAGATACCTACAGGTTTGCCTCTAAAAAGGGATATTCAACATCACATTGATCTTGTTCCTAGTTCCATCCTACCAAACAAGCCAGCATATAGGATGAACCCAAAAGATACCATGGAGATTCAAAGACAGGTTGAAGAACTGAAGGAGAAAGGCTTGATACGTGAGTCTTTGAGTCCATGTGCCATCCCAGCTCTTTTGGTGCCTAAGAAGGACAGAGGAATGAGAATGTGTGTTGACAGCAGGGCCATTAACAAGATCACAAGCAAGTATAGGTATCCAATGCCTAGACTTAAAGATATGCTAGATGAGTTGTATGGCTCTAAAGTGTTTTCCAAGATTGATCTTCAAAGTGGATACTACCAAATCATAATCAGAGAAGGTGACGAGTGGAAAACAGCCTTCAAAACAAAGGGTGGACTCTATGAATGGTTGGTAATGCCCTTTGGACTTTCTTATGCACCTAGTACTTTCATGAGATTAATAAATTAGGTGTTTAGACCATACATTGGAAAGTTTATAGTAGTATACTTTGATGATATTCTAGTGTACTCTAAGAATGAGCATGAACATCAAGATTATCTAACTCAAGTTATGATTGTCTTAGAATGCGAAAAGCTGTTTGGTTAACCTTAAAAAGTGTGCATTTTTTACTCCTGAGGTTACATTTCTTGGTTACATCATTACTAGTGAAGGTATTAAGGCAGATGAAGGCAGGGTAGAAGCCATTCGGTCTTGGCCAGTACCTAAAAGCATACATGATGTTAGAGCTTTCCATGGTTTAGCTTCTTTTTACAGGAGATTCATTCGGGGTTTTAGTACCATTATGGCTCCTATGACTAAAGTTATCAAGGGTACATCATTTGTATGGACACCAAAAGCACAAGCTGCCTTTGAAGAAATCAAACCAAGACTTACTCAAGCACCGATTCTATCCTTGTCGTGCTTTAGTAAAGTTTTTGATGTAGAATGTGATGCCTCTGGTTTTGGCATTGGTGGAGTTCTTACTCAAGAAGGTAAACCTCTAGCCTTCTTTAGTGAGAAATTGTGTGATTCCAGAAGAAAGTACTCCACTTATGATAAAGAATTCTATGCCATTGTGAGATGTCTAGAGCATTGGAGTCATTATCTTATTACAAGTGAGTTTATCTTACATTCTGACCATGAAGCATTGAAGTATATACAAGGGAAGCATAAGTTGAACTCACAGCATGCCAAGTGGGTTGAGTTTATGCAATCATATCACTTCACCATCAAGCATAAGTCAGGTTAACTCAACCAAGGTGCAGATGCTCTATCTCAGAGGTATCTCTTGTTATTTCAATTAGATGATGGTGTACTTGGTTTTGAGCATTTAAAAGCTTTATATGACAAGGATGAAGACTTTGGGGAGTCGTATGCTGAATGTTTTAAGCACCTCAAAGGAGAATTTCTAATCCAGGAGGGATTTCTATTCAAGGGTACACGGTTGTGTGTACCAAGGTGTAGCACGAGGGAGCTTCTAATCAGGGAAGTTCATGGAGGATAATTGGCTGGCATTATGGAGAGAACAAGACTGTCATTATGCTAAGAGAGCATTACTACTGGCCAGCCATGAAAAGAGACGTTCAAGACGTATTTAAAAAGGTGTGGAACATGTCAAGTGGCTAAAAGCCATTCACAACCTCACGGTTTATTAATGTATATATTCAAGGGGTTCATTTTCATTTCTCAAACTCCACTTCAAGGAAGGCAAAAGTCCAACAAGATCATGCCTGGAAATGTTCACTTCTGGTTCCATTATATGAATTCCATGATACAAGACACTTTAAGGAGTTTATGTTAAACTTCAAAGTGCCTTTTTCAAAAGGGATTTCCAAATGGGGATTAAGAGCATCATGCACCATGCCCATAAATCCTACTACTATTATTGAGCTCAAGGAAGGTCAAGAGAAGCTTAAGGAGGCCAAGTAGAGTGCCCTCACATGCAAGAAAGCCGTGGACATCCCTAATAAGCTAGCACCTAGCTCATCCACATATAACCCCGGTTTTGTCACGCTTTTACAGCAAAGTGTAATGGGCCAAATTGCTAATGGTCCTTACATTAATCAAGCTTAAAAAATAAGCTTTCCAACGAGACCAACCACGTTTTATTTGGAGTTCATTTGGTTGGTCAACCTCAGCCCAGAAAATCGGATATCAAACTGCAGGCTAGTTTTGGGCAGTCTCCATTCTTTGGTCCATAACGTTTTGATGTATTCAAGCTTCACTAAGGCAAGTATTTGCTAGAGTGAATCAAGAATGCATCTGGAAGGGAAACAAGAAAAGAGAACCAAGAACCAAGATAGATCAAGTGGACTAGCAAGGGTGATGATAACCCACCTTGGTTTGCACACTTGGGCAAATCTTCTTCGTTCAACTAAGTTACAGAATTTAATCACCTTCTTAGTTGAATCAAGAAGACCTAGAGACCCACTTGAGTTGCCAAGCTCAAGATATAACACTAGGAATTTTGAGGGTGGATAGAGCAAGCACCTTCAAGAGATAATCCAAGAGGAGCCACTCTTGTTGGATACTTGGGCAATCCCCTTAGATCAATTAGGAATCACCACCTAATTGAGATAAAGGGACCTAGACACCACTTAAGTTGCCACACTTAAGATATAGACTAGGAATTTGAGGGGAGAGTTTCTTTGAGAACTCACAAGCTTATACATTCAAGTTGGTTACAAAATGAGGGCCAAGCTGGTTTTTATGCTTGATGGCCGAGTTCCCCACCCTTCCAAGCAGCAAAATCAAAACTAAGTACATTTGGGGAAGAGTTACACATCTAATCAGCCAATGCTAGCTAAACACCTCACTACCTAGCTTAATCTACCTCATTAGGGGTTATAATGCCTCCCAAATGAGGTGTCAAGCTTACATGGATCCTTGAATGCAGCAAAATGACTCATTCAGCAAGTGGGGAGGCAAGGGGACAAGCACAACCCAAGAAAATCAGACCTTGTACCGGTTTGGGAAGAACCGGGTAAAAGGATGATTTTTGTGTCCTTTTGGCTGGTTAATACCAACACAAGGGGGTGCTTTGGATGGGATTTGAACCCATGACCTGATAATTATTTATGTCCCCTTTCATACTGCAAAAGTTGACAAAAGTTGGAGTTGAGGAAGTCAACCAACTAGGGCCTTATTTCGGACTGTGCTGGATTGCGCCCTGCAGTGCGCGGTCTCAGGTTTTGGCTTGGTTGACTGACCAAATGGACTCCAAATGCCTTGCAAAAGGTCTTGTTGGAAAGCTAAGATCTTAAGCTTTAAGGGGGTGGTGCGTGCAGGAAATTTCCCCTTCTACATTTTGCTCCAACAGAGAAACAAAACCGGGTCAGAAACGGTATGAACTGGGCAGTTCACTTTCTTCTTTGTGCATACATTTTCTGACTATGGCATGAACTCCTTTGGCCTTCTTGGACTCCCTAGCGGGGGATGGATCATTGGCAATGGCTTTTGAAGGTTTGGTGGGATGGTCTCCATCATTCTCCCCGGGTTGGTTGGAGTTTGGCCTCAAACTCGACAACTCTTCATCTTCATCATAGCAAGGGCTCAAGTCGGCCACATTGAAGGTGGCGGGCACCCCATAATCACCGGAGAGGTCAACTTTGTAAGCGTTTGGGCCAACCTTCTCAAGGATTTCGAAAGGCCCATCCGATCTTGGCATTAATTTGGATTTCCTCTTGTTAGGAAATCTCTCCTTCCTCAATTGGACCCATACTAGGTCCCCAGGCTGAAAATGAGCTTTTTTTCTTTTCTTGTGAGGTGCGAACTCATGCATTTGGGATTTGGGGAGGGTGGTGAGAAAGACATCTCTTTGTGAGCTTGCCTTGGATTTGGAGGGGGCGGATGGTTTGATGGGAGTGAGGGTGATCCTCTTGTGATCTTTGATAAAGGTGTAAGTGTTCATGTGGCCATCATGCGTGACGCTCCTATCAAAGAGCCAAGGGCGACCCAACAAGACATGGCACGCACCCATGGGGATAAGGTCACACCAAATCTCATCTTTATAAGTTTTCCCAATGCTTAAGGATAAGAGGCACTGAGACGAGATTTGCAAACCTTGGTTTTGATTGAGCCATTGGATGGTGTATGGCTTTGGGTGGGGAGTCACCGGAAGTTTGAGTTTGTTCACCATGGATTGTGAGGCCACATTCGTACAACTTCCCCCATCAATGATAAGGGAGCACACCTTGCCACCTACGGTGCACGTTGTACGGAAGATGGATTCTCTTTGTTCAAGCTCATCATGGGAAGCTAGAGCACTCAAGGTCCTCCGAATGACCAAAAGCTCTCCTTCATCCGGGCCCTCTTCAACCTCCTCTATGGTTTCATTCAAATACACCTCTTTCTCTTCCTCCCTCTTCTCTACCTCCTCTTCTAGCTCCTCTAGGGAAGCTTGATACTCGGCTAGAGAAACCATTCTCTTGTTGGGACACTCGGAAGCATAGTGTCCAAGGCCTTGGCAACGAAAACACCGGATTTTGCTAGAGGGTTTTGGGGGTGGTTGTTTGGAGGGAGTTTGTGGAGTGGTGTTTTGTGGAGGTTTCGGGTTTGGAGGTGGGAAGACATCTTGAGGAATGCATGGAGGGGTTTGGAAACCGTAAGGCCGTGGAGTAGGTTTGGAGGTGGGACTCTTGCCTTTGAGCTTCTTTTGCATTTCGACTTTGTGGGCTAAAGCACTTAGCTCATCAAGGGATGTGTAAGGGTGTAGTTCAACAATATGAGCAATTTGTTCATCAAGTCCACTCAAATAGCGAATCAAGGTTTGAGAGTCATCCTCCCTCAAATCACATTTCAAGAGGAGTTGTTCAAACTCCCTAGTATACTCTTCCACACTCTTGGGGCCTTGTTTGAGGTGGTGGAGTTTAAGGAAATTGTCTTGGAGGTAATGTGGGGGTAAGAATTTGGCCTTTAGTTTGGACTTCATCTTCTCCCAAGTCTTAATCTTACTTTTCCCCTTTCTTACTCTCTTAGACACAACATTGGACCACCAAATAGATGCATATTTGCGAAGTTTCAAGGCCACTAGCTTTACCTTTTTGCCTTCCGTGATGTCTTTGTACTCAAAGACTCGCTCCACCGTTTGCAACCAATCGAGGAAGACATCCGGATCAAGTTGTCCTTCATACTCCGGGATGTCAACTTTAAAATCACCATAGCTTCGTTCGTGATGCCTTTGGTGTCGGCGTGGCCGTCTACCTTGCTCTTCCTCATTAGAATCACCAAAAGGGTTGCTTCCCTCGGAATCATCCGAGTCCCTATGCTTGCTTGAGCTTCGAGAACTCCATTGGTTTCGCCTCTTTTCTTCCATGAGTTGTCCAAGTTGCTTTTGGACATACTTTAGTTGAGCTTCTACCTCGGCTTTCTCCCTCAGGGCTTGCTCGGCCACTTGCCAGGGTGTGAGGCTAGAAGACATTTTGGCTTTGGAATAGAGAAAGAGTGTTTTGGGACGGGGAGAGGTAGGCACGGTCGTGCTAACAGGCACGGCCTGACCGTGCTGAGCTACTGGCGAAGAAGTGCTGGGCTGGAATTGTGGCACGGTCGTGCTCAGGTGGCACGGTGTGCCCGTGCCAACTTTCTGGTTGGGCACGGCTGAGATTTTGTGGAGGATGTGTTTGGGCTGTTTTTGTGGTTCTTGTGTTTGGGAGTGTGTTTGGGTGATGGAAGCTTGGCCAAGATGGTAGCCTAAGCTCTGATACCAATTTGATGTATTCAAGCTTCACTAAGGCAAGTATTTGCTAGAGTGAATCAAGAATGCATCTGGAAGGGAAACAAGAAAAGAGAACCAAGAACCAAGATAGATCAAGTGGACTAGCAAGGGTGATGATAACCCACCTTGGTTTGCACACTTGGGCAAATCTTCTTCCTTCAACTAAGTTACAGAATTTAATCACCTTCTTAGTTGAATCAAGAAGAAGACCTAGCTCAAGACACCAAGCACCTTCAAGAGATAATCCAAGAGGAGCCACTCTTGTTGGATACTTGGGCAATCCCCTTAGATCAATTAGGAATCACCACCTAATTGAGATAAAGGGACCTAGACACCACTTAAGTTGCCACACTTAAGATATAGACTAGGAATTTGAGGGGAGAGTTTCTTTGAGAACTCACAAGCTTATACATTCAAGTTGGTTACAAAATGAGGGCCAAGCTGGGTTTTATGCTTGATGGCCGAGTTCCCCACCCTTCCCAAGCAGCAAAATCAAAACTAAGTACATTTGGGGAAGAGTTACACATCTAATCAACCAATGCTAGCTAAACACCTCACTACCTAGCTTAATCTACCTCATTAGGGGTTATAATGCCTCCCAAATGAGGTGTCAAGCTTACATGGATCCTTGAATGCAGCAAAATGACTCATTCAGCAAGTGGGGAGGCAAGGGGACAAGCACAACCCAAGAAAATCAGACCTTGTACCGGTTTGGGAAGAACCGGGTAAAAGGATGATTTTTGTGTCCTTTTGGCTGGTTAATACCAACACAAGGGGGTGCTTTGGATGGGATTTGAACCCATGACCTGATAATTATTTATGTCCCCTTTCATACTGCAAAAGTTGACAAAAGTTGGAGTTGAGGAAGTCAACCAACTAGGGCCTTATTTCGGACTGTGCTGGATTGCGCCCTGCAGTGCGCGGTCTCAGGTTTTGGCTTGGTTGACTGACCAAATGGACTCCAAATGCCTTGCAAAAGGTCTTGCTGGAAAGCTAAGATCTTAAGCTTTAAGGGGGTGGTGCGTGCAGGAAATTTCCCCTTCTACATTTTGCTCCAACAGAGAAACAAAACCAGGTCAGAAACGGTATGAACTGGGTAGTTCACTTTCTTCTTTGTGCATACATTTTCTGACTATGGCATGAACTCCTTTGGCCTTCTTGGACTCCCTAGCGGGGGATGGATCATTGGCAATGGCTTTTGAAGGTTTGGTGGGATGGTCTCCATCACGTTTGAACAGCTGATCCAAATGCTATGAAACCACCTCCTCTGGAAAGTAGACATCCTAAGCTTTCCAATGAATCAAGAATGATCAAATTTGGATTAGTAACCAGAGAGATATGCCTGTTTGAAGTTCGGTAAGCTGTTGATGTGAAAGCATTAAATGCAAAACGCGAGAACAATGTGAATGCTCCGTATTTCAGCTCTTGCTGTTTTGTGCCTCTTCCAAAGCCGTGTCTCCCCTCCTCTTGCAAGGCCAAAACATGTGGGAATTGTAGATTTATGAATTTCCCTTGTTGCTACACTCATTTCACACCAACAACATCAAGGGACACACCTCTTTGGCTTTGATTCATCCGTATGCAGCATCCCTTGTATTCACTTGCTTTCTTCACACCTTTTCATTTGTTTTCCTATGTCTTTTCATTGTGTAAGGCCTCTACTATATAAGGGCCATAGTTTAGAGTCATTTTGGGGAAAAAAAAATTATTCATCAACTTTCGGATTAAGGAATATAAATTCAGCATTTGAGTGGATTCTCACTTGTGTGTTCAAAACCTGGTTCTATATCTTGAGTGTTGGCAATCTCAAGTGGTGTTGTAGGTCTCTTATTCTCATCTAGGTGGTGATTAACTTCTGTATTCTAGATTGGGTTAAGGGATTGCCCAAGGTTTGGCTTGAGTGGCTCCATTGGATTATCTCAAAGTCAAGTCTTGAACTATCCTTTTTACTTTCCTTGTTTTCTCAATTACAAAAACCACAAAAATACTTAGCTTGATCATTTGGGCTCTCTTTTATATACATCATTTGGTATCAGAGTCTAGCTTGCCTACTTGGCCAAGCTTCCAAACCCAAACACATCCACAAATCAGCCCCATACACATCAGGTCCTACTATGAGTTCTAGCACGAGCATTAAAAGGTTTTCTAAGTGTCAAGGCTTTGGTCATGCACCCTCGGTGATGTACCCATGGGGTGCAAGAAGGGTGATCAAGTTCAAAGGCAATCCAATCCCAAGGGAGTCCAAGAGGCCATCCAAGGCATGAAGAAACTCAAAGAAGATCAATGCCATTGCCCAGCAGTTCTAGACAGCAAGTGCAGCAACTTGGTGTCCCTAATCACCTAGCTTACAGGTGATTTAGGTCCATTTTATTACCTTAGGTTTTAAGTTTACGAAGTTAGCTTTCCAATAAAGCAAATTTCAAGTCATTTGGACTTCATTTGCCCATCCAACTCAGCCCTTGAAGTCAAGCTATGCAAACTGTCCAGAACAACCGTTTCAGTACCCAGTTTTGAAGCTCCATTTTCTCTATCATTAGATGAACTTTGGAACTATCAATTCCACTTTTTGAAATCCTTTTGGAGTGTACTAAAAGTCCAGCAAAAGAGTTTGAAGTCAAATCATTGGTTGGGGTTTCAAAAGCAAGCAAGTTCCCAAGAGATGCAGTTTGATGGCAGCAGATATATCCTTGCCTTGTTCAGGGTGTAACATTCAAACGGCTGGGAATTTGAAGCTACAAGAGGCATTGATGGAAACTAGACGTTTAGAGCTTTCTCTCAGATTTGGAATGAACTCATTTGGGCAAGTATTTTGGAAGTTATGCTCATTGGAAGTTGGGGCTGCAGATCTGAAAAGCACTGGCAGCTTTTTACTTTTGCTTTTGTACTTGTTGCTTTTTGGTCCCCCTTCCCCCTTTCCATTTGGCCGGTTGTGAGGTATATGAGAGTCCAAAGTGACCAAATTCAAAGAATAAGGGTAGGATGTGGGGGTGATGAAGAAGCGAAGGTAAAGGTGAAGGGAGGATAAATCAAGACTTTGGTTTGAGATAATCCCACTTGGGAGCCACGCAAGCCTTAGTCTTGGGCTATTCTTTTTACCCAATCTAGGATATAGAAGATTCACCACCTAGGAGAGCAAAAAGAACCTAGAGCACCACTTAAGGTAGCCAACCTTAAGATATAGAACTAGGATTTCAAGCAAGCACACTAGAGAACACTCAAAGGCTTAGTATTACTTTGAAATTGGAGTACAAGCTGATGATCCCTCAACCCACACGCCTAGCCCCTTTTATAGTAGAGAACAACACAAATGAAAGGGCATAAGTTACAAGAAATAAACATAGGGCACACCAAAGGACACATTAATGTGTCGGTTACAAATAATCAAGGGGAAGGGGAAAAGATGAGTTCCTTGAGATGCCACAACTCCTTGGCCACATAAATTACATTAACCCCCTGGTATAAGAAGGGTCTCACATCCAAATGCAGCTGAAAAGGTTCATGAACCGAATGGGAACACCAAACATCCTCCTTCTTTAATGCACTCACACCCTTGCAGCAGCTTTGACTTTGGACGGCCATATCTCGCGCTTTACTGGGCCAAATTGCGTGATGTTGGACTTGTTGGAAAGCCCTGGATGTGTAGTTTTCAGGAAGCACAAGTTTGCCGAATTTGGACCAGCCGTTTGAAAGTTATGGCCCAGACAATGAAGACTACTCAGACTAGCCTGTGCCTAGACATTGGGCCTTTGAGGTCTCTTGTTGCCCAACCAAATGAGATCCAATTTAAGCATGGTTGGACTTATTAGAAAGCTAACATCTTAGGCTAAAATATTATTATGTGGGCCCTCAAGCCGTGGGTCCACCAAATCTTGCACAAAACAAGTAACAAAGACCGGGTTATGATTGAATGAATCCGGCGCCAACTCGTCGGGCATTGCCATGATTGTTCTGTAAAGTTTAGCCACTTCCTTAGCTGAGAAAGGAGCGTAGGAGAGTGGACAAGCATGGAGCATGATGCTCTTGATCCCCATTTGGGAAACCCCTTGGAATAAGGCACTTTGAAGTTCAAAACAAACTGCACAAAGTGTCTTGTGTCATGGAACTCAAATAATGGGACCAAATATAAGTGTTTCCATGTATGATCTTGTTTGGCCTTTTCTTCCCTTGAAGGTGAGCTTGAGGAATGAAAATGATGCATATGGAAATATGCATCATACTCCCCGGGTTGTTTAGAGTTTGTCCTCAAACTCAAAAGGTCTTCGCTCTTCTCGTAAAAGGGGTCAATCTTGTGAAATGTGGTTCTTTGTGGGGAAAGGCCATAACACATCTTTGGATGGAGAGCAAGGCCATGGGCTGGATAAAAGGGGAAGAGGGGAAGGTCGATTTTGTGCTGGATGGATCTTGGTGGAAGGAGACCGTGGGGGATTTCTTGTAGGAACACATGATGGAAGGATTGTAGGAGGGGAGTGAGTAGGGGGTGTGAGTGGGTAGGGGGTTCCGGCATGGTTTGCATAAGTATAAAGTCCTTAAAGGGTTCAAACTCATGGTGTTGGGACTTGAGAAGGGTGGTGAGAAAGACATCCGTATGAGGGTTGTCTTTGGGTTTTGGAGAGTGGGTGGGCTTGAGAGGGGGTCAAGGTGATTTTCTTTTGGTCTTTGTGGAAGGTATAAGTGTTCATCCGGCCATCATGGATGACACTTCTATCAAATCCCAAAAGGGTGTGACAAGCATCCATGGGAACTATATCACACCATAGGTCATCTTTGTAGTTTTTACCAATGGAGAGAGAGACGAGGCATCGGGTAGAAATTTACACACCTTTGCCTTGGTTTAACCATTGGATAGTGTAAGGCTTAGGATGGGGTGTGGCTTTGAGCTTGAGCTTGTCTACCATGGTCTTGGAGGCAACATTAGCACAACTATCTCCATCAATGATTAGGGAGCATATCTTTCCTTCAACGGTGCATCTCGTATGGAAAATTGCCTCTCTTTGCTCCATATTATCTTGAGTGGCAAATCCACTTAATGACCTTCGAATGACAAGAAGTTCACCTTCATCGGGACCTTCTTCCACTTCTTCCACATTTTCCTCCAAGCAATCTTCTCCTTCTTCTTCTTCATGTGGCTCCTCAAAGGAAGCTTGGTACTCGGCAAAGGACACTATTCTTTTGTTAGGACATTCAGATGCAACATGTCCTAAGCCTTGGCATCAAAAGCACCGAATTTTGTCCTTGGGCTTCGAAGGTACCTTTGTAGAGGGTATAGAGGTGGCAGGAGGGCTGCTTTTGGGTTGTGAGGGGTTTTGGGGTTTGGGAGGAAAGTAGGAAGGCTTTTGAGTGGGGAATGGCCGAGGAGCGGGTCTAGAGATGAGGCTCTTTCCTTTAGACTTCTTTTGTTGCTCTACTTTGTAAGCAAGAGAACTCAAGTCATCTAAGGAAGTGTATGGATGCAATTCAACTACATGAGCAATAGACTCGTCCAAGCCACTTAGGTACCTTACCATTGTTTGGGCATCATCTTCTCTCAAGTCACATTTGAGTAGAAGTTGTTCAAACTCCCGGGTATACTCTTCAACACTCTTGGAACCTTGCTTTAGGTGATGGAGCTTGAAGTAGTTGTCTTGAATATAATGTGAAGGGAGGAACTTGGACTTGAGTTTTTCTTTCATCTTAGCCCATGTTCGAATCTTCCCTTTCCCATTTCTTACTCATTTGGCCTCAAGGTTTGCCCACCAAATAGATACATACTTTCGGAGTTTGAGGGCAACGATTTTTACCAACCTATCTTCAGCCACGTCTTTGTACTCAAAGACTCGTTCAACGGTTTGTAACCAATCTAGGAAGTGATCTGGGTCGAGTTGGCCTTCGAATTCTGGGATGTCAACTCTGAAATCGCCAAGACTGCTCTCTTGTCTTCTTTGGTATCTTCTTGAAAAATCCTCTTCATAACTAGAGTTAGCATGGTAACTCTTTTCTTCCCTTTCGGACTCATCCAAATCCACATGAGTACGTGAGTGAGAGGGGCTTTGATTCCATCTTCTTTTCTCTTCCTTGAGTTGGCCAAGTTGAGTTTGGAGGTACTTGACTTGGGCTTCCAACCCGTCAACTCGATCTTGGGACTTTCTTGAAGACATTGGGAATGTGTTTAGGCTAGAAATAGGCTGTTTTGGAGAAGAGGAGGGAGGGCACGGTCGTGCAATGGGGCACTGGGGAACCGTGCTTGAGTGCTGCTTTGAAAATACTGAAAATCAAGGGTGGCACGGTCGTGCTAGGGAGCACGGTGTGGCCGTGCCAAATTGCTGCCCGCGGATGCTTGATTTTTGCACGGTTTTGCTGGTTTGTGTTGTTTTTGTGTTTTAGCTTTTGGGATGTATTTGGCTGGGTTCTTGGTCACTTGACAACCTTGGCTCTGATACCAAATGATGTATATGAGAGTCCAAAGTGACCAAATTCAAAGAATAAGGGTAGGATGTGGTGGTGATGAAGGAGCGAAGGTAAAGGTGAAGGGAGGATAAATCAAGACTTTGGTTTGAGAAAATCCCACTTGGGAGCCACGTAAGCCTTAGTCTTGGGCTATTCTTTTTACCCAATCCAGGATATAGAAGATTCATGATGTATATGTGGGTGGTAAGTGAACCAAATCAAACTCAAACAAATTCCAAACAAGAATCAAACCAAAGAAAAGTGAATATGGAAGATAGATTGAGATGGATCGATGAATAATAACAAAAGAGGACAAAGGGATAAACAAGACCTTGCACTTGAGATAATCCTTCACGGAGCCACTCAAGGACTTGATCTTGGGCAAATCCTCTTGTCTTCACCAAGGAATCACTCCAATTGGAAAAGAAAGAGAACCTAGAACACCACTTGAACTTGCCAAAATTCAAGATATAGAACTAGGGATTTGAAATATGAGAATCACTCTCAAAGGTAATTGTATTTCACTTTGGGAAAACTTACACTCTGAATTGAGAAACACTTCACCCCCCCACTATATAGGCAACAACAAGACAAGCAAAAGACACAAACTCCTAGCAATTTAAAGCTAGAAAATTGAAAAGACTTAGGAAAAATAAAAAGACACAACTTAAAGGAATGGGGGAGGTTACAATGAACATTCTAGGCTTCCTATCAGCTGAAGAAATCCATCCAAGTCGTGCATGATGTCAGCAAGGTGATGTCATGTAACCTATGTCTCTTCACTTGCCCAGCATTAACTCCATGCAGCAGCCTTCACTTCAACTGAGCATAACTCTCAGCACACACTTCTAAATCAGGTACTTCTGGGCTTGTTGGAAAGCCCTGGAAATATAGTTTCCAGAATGGGCTCATTTGCTCAATTTGGATAAGTAGATCAAAAGTTATGGTCCAAACATTACACCTATATCAGAACTGGACTGGAGCAGGACAACTTCCCTTTGAGTGCTACTTTGCCCAATCAAATGACGTCCAAATTAAATAAAATTGGGCTTATTTTAAAGCTGACATCTTAAGCTTCAAAACCATGTGGCCCCTCAAGTTGTGGGTCCACTTGAGCTAGTCCAAAAATGAGCACAAAAAAAATTACCTTCCGCAGGGATGAATCGGGCACCAATTCTTCCGGAAGGAATATGAGTTTTATCCAGATTTTCGCCACTTGCTTGACTACTTCATGGTGTCTAAAGTCCTTGAACTCACATAATAAGAGAAAATATGAGAGTTCCCATGCACGCTCTTGTTTGACACTTTTCTTCTTGGAAGTTGACCTTAAATAAAAATGATGCATATGGGAATATGCTTCATACTCCCCGGGTGGTTTTGAGTTTGCCCTCAAACTCGGGAGTTCTTTTTTCTTCTCATACAAGAGGGCATATTTATGAAATGGGGTTCTTTGTGGACAAAAATTATAGGGCATCTCTTGAAGAGCAGTATGATCATGGGGTTGATAAAAGAGGGTAAGGGGAGGGTAGAAACTAGGGTTAGACTCGGTTGGGAGAAGAGAGGTGAGTAAGAGGTTCTTTTGTAAGACTTTTTGTGATTTGGGGGTTTGGGAAGGTTGAATGGGGCTAGGTTCATGCTCATCAAATCTTGGAGGTAGGCTCCAATTTACCTCATTATCTACTTCATTATAGGCGTCAAAGATGGGAGGTAGATCAAAGTTAACGTCACTATTTTCTTGATAATGACCTTCTCCATTTAAGACAAATGGATAGCTAACTTCTTTTTCTTCCTCCATGGCTTCTTCCCATTCGGTCAAGGTGATGAATTCCTTGTTGGGGCAGTCCGAGAGTGCATGACCAAAGGCTTGACACTTAGAACACCTTTTAACGCTCATGCTAGAACTCATGGTAGGACCAGATGTGTATGAGGCTGATTTGTGGATGTGTTTGGGTTTGGAAATTTGGTCAAGTAGGCAACCTAGGCTCTGATACCAATTGATGTATATGTGGGTGGTAAGTGAACCAAATCAAACTCAAACAAATTCCAAACAAGAATCAAACCAAAGAAAACTGAATATGGAAGATAGATTGAGATGGATCGATGAATAATAACAAAAGAGGACAAAGGGATAAACAAGACCTTGCACTTGAGATAATCCTTCACGGAGCCACTCAAGGACTTGATCTTGGGCAAATCCTCTCGTCTTCACCAAGGAATCACTCCAATTCGAAAAGAAAAGAGAACCTAGAACACCACTTGAACTTGCCAAAATTCAAGATATAGAACTAGGGATTTGGAATACTTTTGAGAATCACACTCAAAGGTAATTGTATTTCACTTTGGGAAAGCTTACCACTCTGAATTGAGAAACACTTCACACCCCCACTATATAGGCAACAACAAGACAAGCAAAAGACACAAACTCCTAACAATTTAAAGCTAGAAAATTGAAAAGACTTAGGAAAAATAAAAAGACACAACTTAAAGGGATGGGGGAGGTTACAATGAACATTCTAGACTTCCTATCAGCTGAAGAAATCCATCCAAGTCGTGCATGATGTCATGCATGATGTGATGTCATGTAACCTATGTCTCTTCACTTGCCCAGCATTAACTCCATGCAGCAGCCTTCACTTCAACTGAGCATACCTCTCAGCACACACGTCTAAATCAGGTGATTCTGGGCTTGTTGGAAAGCCCTAGAAATCTATTTTCCAGAATGGGCTCATTTGCTCAATTTGGATAAGTAGATCAAAAGTTATGGTCCGAACATTACACCTATATCAGAACTGGACTGGAGCAGGACAACTTCCCTTTGAGTGCTACTTTGCCCAATCAAATGACGTCCAAATTAAATAAAATTGGGATTATTTTAAAGCTGACATCCTAAGCTTCAAAACAATGTGGCCCCTCAAGTTGTGGGTCCACTTGAGCTAGTCCAAAAAATGAGCACAAAAAAAATTACCTTCCGCAGGGATGAATCGGGCACCAATTCTTCCGGAAGGAATATGAGTTTTATCCAGATTTTCGCCACTTGCTTGACTACTTCATGGTGTCTAAAGTCCTTGAACTCACATAATAAGAGAAAATATGAGAGTTCCCATGCACGCTCTTGTTTGACACTTTTCTTCTTGGAAGTTGACCTTAAATAAAAATGATGCATATGGGAATATGCATCAATTCACCACCTAGGAGAGCAAAAAGAACCTAGAGCACCACTTAAGGTAGCCAACCTTAAGATATAGAGCTAGGATTTCAAGCAAGCACACTAGAGAACACTCAAAAGCTTAGCATTACTTTGAAATTGGAGTACAAGCTGATGATCCCTCAACCCACACACCTAGCCCCTTTTATAGTAGAGAACAACACAAATGAAAGGGCATAAGTTACAAGAAATAAACATAGGGCACACCAAAGGACACATTAATGTGTCGGTTACAAATAATCAAGGGGAAGGGGAAAAGATGAGTTCCTTGAGATGCCACAACTCCTTGGCTGCATAAATTACATTAACCCCCTGGTATAAGAAGGGTCTCACGTCCAAATGCAGCTGAAAAGGTTCATAAACCGAATGGGAACACCAAACATCCTCCTTCTTTAATGCACTCACACCCTTGCAGCAGCTCTGACTTTGGACGGCCATATCTCGCGATTTACTGGGCCAAATTGCGTGATTTTGGGCTTGTTGGAAAGCCCTGGATGTGTAGTTTTCAGGAAGCACAAGTTTGCCCAATTTGGACCAGCCGTTTGAAAGTTATGGCCCAGATAATGAAGCCTGCTCAGACTAGCCTGCGCCTGGACATTGGGCCTTTGAGGTCTCTTGTTGCCCAACCAAATGAGATCCAATTTAAGCATGGTTGGACTTATTAGAAAGCTAACATGTTAGGCTAAAATATTATGTGGGCCCTCAAGCCGTGGGTCCACCAAATCTTGCACAAAATAAGTAACAAAGACCGGGTTATGATTGAATGAATTCGGTGCCAACTCGTCGGGCATTGCCATGATTGTTCTGCAAAGTTTAGCCACTTCCTTAGCTAAGAAAGGAGCGTAGGAGAGTGGACAAGCATGGAGAATGATGCTCTTGATTTCCATTTGGGAAACCCCTTGGAATATGGCACTTTGAAGTTCAAAACAAACTCCACAAAGTGTCTTGTGTCATGGAACTCAAATAATGGGACCAAATATAAGTGTTTCCATGTATGATCTTATTTGGCCTTTTCCTCCCTTGAAGTTCAGCTTGAGGAATGAAAATGATGCATATGGAAATATGCATTAGGTTGTTTGGCCTTGTTTTTCATGGGTTTTTGCTGATTGTGAAGGCCTATAAATGTGGGGAGAAACTCATCTTGTAAGCAACTTTGAATGAATGTATTTGGTTGAGTTTAAACTCCCTTATTTCTCTTCTACTCTTGCTTATCACTAGTTTAGCTCCCTAGTGTGGTGTTCAAGAGTCCTTGAAGATCAATTGAGTGGTGATATCTGTATCTCTTTGATCCTTAAGGAGGGCTCTAAGTGAACTTGGTGGTGATATCTATATCCAAGTGAGCTTAGTTTATCTTTTGTTTCTTTGTTGCTTGCAAACCCCTTTCTTCTTCTCTCTCTCTCTTTTACTTCACTACTTAAGGCCCCTTCTTTGATCTTCATTTCAAGGTCTTAGAAGTGCATCACTCGGACTGCCCCAACAAGGAATTCATCACCTTGACCGAATGGGAAGCAACCATGAAAGAAGAAAAAGAAGTTAGCTATCCATTTGTCTTAAATGGAGAAGGCCATTATCAAGAAAATAGTGACGTTAACTTTGATCTACCTCCCATCTTTGATGCCTATGATGAAGTAGATAATGAGGTAAATTGGAGCCTACATCCAAGATTTGATGAGCATGAACCCAGCCCCATTCAACCTTCCCAAACCCCCAAACCACAAAAAGCCTTACAGAAGAACCTCTTACTCACCTCTTTTTTCCTAACCGAGTCTAACCCTAGTTTTTACCCTCCCCTTACCCTCTTTTATCGACCCCATGCTCATACTGCTCCTTAAAAGATGCCTTATGACTTTTTCCCTCAAAGAACCCCACTTCATAAAATTGACCTCTTGTATGAGAAGAAAGAAAACCCTTCGAGTTTGAGGACAAACTCCAAACAACCCGGGGAGAATAATGTATATATTTAAGGGGTTCATTTTCATTTCTCAAACTCCACTTCAAGGAAGGTAAAAGTCCAATAAGATCATGCCTGGAAACGTTCACCTCTGGTTCCATTATATGAATTCCATGATACAAGACATTTTAAGGAGTTTATGTTGAACTTCAAAGTGCCTTTTTCAAAAGAGATTTCCAAAAAGGGATTAAGAGCATCATGCACCATGCCCATAAATCCTACTACTATTATTGAGCTCAAGGAAGGTCAAGAGAAGCTTAAGGAGGCCAAGTAGAGAGCCTTCACATGCAAGAAAGCCGTGGAGATCCCTAATGAGCTAGCACCTAGCTCATCCGCATATACCCCCTGTTTTGTCACGCTTTTGCAGCAAAATATAATGGGCTAAATTGCCGATGGTCCTTACATTAATCAAGCTTAAGAATAAGCTTTCCAACAAGACCGACCACGTTTTATTTGGAGTTCATTTGGTTGGTCAACCTTCGCCCACAAAATCGAATATCAAACTGCAGGCTAGTTTTGGGCAGTCTCCACTCTTTGGCCCATAACTTTTGAACAACTAACCCAAATGCTATGAAACCACCTCGGAAACTAGACATCCTAAGCTTTCCAATGAATCAAGAATCATCGAATTTGGATCAGTAACCAGAGAGATATGCCTGTTTGAAGTTGGGTAAGCTGCTGATGTGAAAGCATTAAATGCAAAACGCATGAACAATGTGAATGCTCCCCATTTCGGCTTTTGCTGCTTTGTGCCTCTTCCAAAGCCGTGTCTCCCCTCCTCTTGCAAGGCCAAAACATGTGGGAATTGTAGATTCATGCATTTCCCTTGCTGCTACACTCATTTCACACCAACAACATCAAGGGACACACCTCTTTGGCTTTGATTCATCTGTATGCAGCATCCCTTGTATTCACTTGCTTTCTTCACACCTTTTCATTTGTTTTCCTACGTCTTTTCGTTGTGTAACGCCTCTACTATATAAAGGTCATAGTTTAGAGTCATTTTGGGAAAAAAAAATTATTCATCAACTTTCGGATTAAGGAATACAAATTCAGTATTTGAGTGGATTCTCATTTGTGTGTTCAAAATCTAGTTCTATATCTTGAGTGTTGGCAATCTCAAGTGGTGTTCTAGGTCTTTTATTCTCATCTAGGTGGTGATTAACTTCTGTATCCTAGATTGGGTTAAGGGATTGCCCAAGGTTTGGCTTGAGTGACTCCATTGGATTATCTCAAAGTCAAGTCTTGAACTATCCTTGTTACTTTCCTTGTTTTCTCTATTACAAAAACCACAAAAATACTTAGCTTGGTCATTTAGGCTCTCTTTTATATGCATCATTTATGCACACCTTTGCCAATCCCCACTTCACCATGGGTTGATGTAAGTATGGATTTTATTCTTGGTTTACCTAAAACACAAAGAAACAAGAACTCTGTCGTTGTTATTGTTGATAGGTTTTCTAAGATGTCTCATTTCATTCCATGTAACAAAACTAATGATGTTACGCACATTGCTGAACTGTACTTTAGGGAAGTAGCAAGATTGCATGGTATACCTAGGTTACTTGTTTCTGATAGGGATACCAAATTTTTGAGTCATTTTTGGATTACCTTGTGGAAGAAGTTAAGTACTAACGTAAAGTATAGTACCACTTGTCATCCACAAACTGATGGGCAAACTGAGTTACTAATCTGATGGAGGTCTAGTGGTCATCCCTCACTTCTAGAATGTTTAGGCAAGAACCAAAAATCAAAAACAAGCCTAGACATCAAAATATACCATGCTGCCGGGTCAGATTGCACTTAATCGTAAAATCTGGTTATGGTCACCTAATTTTGGGGTGACTAAAGTCCTTAATTTTGGTGTTCTCATAAACCCTGGGATGTTAGGTTTCTAATAAAACAAGTTTCAGCCTCATTGGAGTTCATTTGCTCATCCAAAATCTATGTTTAAGTCAAACTGCTCTGAAGATAGTTTACATTCAGATTTTACCTGGTTTTGGAGATTACATTTCTTAATCTTCCATGAGGTTTAAGTGTCCAATTTTTGCATCCCTGAAAAGCTTAAGATCTTAGCTTTCATTTCCAATTAGAATTACCAGATTTGGAGTTCATTAGTGAACCAAGCTAATTAGTAAACCTGTGCTGTTTTGGAGTCCAATCTGCACGGTTTTGGGAATCAGGCTGATTCAAGGGGCAAATGACGTCCAATTGCTATGATTCAAAAAGAAGGGTAATCTAGACATCTTGAGGTTTCCATCCATGTAAGAAACGTAGCAATTAGTCAGCATTTGATGTGTCAAGCATGCGTGACAAATTGAGGCAGAAACCGGCTAGTTGACACCCGGTTACTTAGCCTAGTAGTTTTCCTCCTTCAAGGGGTTTGCTTAAGGTGTGTACCTGCCTACTAGGTCACCTAGAGCTGCTTGGTAAGCTGCCACCCAGCCACATAGGTGAGTGACACGTGGAAGCAAGAAGAAGGCGACACATGTCAAGCAAAGAACCGGCCACACACAAGCTACTTGGCAGCCATGCATTCAAAGCTCTTTTGAAGTGGCAGCCGTGCCTCTCTTACCTTCCTTGAAGGGAAATTGAGTCAACAAGGTTTCTTAATGCTTAGGAAAAAGTTTAAAAGAGAAATCTTGTGTTTTGTAGCTTAAACTTTCAGATTATGCATGTTTAAGCTTAAACCGTGTACTTAAGCATAGGATTAGTTTTAATACCTTTCCTTGCCTAGAAGGAAAGCTTGTTTTCATGTAACCAAGGGCTTTATAAATGCCTTTGCTTCCCTTTTTGTAAGAAATGAAGCATGTGAATCAATAAACCGAAAAAACTTTGTGTCTTGGTTGTGTTTAAACACTTAACTTACTTATCCTTAATTAGGCCGATTAAGGTGGTGTTCAAGTGAGTCTTAATCATTGATTAGGTGGTGTATTTGTATCCTAATCAAAGATTAAGGGCCCTAAGCTAAGTGATTAGTGTTGTATCTTATCTAATCACAAGGCTTAGAACTATCCAGATTCCATTGAATTCACTTAAAGTTCATGAAGTTAGCTTTGGGTTCCTTAAACCAAAGCTCTCCTTTTTCATGTTCTAATCAGTGAACTTCATTCCTCTCTTCTCTTTTTCTTTTCATATTCATTTCAAGCTTAATCAAGGCCAAGAATTCTTGCTTTGATTCAGTTTTGAGCCCAAACACAAAAGCCATCTCAAACCGTGAAAATCACAAACTAGGCGTGCTTAGGCAGCAAGTTAGCACGGTCACCCCGTGCCCTTGAGTACGACCGTGCCTCCCTTGGTTCGTGAGTTTTCTGCTTATTTTGGTTGTGTTCTTGTTGTAAGTTGGCTTGGGTTGCTCTAATACCAAAAATGATGTACCTTCTGAGGCTTAATGCTAAAACTCAATTGAAGAGTGAAAGCTTAAAACCAAGGAAGAATACAATCAAGAAAAAAACCAAGGGAAGTGGCACGTTAGGGATTGTTTGTGAGGCAGCAATAACGTGAGGTAGGGATGGGATTTAGAATCAAGGGATTCTAAATGGAAAAAGGAAAAGGAACTTGATGTATCTTCAAGGGATTAATTGAAAACAAAGCTAGAAAATAAGAACACAAGGCTTTGCAATCTGAAAACTAGCTTAGTAATCTTCAGACCCGTGTAGATAAACAAGTGATGTATGTCTCAAGGGAGGAAGGATCCCAAGCTAACACCCATCAAAAGAGATCAAAAACACAAAGGTTTGAGTCGGGTCAAGGTGGCACGGTCGTGCCTATGAGCACGGGTAGGCCGTGCCACTTTTTTGGTTGTGGAAACTGAGATTGGCTCACTTGAGCCCGGTTGTATGTTCTTGGTGATGGGTGTGTTTGCTAGGCCTTTTGGATGTTTCAGGCCGTGGAATGGGATGGAAGGAAGGGCATGAAGGATGAGGGTGTGAGGGGATTTGAGGGGGCTTCAAAGTAAAAGATTATTAACTTATAAACTTAAGCTAATAATCTTACCTTAATCCTCTCTTAATCCGGTTGAGGCAAGCATGAATAGGATAGGCTAAACTCAATGAAAGGATACAGAAACACCACCAATCTTGAGTTTAGGGCCCTTAATCTTGACTAAGATACAGATATCACCACTTAATCAAGGTTAAGACTTGACTTGAACACCACCTTAATTGGCCTAATTAAGGATAAGCAAGCAAGAATTTGAGAGAGAAAGTTTTCAAGCTTTCAAACTGATTTTCATTCAACAAAAGCTCATTTCCTTGCTATGGCCGTGCATTTCCTTTAGTAAGCATGTCAACAAGCACACAAGCAAGCAAGCACCTTACTAATCCTTTCCTTCCTAGGGAGGAAAGGTCTTGATTAGCTAAGCATACCCGGTTAAGAGCAAAACCGGTTGTTATCTAAATTGAGCTAGCTTAATTACATCCTTTAACATTAAGGAAAGCAAGACGCATGATGTTTACATTATAATTAGCTTAAACATAGGCCAAAGCAGCTGATAAACCTCCTCTCTTGCCATTGGACAGCCGAAAAGAGGACAAGCACTTTACGGCTAGCCAATTACAAAGAGGGAACATCTTCCATGGCCGCTTCTCTCCCATTGGTTATTCTTCTCAAGGTTGCAGCTCATCATTGGGACTTTGGGATGTGTGCCCAGCCTTGAGGGGCGTGCCATAGCTGCTGAAGTGAAGAAAACCCACCGGAGAGGGCAAAATAAAACCGGACTGTGAATCGGGTTCTTGGATAGTTTTGTAGCCGGTTTTGGGGCTTGGTTTAACCTCGACAAAAGTGAGTTTGACTCTAGTTTTAACCCATGGGAAGAAAGTTTAGGATTTGTTTCAACCCTCCCAACCAAGAAATTAAAGTTAAACAAAGTTTAAGTGGGGTTTTCAAGCTAAAAGAAAAAACCGTGCAGATTAGGTGCAATTCTGACCTGTTTGGCAAAACACCTTGTTCCTCCTTTCTTTGACTTGGACAGTGGTGAACTAACATTGGGGCATGAAAGGGGACATCTTAAGGTTCATCAAAATGCAAAAATTAAGGACTTAAGCCTCCTTAAAGCTTAGGAAATCAAGTGTACAAAATCGGGTAAGGATTGGTTCTTGAACCCGTGTGCACCACCTTGGGTTGCTTAGACAATTTGGACCATGGCTTGTATCTTGAAGCTTGTATTGGACTTTGATTGACTTGTTGGACCTTCTTCATTGCTAATGGTGGTGAGGGCTACATCATCCTCCCCTTGTTGAGAAGATTTGATCCTCAAATTGGCAAGGTAATCATCTTCGTGGTAAGCTTGCAAATCAGCTACATTGATGTGGCTGGCACTCTATAATCACCTGGCAAATCAACTTTGTAAGCATTATCATTAATACGTTCGAGTACCTCAAAAGGACCATCTGCTCGTGGCATAAGCTTGTTCTTTCTTTTGGTAGGGAATCTCTCTTTCCTTAGATGGATCCACACGAGGTCTCCTGGTTGAAATGCAATCTTTCTCCTATGCTTGTTGGCTTGAGCTTGATAGGCTTCATTAGACTTTTCAATCTTACTCCTCACCAACTCATGGACCTTTTGATTTGTTCTACCCTTGCAGCTGCATCTAGATGTGGCTTCTAGTCGAAAGATCGTGGAATGAGATCAAGTGGACCTAGGGGATCAATTCCATAGACCACCTTGAATGGAGAGTGACCAGTAGCCCTGCCTGGTGTCCTGTTATAAGCAAACTCTGCATGGGGTAAGAGCAAATCCCAACCCTTGGTATGAGGTTTAATCAAAGTTCTTAGGAGAGTTCCTAAGGTTCGATTAGTAACCTCAGTTTGTCCGTCAGTCTGTGGGTGACAAGTGGTACTATATTTCAGCTTGGTACCCATCTTTTTCCACAATGTAACCCAAAAATGACTCAAAAACTTGGTATCCCTATCAGAAACAATTGACCTGGGAATACCATGCAACCTCACTACTTCTCTAAAGTACAATTCAGCAATGTGAGTAGCATCATTTGTTTTGTTACATGGAATGAAATGAGACATCTTAGAAAACCTATCAACAACAACAAAAATAGAGTCTTTGTTCCTTTGTGTTTTAGGTAATCCAAGAATAAAGTCCATACTTACATCAACCCATGGTGAAGTGGGGATTGGCAATGGAGTATACAAACAGTGGGGTAGTGAATGACTCTTTGCCACTTAACAAGTTCCACACCTTTTAAGTATATCTTGGACATCTCTCTCCATAGCTGGGCAATAATAATGCTCTCTGATGGGGACCATCCTTTGGAAACAAGTGAAGACCAAGCCACATGCCTAAGGGACCCTACAACCACTAAAGAAGTCAAAGAGGTTCATACCATGGTCCGAGAAATCATCAAACATGCATTGCACATGCTACCCGGTTTGGACAGAAATTGGCCCGGTTTTGCAAGGCTAATTACCCAAGCTTAGGTGGACTTAAAGGGCTGCCAAAATTACTCTTCGGAACCCTTAATATGTCAGCTTCAAAGGCATATAAAGAGTTCTAGGTTAGGTATCTAGGAAATAAGTCAATGGGAGCCTTTTTCTAGAAGCAGCAGAAACTGTCCCAGTTTGCACATGCTGCACCTTTTGCCTGCTATCTCCCAAACGGCTACTCCCAATGGCGTGAAACTTAAGCCCTGTGAAAGCTGACTTCAAGAGCTTTCCAACAAGACCTATTTCAGCCAATTTGGATGAGAAACCTAGGAGTTATAGCTGTTTAAAGTTGACCCATGTGCACTGAAAAGTTGCTGACATAAAGTAAAAAGCACTTTTCAGCTTTTGTCTTTTGCTTTTTGGTCCCCCCATGCTTTTGGACGTGTAAGAGCTTGTTGGATCCTTTTTTTTTCAGCTTGTTAAAGGTTTCCCCCACTATAAAAGGGAGGCCTTGGGCTGCCAAGAGCATAGATGAACTTGCATTCAGCTTTGAGTTTTGTAAACTCTCTCAAATTCTCTTCAAAATTCCTAGTGTTATATCTTGAGTGTTTGGCAACCTCAAGTGGGTCTCTAGGTCTTCTTAATTCAACTAAGAAGGTGATTAACTTCTGTAACTTAGTTGAAGGAAGAAGATTTGCCCAAGTGTGCAAACCAAGGTGGATTATCATCACCCTTGCTAGTCCACTTGATCTATCTTGGTTCTTGATTTTCTTTTCATGTTTTCTACCCAAGTGCATTCTTGATTCACTTTAGCAAATACTTGCCTTAGTGAAGCTTGAATACATCATTTGGTATCAGAGCTTAGGCTACCCTCTTGGCCAAGCTTCCATCCCCCAAACACATACCAAACACCAAAACCACAAAACAACCCCAAACACGCTCTCTTGAATTTTCCAAACCGTGCACAACCAGAATTGTAGCACGGCCACCCCGTGCCACAGTGGCACGACCGTGCCACATTCCATTTTCAGTCAGCCCATGCAGCAGCACAGCACGGCCTGACCGTGCCTACAAGCACGACCGTGCCTACCCCTCCCGTCCCCAAAACACAAATTCCCCACTCCAAAGCCAACATGTCCTCTAGCCTCACTCCCGAGCAAGTGGCTGAACAAGCTTTAAGAGAAAAGGGCGAGCTACAAGCCCAAGTCAAGTACCTTCAAGCACAACTTGGTCACATGATGCAAGAGAAGAGAAGGAACTTGAGAAGTCCTAGGAGTGTAAGCAAACAAGACTCGGATGACTCCGAGGAAGAAGAAAGCAACTCTCTTGAAGACTCCGGTGAGGATGTGTATGCAAGAAGACCAAGGAGGCATCATAGGCCTCAAGAGCGAAGCTACAATGACTTCAAGGTGGATATTCCCAACTTTGAAGGCCAACTTGACCCGGATGTATTCTTGGATTGGCTCCAAACTGTTGAAAGAGTCTTTGAGTTCAAAGACATCCCCGATGAAAGAAAGGTAAAGCTTGTTGCTTTAAAGCTTAGAAAGTATGCTTCCATTTGGTGGTCTAATATTATGAGTAAGAGAGTTAGGAAGGGTAAAGGGAAGATAAGAACTTGGGAGAAAATGAAGTCCAAACTTAAGTCCAAGTTTTTGCCACCCCATTACTTGCAAGACAACTTCCTTAAACTCCACCACCTCAAACAAGGGTCTAAGAGTGTAGAAGAGTACACTAGAGAGTTTAAACAATTATTGTTGAAATGTGATTTGAAGGAGGATGAATCTCAAACTTTGATTAGATACTTGAGTGGTTTGAATGATGAAATTGCTCATGTTGTTGAACTCCACCCTTTACACTTCCCTAGATGAGCTTAGTGCCTTAGCTCACAAAGTGGAGTCACAAAAGAAAGTCAAGGGCAAGGGCATGGCCTCCAAGCCTAACCCCCGTCCTTACCCATTCCAAAAGCCCTCATACTACCCTCCCAAGTCAACTCCAATCTCAAACACAAGACCCCCTCCGCCAAATCCCCCTCAAACCCCCTCAAAACAACCCCCCAAACCCGGTGACAAGAAGAGATGTTTCCGTTGTCAAGGCCTTGGACACTTTGCTTCCGAGTGTCCTAACAAAAGAGTAGTCACTTTGGCCGAGTATCAAGTTTATTGTGAGGAGCTAGATGATGAGAATGATGGGGAAGAAAAGGAGCTTTTCATGACCGACGCTCTTGAAGAAGTCGAAGAGGGGCCCGATGAAGGAGAAATGCTTGTGATAAGAAGAGCCTTGAGTGGTATTACTTTCCAAAATGACATGGAACAAAGGGAGAACATCTTCCACACCCGGTGTACCGTGAAGGGGAAGGTTTGCTCTCTTATTATTGATGGTGGAAGTTGTGCCAATGTTGCTTCCAAGACTCTAGTGGACAAACTCAAGCTATCGGTCTCTCCACACCCAAGCCCTTACACCATACAATGGCTCAATCAAGGTAAAGGCTTGCAAATCTCCTCTCGTTGTTTACTTAGCTTTTCAATTGGTAAAAGTTACAAGGATGAGATTTGGTGTGATATTGTGCCCATGGATGCTTGTCATGTTCTCTTGGGACGTCCATGGTTGTTTGACCGAAGTGTGATGCATGATGGTCGGTTAAACACATATACATTTGCCAAAGACCACAAAAGATCACCCTTACCCCTCTCAAATCCAACTCACAAAAAAGGCCTCAAGACACTCCTAGCATGGATGTCTTTCTTACTACCCTACTCCATTCCCAACTCCATGAATATGATGATTTCAAGGAGTGGATTTTACTTGGCCAAGAACCGGCCGAAGCTAAGGATTCTTCCCATCCTTTGCTTTCCTCTCTCCTCAAAGATTTCCAACGTGTCTTCCCTAGTGAGGTTCCCCATGGCCTCCCTCCCAAAAGAACCATACAACACAAAATTGACCTCGTCCCTGGTGCCACCCTCCCAAATAAGCCGGCCTACCGAATGAATCCCCAAGAGACTCAAGAGGTGCAACGACAAGTAGATGATCTTCTTGCCAAAGGCTTGATTCGTGAGAGCCTTAGCCCATGTGCCGTGCCGGCCCTGCTTGTTCCGAAGAAAGATGGGTCAATGAGAATGTGTGTGGATAGTAGAGCGATAAACAAAATCACTATCAAATATCGCTTTCCTATTCCACGGTTGGAGGATCTCTTAGATGAGCTTCATGGAGCCACCATCTTTTCTAAGATTGATCTTAGAAGTGGCTACTACCAAATCCGGATTTATGAAGGAGATGAGTGGAAGACGGCCTTCAAAACTACAGGAGGCCTCTATGAGTGGCTTGTCATGCCATTCAGGTTGACAAATGCACCAAGCACTTTCATGAGGCTTATGAACCAAGTTCTAAAGCCCCTTATCGGCAAATTTGTTGTTGTCTACTTTGATGACATATTGGTGTATAACAAGAGTGAAGAAGAGCATGCCCATCACCTACACCAAGTCTTGAGTATCCTATCTCAAGAAGAACTCTATGGAAACTTGGAGAAGTGCCACTTTTTCACTTCTCAAGTCATATTTTTGGGCTATGTTGTCTCGGCTCAAGGGATTCATGTTGATGAGAGAAAAATCCAAGCAATCCGAGATTGGCCCGTTCCTACTTCCATTCCACAAGTTAGGAGCTTTCATGGCCTAGCCTCTTTCTATAGGAGGTTTGTGAGAGATTTTACCACCATTGTTGCCCCCATGACCGAGGTGCTTAAGGCCAAAAGATTTGAGTGGACCAATCAAGCTCAAAGGGCCTTTGAAGAAATCAAGTACAAGGTCACAAGTGCACCCATTCTAGCTCTACCAAGCTTCTCCAAAGTCTTTGAGGTAGAGTGTGATGCTTTCGGTGTTGGGATAGGGGCTATCCTATCTCAAGAGAAGAGGCCCCTTGCCTTCTTTAGTGAGAAGCTCAATGATGCAAAGAGGAAGTACTCTACTTATGACAAGGAGTTCTATGCTATTGTGAGAGCTTTGGAGCATTGGAGGCACTACTTGGTGGGAGGAGAATTCATTCTCCATTCGGATCATGAGGCGCTCAAATTCATACAAGGGCAACACAAGCTCAACCCAAGGCATGCAAAGTGGGTTGAGTACCTCCAAGCCTTTCATTTTGTGATCCACCACAAGTCGGGTCAACTCAACAAAGGAGCGGATGCATTATCAAGAAGGTACCTCTTACTCTCTACCTTGGAATCCAAAGTCCTTGGTTTTGAGATTGTTAAGGGGTTGTATGCCCAAGATGAAGACTTCAAGGAAACTTATGAGAAGTGCTCTATCCATGCCCACGGTCTATTTCATTTAGAGCATGGGTTTCTCTTCAAAGGGACCCGGCTATGCATACCAAGGAGTGGGTTTCGGGAACTCCTCATTCAAGAGCTCCATGGTGGGGCTTTGGCCGGACATTTTGGCATTGAGAAGACTCGCTCCATGCTCAAGGAGCACTACTATTGGCCAAGCATGTCCAAGGATGTAGAGCACTATGTGAGAAGGTGTTCTACTTGTCAACAAGCCAAGAGCCACTCTCGGCCCCAAGGTCTATACACTCCTCTCCCCATTCCTCAAGGTCCTTGGGAGGATGAGAGTTTAGACTTCATCACGGGTTTGCCACGAACCCAAAGGCACAAAGATTCAATCATGGTAGTGGTGGACCGATTCTCAAAGATGGCACACTTCATAGCATGCCATACCACCAATGATGCTTCCTCCATTGCCAACCTTTACTTCGAAGAGATAGTTCGTCTCCATGGAATTCCAAGAAGCATGGTGTCGGATAGGGACACCAAGTTCCTAAGCCACTTTTGGCTTACCTTGTGGAGAAAGTTTGGCACTCACCTCAAGTTTAGCACTACATGCCACCCCCAAACCGACGGTCAAACTGAAGTGACTAATAGGACTTTGGGCACTTTGCTTAGAGTTCTAGTCAAGAAGAGCATCAAAGGGTGGGATGAGTTGCTCCCTCATGCGGAATTCGCCTTCAACCGAGCTCCAAGCAAGGCAACCACTCTTTCACCTTTCCAAGTGGTGTATGGTTACAATCCAAGGACTCCCTTAGACTTGGTTCCAATCCCAAATCCAACTAAGTTTAGTTGGGAGGCCGAGGAGAGGGCCAAAGAAATTCAAGAGCTACACACCAAGGTGAGGGAAAGAATTGAGAAATCCAATGAGCAAGCCAAGCAACGAGCCAATAAGCATAGGAAAGATGCTCAATTTCAACCGGGAGACTTGGTTTGGATTCATTTGAGGAAAGAGAGGTTCCCTAGCAAGCGCAAATCCAAGCTCATGCCAAGGTCAGATGGTCCATTTGAAGTCATTGAGAAGATTGGTCCTAATGCTTACAAGATTGACCTCCCAGGAGAGTATGGAGTCTCGGCCACCTTCAATGTGGCCGATCTTAGTCCATATTATGATGAAGATGATCAACTTCCGAGTTTGAGGTCAAACTCCAACCAATCCGGGGAGTATGATGGGGACCATCCTTTGGAAACAAGTGAAGACCAAGCCACATGCCTAAGGGACCCTACAACCACTAAAGAAGTCAAAGAGGTTCATACCATGGTCCGAGAAATCATCAAACATGCATTGCACATGCTGCCCGGTTTGGACAGAAATTGGCCCGGTTTTGCAAGCCTAATTACCCAAGCTTAGGTGGACTTAAAGGGCTGCAAAATTACTTTTTGGAACCCTTAATATGTCAGCTTCAAAGGCATATAAAGAGTTCTAGGTTAGGTATCTAGGAAATAAGTCAATGGGAGCCTTTTTCTAGAAGCAGCAGAAACTGTCCCAGTTTGCACATGCTGCACCTTTTGCCTGATATCTCCCAAACGGCTACTCCAAATGGCGTGCAACTTGAGCCCTGTGAAAGCTGACTTCCAGATATTTCCAACAAGACCTATTGCAGCCAATTTGGATGAGAAACCTAGGAGTTATAGCTGTTTAAAGTTGACCCATGTGCACTGAAAAGTTGCTGACATAAAGTAAAAAGCACTTTTTAGCTTTTGTCTTTTGCTTTTTGGTCCCCCCATGCTTTTGGACGTGTAAGAGCTTGTTGGATCCTTTTTTTTTCAGCTTGTTAAAGGTTTCCCCCACTATAAAAGGGAGGCCTTGGGCTGCCAAGAGGATACATGAACTTGCATTCAGCTTTGAGTTTTGTAAACTCTCTCAAATTCTCTTCAAAATTCCTAGTGTTATATCTTGGGTGTTTGGCAACCTCAAGTGGGTCTCTAGGTCTTCTTAATTCAACTAAGAAGGTGATTAACTTCTGTAACTTAGTTGAAGGAAGAAGATTTGCCCAAGTGTGCAAACCAAGGTGGATTATCATCACCCTTGCTAGTCCACTTGATCTATCTTGGTTCTTGATCTTCTTTTCATGTTTTCTACCCAAGTGCATTCTTGATTCACTTTAGCAAATACTTGCCTTAGTGAAGCTTGAATACATCACTCTCTTAGCATTATAACAGTCTTGTTTTCTCCATAATACCTAGCTAATGATCCTCTATGAACTTCTCTAATCAATAGCTCTCTTGTGCTACATTTTGGAATACATAATCAAGCTCCCTTGAATAGAAAGCCCTCCTGAACATGAAAATCTCCTTTGGGATGTTTAGAACATTCAGATACAATGTCCCAAAGTCTTCATCATTGTCATATAGAATCTTTAGATGCTCAAAACCAAGTATGCAAGCATCTAATTGAAATAACAAGAGACGCCTTCGTGATAGAGCAACTGCACCTTGATTGAGTTTACCTGACTTGTGCTTGATGGTGAAATGATATGATTGCATAAACTCACCCCATTTGGCGTGCCTGGAGTTTAACTTATGCTGCCCTTGTATGTACTTCAGTGCTTCATGGTCAGAATGCAAGATAAACTCACTAGCAATGAGATAATGACTCCAATGCTCTAAACATCTCACAATAGCATAAAACTCTTTGTCATAGGTGGAATACTTTCTTCTAGATTCATATAGCTTCTCACTAAAGAAGGCAAGGGGTTTACCTTCTTGCGTAAGAACTCCACCAATACCTACACCAGAGGCATCACATTCAACTTCAAATATCTTACTAAAGCATGGTAAACCAAGTACCGGTGCTTGAGTAAGTTTTGCTTTGATATCTTCAAAGGCAGATTGAGCTTTGGCAGTCCATACAAAGGATGTTCCTTTGATCACTTCAGTCATAGGAGCCATAATAGTACTGAAACTGTGAATAAATCTCCTGTAGAATGAAGCTAAACCATGAAAAGCTCTAACATCATGTATGCTCTTAGGTATAGGCCAAGACCGAATGGCTTCTACCTTACTTTCATCTACCCTTATACCATCTTCAGTCACAATATAACCAAGAAATGTAACTTCAGGAGTGAAGAAAGCACACTTCTTAAGGTTACGAAATAATTTCTCACGTTCTAAGACAAGCATAACTTGAGTTAGGTGATCTCGATGCTCATGCTCATTCTTAGAATAAACCAGAATGTCATCAAAGTATACTACCACAAACTTTCCAATATAAGGTCTAAACACTTGGTTCATTAACCGCATGAAAGTACTAGGTGCATTAGAAAGACCAAAAGTGTGAGACCCGCATTTCTATCATACTTGCTTATCAAATGTTATACCTGTTGGGTTGGAAAATTTTATTTTATTATCCGCCAACCTACAACTACCATACCGTCCAAGTTATTGATCTATTCAACTTTGGATCCTAAAAATAAATTTCCTTAAGTTGTGTAACAAGACAAGCCTTCGATTCCTTAAAACTCCAACCAAAGCAATTCCCAAATACGATCAGATTGTTGAATCCTGGTAACAGTCCTGTAATTTACTAAATCGATCCTTAATATAATCAAAGGACCAGTAAGCTGACCAACGATTATATTTCGGAACTCGGTTTACGATTAGAGGCTCGGGTATTCGATTATTAATACAATAGGTTGAAGTTTTGTGGTAGAATTGAATTAAAAAAAAAAGAGAGAGAGAAGGGATTAAAAGTTATCACACGCCTGAAGCCCCCCGTGCCTCCTTCTTCTTCCTCGCGTGGCCCGACCCCTTTCCCCCCTTCTCTCTCTGTCGTTCTTCTTCTGCTTCCTCACTGCACACCTGCCATCTCCTCTTTGTCCTCGCTGCTACGCCACGCCTGATCGGACCCAAGCGACGCCACCGGTGCCGGCGTCTCCCCCCTGCCCGTGGCTGAACCATCTTGGCGCAGAATCGGCCAACACCCGGTAAATTGGTGCATGCAAGGTGAGCTCGAACCTGTTCTTCTTCTATAAATTCAATCCTCACCTAAAATTCATCTGAATCATGCTTAATTTCTCAGAAAAATTGAGTTAGGGTTTTGGGGTTCGGTGGTGGTCGAACCTCACACGAAGACAGCGGACCTTCTGGGTGTGTGGAGTCCGATTTTTGACTTCAATCCAGCCAATTCTCACGTGTATAGCTTGAATTCGAGGTGGGTAGACCTTATATCCCTCCTATTTTAAGGATTTCGAATGATAGTTATATGAATCAATTTACTAAATTGGTAGTTTGGATTGTTATTGTATGAATTCGATTATATGTGTGGACAAGCAAATGAATTAAACATTGCTATGCTAGGGCAGAACCAATATATTCTTGAAAGGTTGTTAGATGCTTTAAAATGGAGTTTTCGATGAATCTAGCTTACATTATTGCTAACATAGCATTTAAGTTAGAAACGAAGTTGTTTTTATGATTTAGCAACCCTATTACGTTTATACGAAACTTTCAAGTTAGAATCAAAGTCGTTTTATGATTAGGCAACCTTATTATGTTTATAAAGAGCCTTTTTAGTTAAAGACGAAATCGCTTTACGATTTAGTAAACGTATTACGTTTATAAGAAACTTTTAAGTTTAAAGTGAAGTCGTTCTACAAGTTAATAAACGTATTACGTTTATACGAAGCTTTTAAGTCAATAATGGAGTCGTTTTACAAACTAGCAAACGTTTTACGTCTATAGGAAGTTCTTAAGTTAAAAACGAGGTCATTTTGCAAGTTAGTAGCCGTAATACGTTTATATGAAGCTTTGAAGTTAGGAACGAAATCGTTTTAAGACTTAACAAGCTTATTACGTTTTAAGAAGCTTTGAAGTTGCAAAGGAAGTCGATTTATGTGTTAATAGACTTATAACGTTTATGAGAAGCCTTAAGCTTCGAACTTAGTTTGAATTAAGCATAAACTAAACACGTTATATTTCAAACGAGTTGCGATTTACGATTTAGCATACCTATTACATTTCAAGGAGGCTTTTAGCTAAAAAGCGAAGTCGTTTTATGAGTTAGCAATCGTCTTACGTTATTAAGAAGTTTTTGAGTTGAAAACGAGATCGTTTTACGATTTAGCAACCCTATTATATTTATACGAAGCATTTAAGTTGGAATTAAGTCGTTTTACGATTTAATAAACCCTTCTATGTTTGTAAGAAGTTTTTAAGTTACTTACGAAACCGATTTACGTGTTAACAGATCTTATTTCATTTATAAGAAGCTTGTAAGCTCAGGACGAAGTCGTTTTACAAACTAACATACGTATTACGTTATTAAGAAGCTTTTAAGTTGAAAACGAAATCGTTTTACTATTTAGTAAACTTATTACGTTCATACGAAGCATTCGAGTTAGAAAATAAGTCGTTTTACGATTTGGTAAACGTGTTACCTTTATAAGAAAAACCTTGAAGTTTAAAGTAAAGTCATTTTAAGTATTAACCAACTTATTGCCCTTAAAAGAAGCTTTTAAGTCTAAAAGGAGATCGTTTTACGAGTTAATTAACGTATTACGTTTATACGAAGCTTCTAAATTAGAAACGAAGTCGTTTTACGAATTCGTAAGCGTATTTCACAAAGTTAGTTTATACGTTAGCAAATTTAATTCGATTATGAAAAGCTTTTAAACCATTCACGAAATCGATTTATGAGATTAGTAAACTTGGCTTGTATCATGTTCATCGCTTGTGTTTGAAAGATTACGATGAGCGTTAAAAGGGCAACTGAAGGTGATTATTTACGAATCCTAGCTTTCAAGTGCTCGCTAGTAACTACCAAGTTTTGAATCGTGAGTTAGTACACTCACCATGTTTCTAAGAGGCCTTTCTTGATATTTGCCTAAAGCTAAAGTCGTAAGGAAATTATGTTTTCATGTTTTAAGTTCATAAAACTTATATATGAATACGTATAAGTATGTTTGTCTACGAAGTATGTATGTGTATTATGTTTTCATGTTTTAAGTTCATAAAACTTATATATGAATACGTATAAGTATGTTTGTCTACGAAGTATGTATGTGTATTATGCTTTCATGTTTTAAGTTCATAAAACTTATATATGAATACGTATAAGTATGTTTGTCTACGAAGTATGTATGTGTATTATGTTTTCATGTTTTAAGTTCATAAAACTTATATATGAATACGTATAACTATGTTTGTCTACGAAGTATGTATGTATATTATGTTTTTATGTTTTAAGTTCATAAAACCTATATATAAATACGTATAAGCATGTTTATCTACTAAGTATGTATGTATATGAATTTCATAAGTTCCTAAGACCTATATATGAATCAATATGAGTATGTATGTGAACGTATGGTTATGCTTATGTCTATGTGTACGTAGAGGAGCTACTCTAGAAACTTTAAGCTTAAGTCTGAGACCCAGGGATGGTGGCTTAGTTCCCGCCTGGTATCACATATGTTACGTTATGATAGATTCAGGGATGGTGGTTTGATTCCCGCCTGAAGTCTAAGTATGAAATTACGTCTCAGCACAGTATGATGTCTGTCCGGATAGGCGTATGTTGCCGCTCGAGTTTGGCCGACTTAGGATGGCAGTAACAAAGTACCTCTAAGAGTCTAGTCCCCTCATCTACGTGATTGTGTTACTATGTATGATTTCCGGTAAGTGAAACTTATGCGTAAAACCCCTTTTATGCTATGTTTCCGGGTTTGCGTAACTTTATTATGCTAAGTCAACGCATTATGGTTTCTTCTAAAAGTTATGCCTTTTGGTATGATTATTCCTTGACTCGGTTTTTGGATCAAATATGATGTAATTGTGTGAAAGCTCTTCAACTAAAATGAATTACGAAAGGCTTGCGTAAGTTAATATGTATTTTAAGTATGTTTGGGAGAGAGGGTTTACTCACTGAGCGGTGGTTGCTCATCCCCATTACTTTTCCCCTTTTTCCCCAGATCTACAGGTATGTGACTGATGCGTGGAGTACAACAAGGATGGACTTGCTTGGTTTGATTGTGACGTAATTATGTAATATTGAATATGTTGTAAGGTTATGTAATTATTTAACTTCTTGTAAAGTTTATGAAAAATAGAAAGCTCTGTATACTCCGGGCGTGTGGCCCGTAGAGTTGTGGACTCCGGCGTGTAGCCGTTGAGATGTTAGGTGTTATATAGTACCATTATGTATTGCAGGGTTGTTATGTAAGGCTTTAAGCCTAGAAAATGGTCAGTTTTTAGGGGAAACTCTGGCTATTTTGCCCCAGAAATTAAGAAAATTCTAGCATTTCTAGCCCCAGGGTTAAACTCAAGGCCCAATTAGGTTATAGTGGCTTAAGTTTTAAACTTTGAGTCTCACTTATGTTATGTTTCAAATAGGTTTAAGCAAGTTGCCTTAACAGTTCTTCCCCAGGGGAGGGCTGTGGCGTGTAACACGACCCGCCTGAGGCCAGGGGTGTTATAAAAAGGCATTACCAACCATTCATAGAGTCCACCTTTTGTTTTGAAAGCTGTCTTCCATTCATCACCTTCTCTAATTCTGATTTGGTAGTAGCCACTTCGAAGATCAATCTTTGAAAACACCTTGGAGCCATATAAGTCATCGAGCATATCTTCAAGTCTTAGTATGGGATACCTGTGCTTGATTGTAATCTTGTTAATGGCCCTGCTATCAACACACATTCTCATTCCTCCATCTTTCTTTGGTGCTAGAAGAGCTGGAACGACACAGGGACTCAAAGACTCTCGAATCAATCCTTTTTCCTGCAACTCTGCAACTTGTCTTTGAATCTCATTAGTATCCTTTGGGTTCATCCTATATGCTGGTTTGTTAGGTAGGACGGAACCAGGAATAAGATCAATGTGGTGTTGTATGTCTCTTTTTGGAGGTAAACCCGTGGGAATCTCATCGGGGAACACATGACAGAAATTTTCAAGGAGTCTTTGCAATGGGGTGAGTAGGCAACACATTTTCTGGGTCACTTTGGACGTTCAATATCCATTCTCTAAAGGCCTTAAACTCATGTTGAGAAGCCTTTAAAATGGGTTCACTCATGGATAGCAAACAATCAACATGCTTAGGCTTTTTTTGTGGTTGAATTTCGGGAGCTTGGAGGGGGATAATGGGGCTAGGGTAATCTTCTTGTCATCTTTGGAAAATGAATAGGTATTAAGATAACCATTATGCATAACCTTTCGATCATACAACCATGGTCGTCCTAATAACACATGACATGCATTCATAGGAATAACATCACACCATAACTCATCTTGATAGTTCTTTCCAATGGAAAAGGAAATCAAACAACGAGAATTCACCTGAATGCCCTTGCTTTGATTTAGCCACTGGATGTTGTATGGATGTGGGTGAGTCATTGTTTGTAGCCCTAGTTTCTCAATCATACTTAGAGAAACCACATTAGCGCAACTTCCTCCATCAATGATCAAAGAACATATCTTTCCTTGGGTGGTACATCGAGTGTGAAAAATATTCTCTCTTTGTTCATCCTTAGTTCCTTTCTGATTGCGTAGAACTCTTCTCAAAACTAAGAGTTCACCTTCATCTGCTTCCGCAATAACCTCATCTTGAGTTTCTTCAACTTCTGACTCACTTTCAACCTTGTTTTCTTCCTCTTCAAAATCCTCTTTCACGGCAGTCCACTCAGCCAAAGTGATGACTTTTCTGTTTGGACATTCTGAGGCAATATGGCCAAGCCCTTGACACTTGAAACATCTTCTATTGCTCATGGGGTTTGGGTTAGGTCGAAATGGGGTTGCTGGAGCCTTTTGAGGAGCCATGGTTCTTTGTGGATTAAAGAGAAAGGGAGTTTGTGGCTTAAAGGGAGAGAGAGATTGTGGTTTAGTGGGTGGGTTGGAACTCCCCTCGTTAAAAGGTTGGTTCCAAATGAAAGACTTTGTATATGTGGGTTTTTGGGGCTGTTTAGCCTTCTTTTGCTGTTCCACCTTATGAGTTAATACACAAACATCATCAAAAGAAGCATAGGCTTGCAACTCCACCACATTAGAATACCTAAGATCAAGACCTCCCAAAGTATCTAACTATGGTTTGTTCTTCAGGTTCTTGTATGTCACATTTAATCATCAACTTCTCAAACTCATGAGTATACTCTTCAACATTCATAGTGCCTTGAGTCAGATTATGAAATTGGGAGTAGCAATCTTGGACATACGTTGGTGGAAGGAACCTTGCTTTAAGCTTAGCTTTCATCTTTTCCCAAGTATGGATTCTTGCTTTTCTTTCTCTAAGCCTTTTAGCATTCTGATGCATATTTCCATATGCATCATTTTTATTCAACTCCAATTTCAAAGAAGAAAAGGGTCAAAGAAGATCATGCATGGAAATGTGCCTATTTGGTCTTCTTAAGTGAGTTCAAAGACTCGCGACACTATGGAGAGGCAAAAAGAGGTTAAGCTTTGCTAGAAATTTGGTGCCGAATTCATCCCTGCGGAACCCGATTTTTGTGACCACTTTTGGACAAGCTCAAGTGGACCCACAACTTGAGGGCCCATGTGCTTTTGAAGCTTAAGATGTCAGCTTTAAAATAAGCCCAATTTTATTTAATTTGGACATCATTTGATTGGGCAAAATATCACTCAAAGATACGTTGTGCTGATCCAGTCCAGTCTGAGATAGGTGCATTGTTTGGGCCATAACTTTCAAACCGCTTATCCAAATTGAGCAAATGAGCCCATTCTGGAAAATAGACTTCCAGGGCTTTCTAACAAGCCAAGAACGCGTGATTTGGCCGAGTATTCTGGAAGTTATGCTCTGTTGAAGTTGAGGCAGTTGCAAGAATTAATGCTGGGAATATGAAGAGTCTTAGGTTACATATATTTGTGTGGCTGATATTGTGCACGTTTTAGATGCTTCTAGATTGATGTAATCAGCTGCAAAAATCCTAGAATATTCCTTGTAACCTCCCCCACCCCCTTTTATGATGAGTCTTTTCATTTTTCTTAGACTTTTCATTAGCTAGTTTTAATTGTTAGGAGTTATTTGAGTCTTTGATTGTCTTTTGCTGAGTCTATAAAAGGGGAGGGGCATGTGAAGCTAATCATTCAGCATTGTAAGAGATTTCCAAAGTAATACAAGCACCTTTGAGAGTGATTCTCATTTGTGTCTCAAAAATTCCTAGTTCTATATCTTGAATTTGGCTAATTCAAGTGGTGTTCTAGGTTCTCTATCTTTTCCAATTGGAGTGATTCCTTGGTTAAGACAAGAGAATTAGCCCAAGGTCAAGTCATTGAGTGGCTCCGTGAAGGATTATCTCAATTACAAGATCTTGTTCTATCCCTTTTTCTTGTGTAGTGAAGTTCTTCATCCATCTCATCCATCTTTCATTTCTCTTTCCAATTTGGCTTATTTGAGTTGGAGTTTGATTTGGTTCACTTGCCCACCCACATATACATCAATTGGTATCAGAGCCAAGGCTTTTAAGTGGCCCACTTCATACCCAAACACATCCCAAAAAGCCAAAATACAAAAAAAAAAAAAGAGGCACAAACCGGCAATCCGAGTCTCGAAGACCAGAGAAGCAGCACGGTGCCCCCGTGCCACCATACACGACCGTGCCATATCATTTTTCCAGAAATCTTCAAGTCGAGACGGAGCACGGTGCCCCCGTGCCGCCAAGCACGACCGTGCCACTCTACTTTTCTGTATTTTCTTCAGCCGAAGCATAGCACGGCCTGACCGTGCCCCCTTGCACGACCGTGCCACCTTTGCCACAGCCAACTTACGTTTCAAATCAATCCACGAAGAACCCTAGACCTCATCCTTCATGCCGTCTTCAAAGAACTTGGAGAAAGAACTAGCTCTTATTGATATTGGATATGCTTGTTTTGCAATTCCAAAATTTCATGGCGAAAAGGAAGAGTTCGCAGGTTGGTTATCTAAGGTGGAACGAGTTTTTGCTTGTTGTATCCTTAGTGACCAAGAGAAGTTCAAAGTGGTTATTTCAAGATTGAGAGGATGTGCACTTCAGTGGTGGAATAAATATAAGTTTGAGCGAAAAAAGAAAGGAAAAGAAAAGGTGAGAACTTGGAAGAAATTGAGTAGTAAGTTGAAGGGTTCCTTTTACCCATCCACTTACATGCCCATGGAAGAAAGTATCTCCGTTAAGCTCACGGGTTCATTCCCTTCCACCCCACAAAAAGAACCAACCCCACAAATGATCTTTCCCCCACAACCTAGGAGGTGTCTCAAGTGCCAAGGGCTTGGACACTTATCCACGGATTGCCCAAATAACGAGGTCATTACCTTGGAAGAAAGGAAAGCCGTGGAAGAAGAGAACGATCAGGAGGAAAGCCTTGAAGAAGAAATTGAACTCAAGGTTGAAAAAGAAGAAATACTTCCCTTAGAGAAGGTTTCTCAAAAGCCAAACAAAGATGAAGAGATCCTTGGAGAAAAAGCTTCAAGCCTAGTTGACCTACCTCTTGTTTTTGGTGACTGTGGTGATGAAGAGACCATTGAACTTGAGACCCAAAGATCCGAGTTGAAGCAAGAAGAGATTGTGCAAGAAATTGAGCAATCCTTCACCGAAGAAGGGTGCCAAGAAGATAATGAGGTGAATTTGAGCATAACCCCAAGAATTGAAGAGCATGTAGTTAAAGACCTTGAAGTGATGAAGCCATGTAGGGTTATTGAAGAAGTTGAGCAACTCTTGACCCAAGAAGAATTCACCTTAACCCCCATTCAACCTTCCCAACCCTTCAAACCACAAAAGGACCGACAAGCCTTAACCCTCATTCATCCTTCCCAAACCCTTGCCCCCAAAGAAGATTTCCCACTTCCGCCTCTTCTCCTCACCAGGTATGACCCGTTTTATCATCCTCCCCTCACCCTCTTCTATATCTCTCTAGAGGTGATGCCCTGTGACCTCCTTCCCCAAAAGCTCCCATATTGTAAGCGCGACCCCTTTCTTGAGAGGCTTGCCAACCCTTTGAGTTTGAGGACAAACTCAAAACAACCCGGGGAGTATGATGCATATTTCCATATGCATCATTTTTATTCAAGTCCAATTTCAAAGAAGAAAAGGGTCAAAGAAGATCATGCATGGAAATGTGCCTATTTGGTCTTCTTAAGTGAGTTCAAAGACTCGCGACACTATGGAGAGGTCAAAAAGAGGTTAAACTTTGCTAGAAATTTGGTGCCGAATTCATCCCTGCGGAACCCGATTTTTGTGACCACTTTTTGGACAAGCTCAAGTGGACCCACAACTTGAGGGCCCATGTGCTTTTGAAGCTTAAGATGTCAGCTTTAAAATAAGCCCAATTTTATTTAATTTGGACATCATTTGATTGGGCAAAATATCACTCAAAGATACGTTGTGCTGATCCAGTCCAGTCTGAGATAGGTGCATTGTTTGGGCCATAACTTTCAAACCGCTTATCCAAATTGAGCAAATGAGCCCATTCTGGAAAATAGACTTCCAGGGCTTTCTAACAAGCCCAAGAACGCGTGATTTGGCCGAGTATTCTGGAAGTTATGCTCTGTTGAAGTTGAGGCAGTTGCAAGGATTAATGCTGGGAATATGAAGAGTCTTAGGTTACATATATTTGTGTGGCTGATATTGTGCACGTTTTAGATGCTTCTAGATTGATGTAATCAGCTGCAAAAATCCTAGAATATTCCTTGTAACCTCCCCCACCCCCTTTTATGATGTGTCTTTTCATTTTTCTTAGACTTTTCATTAGCTAGTTTTAATTGTTAGGAGTTATTTGAGTCTTTTGATTGTCTTTTGCTGAGTCTATAAAAGGGGAGGGGCATGTGAAGCTAATCATTCAGCATTGTAAGAGATTTCCAAAGTAATACAAGCACCTTTGAGAGTGATTCTCATTTGTGTCTCAAAAATTCCTAGTTCTATATCTTGAATTTGGCTAATTCAAGTGGTGTTCTAGGTTCTCTTCCTTTTCCAATTGGAGTGATTCCTTGGTTAAGACAAGAGAATTAGCCCAAGGTCAAGTCATTGAGTGGCTCCGTGAAGGATTATCTCAATTACAAGATCTTGTGCTATCCCTTTTTCTTGTGTAGTGAAGTTCTTCATCCATCTCATCCATCTTTCATTTCTCTTTCCAATTTAGCTTATTTGAGTTGGAGTTTGATTTGGTTCACTTGCCCACCCACATATACATCACATTCAAGTTTGCCCACCATAAGGATGCATACTTTCTGAGTCTTATGGTTATCAACTTAACCTTCTTATCATCAGGAATATCCTTATATTCAAAGATTCTTTCAACTGTATTCAACCAATCAATAAACTCTTCAGGATCAAGTTTACCTTCAAATTCAGGAATTTCAACTCTGAAGTCGTTGGTACTGGCTTGATTTCGTGGCTCTCTTCTAGCCATCCTAGGCATTTCTTCTTCACTTGACGAATCAACATCATGACTATGAACTTGCTCACGTGCCTTGGGTTCAGATTGTAGAGTTTCTTCATTCATTCTTTGCTTTTGCTTCAAGAACGAGCCCAACTGCTTCCTTAGGTACTCATTCTGTGCTTGAGCCTCTTGGTTTCTTTGTGAATCCTCTCGGATTTTGCTTGCCAAGAACTCATTTTGCTTCATCAATGACTCAAATCTTTCTTCCAAAGACATGCTTGTTGAAGACATGTTGGAATTAAAGGGAGAAATCAGTTTGTGGAGAAGAAGGGAAGTGGATGCTTTGTGGAAAGTGGAAGCGGATGCTAGGCCAAGGCGAAACCTTTGCTCTGATACCAAATATGATGTATGTCTCAAGGGAGGAAGGATCCCAAGCTAACACACATCAAAAGAGATCAAAAACACAAAGGTTTGAGTCGGGTCAAGGTGGCACGGTCGTGCTTAGGAGCACGGGTAGGCCGTGCCACTTTTCTGGTTGTGGAAACTGAAATTAGCTCACTTGAGCCCGGTTGTATGTTCTTGGTGATGGATGTGTTTGCTAGGCCTTTTGGATGTTTTAGGCCGTGGAATGGGATGGAAGGAAGGGTATGAAGGATGAGGGAGTGAGGGGATTTGAGGGGGCTTCAAAGTAAAAGATTATTAACTTATAAACTTAAGCTAATAATCTTACCTTAATCCTCTCTTAAACCGGTTGAGGCAAGCATGAATAGGATAGGCTAAACTCAATGAAAGGATATAGAAACACCACCAATCTTGAGTTTAGGGCCCTTAATCTTGACTAAGATACAGATATCACCACTTAATCAAGGTTAAGACTTGACTTGAACACCACCTTAATTGGCCTAATTAAGGATAAGCAAGTAAGAATTTGAGAGAGAAAGTTTTCAAGCTTTCAAACTGATTTTCATTCAACAAAAGCTGCTTTTCTTCCTATGGCCGTGCATTTCCTTTAGTGAGCATGTCAAGCAAGCACACAAGCAAGCAAGCACCTTACTAATCCTTTCCTTCCTAGGGAGGAAAGGTCTTGATTAGCTAAGCATACCCGGTTAAGAGCAAAACCGGTTGTTATCTAAATTAAGCTGGCTTAATTACATCCTTTAACATTAAGGAAAGCAAGACACATGATGTTTACATTATAATTAGCTTAAACATAAGCCAAAGCAGCTGATAAACCTCCTCTCTTGCCATTGGACAGCCGAAAAGGGGACAAGCACTTTGCGACTAGCCAATTACAAAGAGGGAACATCTTCCATGGCAGCTTCTCTCCCATTGGTTGTTCTTCTCAAGGTTGCAGCTCATCATTGGGACTTTGGGATGTGTGCCCAGCCTTGAGGGGCGTGCCATAGTTGCTGAAGTGAAGAAAATCCACCAGAGAGGGAAAAATAAAACCGAATTGTGAACCGGGTTCTTGGACAGTTTTGTAGCCGGTTTTGGGGCTTGGTTTAATCTTGACAAAAGTGAGTTTGACTCTGATTTTAACCCATGGGAAGAAAGTTTAGGATGTGTTTAAACCCTCCCAGCCAAGAAATTAAGGTTAAACAAAGTTTAAGTGGGGTTTTCAAGCTAAAAGAAAAAACCGTGCAGATTAGGTGCAATTCTGATCGGTTTGGCAAAACACCATGTTCCTCCTTTCTTTGACTTGGATAGTGGTGAAGTAACATTAGGGCATGAAAGGGGACATCTTAAGGTTTATCAAAATGCAAAAATTAAGGACTTAAGCCTCCTTAAGGCTTAGGAAATGAAGTGCACAAAACCGGGTAAGGATTGGTTCTTGAACCCGTGTGCACCACCTTGGGTTGCTTGGACAATTTGGACCATGGCTGTATCTTGGAGCTTGTATTGGACTTTGATTGACTTGTTGGACCTTCTTCATTGCTAATGGTGGTGGGGACTACATCAACAAGGTAGATGGATAGAACTAAACCTTTGTTTGGATACAGAAATGCCACAAAATGAGGTTTAGGGCCCCTAAACTTGATTAAGATACAGAAACACCACTTAAACAAGTTTAAGACTTCACTTGAACAACACCCTAACCGACCTAGTTAAGGATAAGCTAGCTCTTGGTTTCTCTCCTCTCAAACCGTGAGTTCCTTCATTGATCTTCTAGTGTTCTGAATCCTACTTTCATTCCTCACTTCCCTTACCTTTGTTTACTCATTTCCACACAAAATCAAGGCCAAAACAAAGCTGAATGCATCAGACTTCCATTAGATCTCAAACCTTAGGAACACTCCTAAGAGCTTTGATTAAACCTCATGCTAAGGCTTGGGATTTGCTTTTACCCCATACAGAGTTTGCTTACAACAGGGCACCCAGCAAGGCTACCGGTCTTTCTCCATTCAAAGTGGTCTATGGACTTGATCCCCTTAGTCCACTTCATCTTACACCACGACCATTGGACCAGAAGCTAAGTGCTAATGCAACATCAAGGGCAGAAGAAATCAAGAAGATTCATGAGTTGGTAAAGAGCAAGATTGAGAAGTCTAATGAAGCATATCAAGCTCAGGCTAACAAGTACAAGAAGAAGATGATTTTTCAACCTGGAGACCTCATGTGGATCCACCTTAAGAGGGAGAGATTTCCATCCAAAAGGAGGAACAAGCCCATGCCAAGGGCTGATGGTCCCTTTAAGGTACTTGAACGTATTAGCAATAATGCTTACAAGGTTGATTTATCAGGTGACTATGGAGTTTCAGCCACATTCAATGTTGCTGACTTGAAAGCATACCAAGAAGACAATTACCTTGCTGATTTAAGGACCAAATCTTCTCAAGAAGGGGAGGATGATGGAGTCCCCGCCACCAATGATAAGGAAGAAGGTCCAAGATGTCCTACAAAGTCCATTGCAAGCTCCAAGGTTCAAGCATTGGCTCACATTGTTGAAGAGAGCCTAAAACAAGCGCCCGGGTTCAAAGACCAGATTTTGCCTGCTTTTGTTCACCTAATTACTCAAGCTACATTGTGGCTTGAGTCTTAAATTTTTGCATTTTTGGAAACCTTAAGATCTCTCCTTTCAAGTCCCAGCATCAATTCCCAATCATGCATATCAGAAGAAGGGAGATCAAGGCCTTTTGCTAAACCGGCCAGTTTTGCACCTAAGCTGCACGGTTTAATGTTTGAGTAGGATTGACCTACTTAAACCTTGTTTAACCTTGATTTCTTAGTTGGGGGGGATTATACACATCCTAAAATTTCCCTCAATGGCCTGAAAACCAAATCATGCTCACTTTTGTTAAGGTTAATTCAGGTCTTAAGACAAATAACATTTTGCCCGTGCACCCGGTTTGCTACACGGTTGAAGTTTTCCTTCCCCAAAGGGTTTGTTTCATCCAATCCAGCTTGGCACACATCCCAAGGAGTCTAGAAGGCCAATGATCAGCTTAGTATCTTGAGAAGAGCAACCAATAGCAAGCAAGCTGCAAAAAGCATTGTCTCTTGAACGTGATTGGCCAGCCGCAAAGGAGGAGTTACTTTTCGGCTATCCCATGTGCTTCCAGCCTTGTTAGCAGCACACTTAGGCTTAAGAATGATCTAATTATGTTGTAATATCATTTGTCTTGCTTTCCTTAAAGTTAAGAGTATGATTAGATTAAGTCTAAGCATGGTTGTACACTGTTTTACCTTAACCGTGGAGATTAGGCTAAGCTAACACCTTTGATGTATATGGGAGCAGCCAAATGACCAAGCAAGGCTAGGTTTGTGTTTTTGTATTTGCGAAAACAAGGAAAGGCTAGGATAGTTCAAGAACTCAACAAGAGATAATCCAAATGGAGCCACTCAAGTCAAGAACTTGGGCAATCCCTTAACTCAACTAGGATACAGAAGTTAATCACCACCTAATTGAGAAAGAGGGGCCTAGAATGCCACTTGAGAGAGCCACTTCTCAAGATATAGAACTAGGGGTTTAAGAGAAGTGAGTGAACAACTCAATTCTGAAACTTACTTTGTATTTGCTGAATGATCTGATGCCAAACAACTCGGCAATATGGCCTTATATAGAGTTGGCCTTACACTTTAAAAAAAATACAAGCTCACTTATGAAAAGACACAAATGAAAATACAAGTAAAGGGGAATGACTAGGGAAGAAACATCGCACTCGGTTGAGAACCATGAACCCGGCTTGTGTCTCTTGAATGAAATGAACCTAGCAGCCTTGGAGATCCATGTTCCCACTTGAAAAGACACGTCCTAGCCATGATAGAAAGGGGGAATGTAGCTTAAAGGAAGATGCATGCAGCAAAGGCCGTGAAGATGCATGGTTCACGCGTTTTGCATTGAATGCGTTCACACCTGCAGCAAGGCCAGATTCATTTGGGCATAACTTTTTGGTTTGTGATCCAAATTCGGTGATTCTTGATTCCTTGGAAAGCTTAAAGAGTCTAGTTTCTAACAGAAATAGTTTCACTGGAGTTGGATTAGCTGTTTGAAAGTTATGGACCGAAAAGTGCAGACTGTCCAAACTAGACTGGATTTCGGCACTTTATTTTGTGGGCGAAAGATGACCAACCAAATGGACTCCAAATAATGCGTGGTTGGTCTTGTTGGAAAGCTTATTCTTTAAGCTTAAATAAGGGGAAGGCCTTCATGAGAATTGCCCATTATTTCTTGCTGCAACAGACTTATAAAACCGGATATGCATTCGGTCGAACTGGGCATGAAAAAGGGGGTTGTGATTTAAGGCATTCTAGACCATGGTTGCAATTGCCTTGGCCTCCTTGGCCTTCTTCTGACCTTCCTTGACTTCTCCAGAGGCATTAGGGTTTTGGGCATGATGGTCTCCATTATTGAAATGCAAGGTACTCTGATGTACCTGCCGAGGGTTCAAGCCAATACTCAAGTTAAGAGTGAAAGCTTACAAACCAAGGTAGATACAATCAAGGGAAAACCAAGGAAAGTGGACACATAATATGATGGTTGTGAAGCATCAAACATGCGAGGGAGGAATGGAACTTAGAATCAAGGGATTCTAAGTGAAAATCAAAGGAAGTTTGATGTACTTTGATGTATATCTCAAAGGATGAATGGAACCAAGTTACAAGCTACCAAGAATATGAAGCAACCAAGTGAAAACCACACGGATTAGGTGTGGCACGGTCGTGCCTTTAGGCACGGGCAGGCCGTGCCACTTTTCTGGTTTGTGACTCCATGTTTCTCACTTTTGCACGGTTGAGTATGGTTTGAGGTTTGTGATGGAAGCTAGACTATTAGAGGTAGTCTAAGCCTTGAATAAGCATGGGGATGGATATATGAGTGCCTTGTAAATGAGAGAAAGTGGGAGAGAAGCAAAGTTAAGATTCACTAACTCCAAATTAAAGCTAGCAAACTCACTTTAACTCTCTTTGAATCCTTGAGTATAAACACCAAATGAGATAGAGCTAAACTTGAAGAATGGATACAGAGACACCACCAAACTCCAGTTTAGAGTTTTTAACCTTGGATTAAGATACAGAAACACCACTTAATTCAAGATTAAAACCTACTTGATCACCACCTTAATTGACTAGATTAAGGATAAGCAAGTTGGAATTTGGTTGCACTGAGGCATGAAAGCACAAAGCTCTCAAAGGGGTCTTCTTTCAAAATCTGATATTTTTCTTTCCTTGGCCGTATGGGCTAGATTTATAGGCAGCAAAAGATGACCAAGCTAAGCAAACTACAAGCACCTCTAGCTTTCCTTCCTAGGGAGAAAAGGTATTACCTTAATTACATCCGGTTTAATCACCCGGTTTTGCTAACCCTCCGTTAGGCTAATCTAAGTGCATCAAAACCAACTAGAAAAGCAAGACAAATGACTAATACAACTTGATTAACTTGGCCTTAAACATAATCAGCTTCAAAAGGCAGCAAGTAGCCATGTGCAAGCCGAAAAGTGGCCGTCCCCTTTACGGCTAGCCAATGAGAATCAAGGGAGCACCTTCTTTGTCTTCCAATGAGATTCAAGAGACAAGCCTTCTTGCAGCCCTTCCCTCATTGGTTGTTGTCTTCCCTAGGGTGCCTTGGACGTGTGCCAAGCCTTGGAAGGTGTACCACTCAGCTGAAGAGAAGGAAACCCTTTGGAGAAGGAAAGCTGCTTGCTGCTGTAAACTGTAATGTGCAGGCAGCTTACAGGGTCGATTTGCAGGCCATGTATTCCAGGGCAAATGTGGTCATAACTTGTGTTGCCACACATGGTTGGAAAGCTTGAGAAGTCTTCTAACAGGTCCAAGTGAAATTACTCAATTTGGAGTTCATTTGCCTGATGAAAACGTTTAAATGGTCAGACTGGTCTGAACCGGGTCTCAGTCTGCACAGTTTTGGGAGATTGACCTGGTTCCCCATTTTCCACTTGACATAACTTGATTTTATCACTTGGACCACATAGCTAACATTTTGGGGACCCAAAATATGTAAAAATACAAGACTTATACCAAAATATAGCTTAAGAAATGAAAAGAACAAAACCGGATACATTCTGACCCTGCTGGACAGTTTGTATATCTTGGGTTTATTAGCGAATTTGAGAGGGCAAATGAAGTCCAAATGGGATGAAACTTTTTTTGTTGCAAAGCTGACTTCTTGAACTTTAATCCCAATGCAAAATATTGGACTTAAACCTTAAAGGTTTTGACGTAATTAACCTCTCGAAAACCGGGTTTGCTGTGAAAACAAACCTGACCTGCTGTTTTAGGTCCTTAAACAAAACTAGGATGAATCATCCATCCTTTAATCACCAAAATAAAATTACCTAGTCTTGATTTGATTCTTTAAATCAAAGGGCATGGAGGGATCTCCATCATCCTCCCCTTGTTAAAAAGATTTGTCCTCAAATCAATTTAGGTAATTACCTCTTCTTCTTGATTCATTGTATGGCTGAAACAGAATCAACCATTCGAATAACTTGCCTTTGATCTTGGAGGCTCTCTTCTCTTCATGCCCCTTATATGGGGGACTCTTTAAACATGTCATGAACCACTTCCTCACTTACTCTTAATTCAAGATTAGGAGTTGTAAGTAATGGCCTTGAATGCTTTTGACAGAAGGTTTGTTTGAGTGCTTTGGGTGGGCGTGGAGTGGGTGAAAGCTTTGATGGTTCACCAAAAGGAATGAAAAGATGGTTATGATGGTTCTTGTCTTTTGGTGGATGGTGGGTGACTAAGGTGAGTATTTCACCTTCTTCCGCCTCAAGCTTTTTCTCTTCAAATGTATTCCCATCTTTCTCTTCTCGATCCTCTTTTTCTTCCTCCTTGATTTCCTCTTGTTCATCTTCATGCTCATCAAACTTAGGAGGTAAGTTGATGGTAACCTCATTAACTTTGTGACTTTGATCTATCTCTGGTGAAACAAAGGGCTGATTGGATTTTCTTCTTTCTTCAAACCAGAGGGCGAGTAGATCAAGTTCTCTTTCTTGCTGTTGCATTTCCCAGTTTATTTCTTGTGTTCTGAGGTCAAATTCTTCAAGCTCTTTTTGTAGTTTGAGGATTTTTCTAAGGGACATATCTTTCCCAATTCTCATTGCGAAAGTGGGTGTTTTGAGGGAATGAATTTGGATTTGTGTTTTGAGGAGCTATGGGCGTGTGGATGGCGTGGGTTTCAGGCTAAGTTCTGAACTTGCTCTGATACCAAATATGATGTACCTGCCGAGGGTCTAGGCTAATACTCAAATTAAGAGTGAAAGCTTACAAACCAAAGGTAGATACAATCACAGGAAAACTAAGGAAAGTGGCACATAATATGTTGGTTGTGAGGCAACAAACATGTGAGGGAGGAATGGAACTTAGAATCAAGGGATTCTAAGTGAAAATCAAAGGAAGTTTGATGTACTTTGATGTATATCTCAAAGGATGAATGGAACCAAGTTACAAGCTACCAAGAATATGAAGCAATTAAGTGACAACCACACGGATTAGGTGTGGCACGGTCGTGCCTTTAGGCACGGGCAGGCCGTGCCACTTTTCTGGTTTGTGACACCATGTTTCTAACTTTTGCGCGGTTGAGTATGGTTTGAGGTTTGTGATGGAAGCTAGACTATTAGAGGTAGTCTAAGCCTTGAATAAGCATGGGGATGGATATGTGAGTGGCTTGGAAATGAGAGAAAGTGGGAGAGAAGCAAAGTTAAGATTCACTAACTCCAAATTAAGGCTAGCAAACTCACTTTAGCTCTCTTTGAATCCTTGAGTATAACACCAAATGAGATAGAACTAAACTTGAAGAATGGATACAGAAACACAACCAAACTCAAGTTTAGGGCCCTTAAACTATGATTAAGATACAGATATCACCACTTAATCAAGTTTAAGACTTCACTTGAACACCACCTTAATCGGCCAAAATTAAAGATAAGCAAGCTAAGTGTTTGGAGTGTGCCTAAGCACCGAAAGCACAATGCTCTCAACTTTGAGTTTGATTCAAATCTGGTATATTACAAGGGGGGCTGTGTGCCTTTAAATAAGCAAACTAGCAGCCATACAAGAACACACCTCACCTTTCCCTCCTAAGGAGGAAAGCTATTAAGAGCAAAACAAGCTGATTTGTGCTAATCTAAAATACATGCTTGCTTAAACTAGTCTAACACATTTGAAACAACAAGGAAAGCAATACTAATAGTTATTACAACTTTAATTGACTTGTACTTAAGCCCAAGCAGCTGGAAACTCAGCAAGAATGCACATACTTTAGCCGAAAAGCACAAGCCACTTTACGGCTGGCCAATGAGAATCAAGGGAGCACCTTCTTTGTCTTCCAATGAGATTCAAGAGACAAGCCTTCTTGCAGCCCTTCCCTCATTGGTTGTTGTCTTCTCTAGGTTGCCTTGGACGTGTGCCAAGCCTTGGAAGGTGTGCCACTCAGCTGAAGAGAAGGAAACCCTTTGGAGAAGGAAAGCTGCTTGCTGCTGTAAACTGTAATGTGCTGGCAGCTTACAGGGTCGATTTGCAGGCCATGTATTCTAGGGCAAACGTGGTCATAACTTGCGTTGCCACACATGGATGGAAAGCTTGAGAAGTCTTCTAACAGCTCCAAGTGGAATTACTCAATTTGGAGTTCATTTGCCTGATGAAAATATCAAAATGGCTGGGCTAGTCTGAACTGAGTCTCAGTCTGCACGGTTTGGAAGATTGACCTGGTTCTTCATCTTCCACTTGACCTAACTTGCTTTTATCACTTGGACCACATAGATAACATCTTGGGGACTCAAAATATATAAAAATACAAGACTTATACTAAAATATAACTTAAGAAACGAAAAGAACAAAACCGGATACATTCTGACCCTGCTGGACAGTTTGTATATCTTGGGTTTATTAGCTAATTTGAGAGGGCAAATGAAGTCCAAATGGGATGAAACGTTTTTTGTTGCAAAGCTGACTTCTTGAACTTTAATCCCAATGCAAAATATTGGACTTAAACCTTAAAGGGTTTGATGTAATTAACCTCTCAAAACCGGTTTGCTGCTGAAAACAAACCTGACCTGTTGTTTTAGGTCCTTAAACAAAACAAGGATGAATTATTCACCCTTTAATCACCAAAATGAAATTACCTAGCTTGATTTGATTTTTTAAATCAAAGGGCATGGAGGGATCTCCATCATACTCTTGATCCCCATTTGGAAAACCCATTTGGAAAAGGCACTTTGAAGTTCAAATAAAACTCCATAAAGTGTCTTTTGTCATGAAATTCAAATATTGGAACCAAAGAGGAGCCTTGCCATGCATGAACTTGTTTGAAATTTACCTCCCTTGAAGTTGAGTTCAAAGAATGAAAATGATCCCCTTGAAAATATACATCAATCCCTCTCTCTTCGAAAAGAATTGTCCTCAATGCTTGTTGTGAATGAGGCCATTCTTCTGGAATCAAGAGTTGCTTAAATTCTTCAACAACCCAACAAGGCTTTAACTTGGGCACTTCGAGTTCTTCAACTTCGTGTTCTTCAATTCTTGGGGGTATGTTCCAACTCTCTTCATTATCTTCTTGGCATCCTTCTTGGGTCAAAGATTACTCAAACCCTTGTACAATTTCTTCTTGCTTCAACTCGAATCTTTGGGCCTCAAGTTCAAAGGTCTCTTCATCACCACAGTCACCAAAAACAAGAGGTAGGTCAACTAGGCCCGATCCTTTTTCTCCAAGGATCTCTTCATCTTTGTTGGAGTTAAGTTTCTCCAAATAAAAGAAGGAAGTAGGGCTAGAGTTACAAGCACTCATTGGACTTCCCTTGCTGAAATGGAGGTTTTTAGAAGAGGAATTAAAGTCGTTTACCTCAAAGGAAAGAAAAGGATGCTTGTGTAAGTAAGAGGTTGGAGCGAAAGTATCCATTAATTTACCTTATAACTTAACCCATTTTGTGATCTTACTTTTCCCTCTCTTCTTCCTCTTCTACTTGTACTTTCCCACCATTCAAGCGCATGGCCTCGGAGCTTCTTGATAACCACCTTAAACTTCTCTTGCTCTTCAATGTTGTAGCAAGCAAAGACTTGGTCCACCTTGGAAATCCAGCAAGGAAAATCTTCCTTTTGGCCGCGAAACTTTGGGGTTTCAAGGACGACTAACTCCTTCTCAATCAAAGCTATCTCTTTTCTAACGTTCTCAAAAGAAATCATGATGATGAATGCTTAATGGTTCTTTATGGGTTGGTTGTGTGTTTGGCTTGGGGATGTGTTTGGGTTTGGACGCTTGGTCAAGAGGGCAACCTTAGCCTAAGCTCTGATACCAAATGATGTATATGGGAGCACCCAAATGACCAAGCAAGGCTAGGTTTGTGTTTTTGTATTTGCGAAAACAAGGAAAGGATAGGATAGTTCAAGAACTCGACAAGAGATAATCTAAATGGAGCCACTCAAGTCAAGAATTTGGGCAATCCCTTAACTCAACTAGGATACAGAAGTTAATCACCACCTAATTGAGAAAGAGAGATCTAGAACACCACTTGAGAGAGCCACTTCTCAAGATATAAAACTAGGGGTTTAAGAGAAGTGAGTGAACAACTCAATTCTGAAACTTGCTTTGTATTTACCGAATGATCTGATGCCAAACAACTCAGCAATATGGCCTTATATAGAGTTGGCCTTACACTTGAAAAAAATACAAGCTCACTTATGAAAAGACACAAATGAAAATACAAGTAAAGGGGAATGACTAGGGAAGAAACATTACATTCGGTTGAGAACCATGAACCCGGCTTGTGTCTCTTGAACGAAATGAACCTAGCGGCCTTGAAGATACATGTTCCCACTTGAAAAAACACATCCCAGCCATGATAGAAAGGGGGAATGTAGCTTAAAGGAAGATGCATGCAGCAAAGGCCGTGAAGAGGCATGGTTCACGCGTTTTGCATTGAATGCGTTCACACCTGCAGCAAGGCCAGATTTATTTGGGCATAACGTTCTGGTTCGTGATCGAAATTCGGTGATTCTTAATTCTTTGGAAAGCTTGAAGAGTCTAGTTTCTAAGGAAATGGTTCCACTGAATTTGAATTAGCCATTTGAAAGTTATGGGCCGAAAAGTGCAGACTGTCCAAACTGGACTGGATTTCGGCACTTTATTTTGTGTGCTAAAGATGACCAACCAAATGGACTCCAAATAATGCATGGTTAGTCTTTTTGGAAAGTTTATTATTTAAGCTTGAATAAGGGGAAGGCCTTCATGAGAATTGCCCATTATTTCTTGCTACAACATACTTATAAAATTGGACATGCATTCGATCGAATTGGGCATGAAAAGGGGGCTGTAATTTAAGGCATTCCGAACCATGGTTGCAATCTCCTTGGCCTCCTTGGCCTTCTTCTGACCTTCTTTGACTTCTCCAGAGGCATTAAGGTTTTGGGCACAATGGTCTCCATTATTGAAATGCAAGGTACTCTTGATCCCCATTTGGAAAACCCGTTTGGAAAAGACACTTTGAAGTTCAAATAAAACTCCATAAAGTGTCTTTTGTCATGAAATTCAAATATTGGAACCAAAGAGGAGCCTTGCCATGCATGAACTTGTTTAAAACTTACCTCCCTTGAAGTTGAGTTTAAAGAATGAAAATGATGCCCTTGAAAATATACATCAACCTTTCCTACTTAGGAGGGTAAGGTAAGGTGTGTGCTTGCTTGTGTGTATGCTAGCTAGGCTTGTAACAAAAGGGAGAACTCACAATTTGCTGCCTCATTATGCAAGAAATCAGATTGAAACTTTGAGAGCATTTGCGTTTGCCCTTTTAAATCTTCACTTGCTTATCCTTAATCTGGTCCATGAAGGTGGTGATCAAGTGATGGGGACCATCCAACCAAACCTTCCAAAACCATTGCCAATGATCCCTTCCCTGCTAAGGAGTCCAAAGAGGCCAAAGAAGTTCATGCCTTAGTCAGAAATCACATGCACAAAGAAGAAATCGAACTGCCTAGTTCATACCGTTTCTGGCCCGGTTTTGTTTCCTTGTTGGAGCACAATGTAGAAGGGAAAATTTCCTGCACGCACCACCCCCTTGAAGCTTAGGATCTTAGCTTTCCAACAAGACCTTTTGCAAGGCATTTGGAGTCCATTAGGTCAGTCAACCAAGCCAAAACCGAAGACAGCGCACTGCAGGGCGCAATCCAGCACAGCCAAAATTAAGGGGACGATTGGCTGACCTATTCAACTCCAACTTTTGTCAAACTTTAGGGCATGAAAAGGCACCTAAATATTTATCAAATCATGGCCCTAAAGTTGAGCTAAGGAACCAGCTTGTGCTTCTTTTACCCAGCCAAAGAAAGAAGGAAATTCCTTTTAACGGGTTATAAGGGAGGGCCGGCTGCAACCTTGGTTTTGGAGTGTACTCTTGTCCCCTTGACAGATTCAAGGCCCCAAGCTGCTGCACATTGGCTTTTGGATGCTTGACACCTCAATCTTGAGATTAATTAAGCTAGAGAGGTGTCAAGGTTAGGCTAGATCACTTGTATAATCAACTTGTACTTGTAATCTAGCTTAGGCTTAGTCATTTAGTCACTTTTCAGCTGGTTTTTGCAGCCATTGGCCGAGTGAGGGAGGGTGTGGCCTATAAATACCCCCTCTCTTCCTTTTGTAAGGGTCTTTTGTCAAATTGAATACAAGTTTGAGCATTGTCTCTCCCAAATCCTAGTTCTATATCTTAAGTGTGGCAACTTAAGTGGTGTCTAGGTCTCTTTATCTCAATTAGGTGGTGTTTCTGTATCCTAATTGATCTAAAGAGATTGCCCAAGTGTTCAACAAGAGTGGCTCCTCTTGAATTATCTCTTGAAGGCACTTGTTCTATCAACTTGTTCTTCTCCCATCTTCACACGCCTACCTTTCTTTTGCTTCCATTTCTTTGGCAAGTGTAAGGAGAAATTGATGGAACCCCACCTAGTAACGACCTTGACCATGAAATAACTAGTCCAAGTCGTCCAAAAACAAGGTCCCAAACCAAGAAGATGGCTCACCTTTGGCAAGGAATCGAAAACAGCACAAACGGGTTAACCGGTAGCTTAAGCCCGGTTTTGTGCATCTGATTTCCTAAGCCATATGATGGCTTAAGGCCAATATTTTTGCATTTTTGGAATCCTCAGGATGTTAGCTTTCAAGTCCAGGCATTGGTTTCAAATCATGCCACGAAGAGGATGGAGTATCAATGACATTTTACCAACTGGTCAGAATCGGTCCAGTTCTGTGCGGTTATAAGTTTAGGTGTGATTACCCTACTTAAACTTTGTTTAACCCTAATTTCTTGATTGGGGGGGGTTTTACACACCTTGAACTTTCCCCCCCACGAGTAAAACCCAGATCATATCCCTTTTTTCTTGGGTTAAACTTAGTCTGAAAACCGGGTGAAACAAACTGGCCCTAACCCGGTTGACGTCACAGCAGCACTTTACCTTCTCTAGAGGTTTTCCTTCTCTTCAGCTGAATGGGCACTCTCTTCTATGTTGGCACACATCCAAGGCAACCTAGGGAAGGTCACAACCAATGAAAAAAGGGCTGCAAGAAGAATTGTCTCTTGATTCTCATTGGAAGACAAGGAAGGTGCTATCTTGCTTCCTATTGGCCAGCCGCAAAGGGGAGGTCACTTCTCGGCTGGGCACATGCCTTCCTTGCTGCATTTGAAGCTGAATGAGATTAAGGACAAGTTAATAATGTAGTAATCTTCATTTGTCTTGCTTTCCTTGATGCTTTAAGTGTATTTTGATTAGCATTAAGTATGTTTGTAACCGATTAACTCTAACAGTGGGAATTAGAGTTAATTAACACCTTTCCTCCCTAGGAGGGTAAGGTGAGGTGTCTTCTAACTTGCTTGCTGAGTAGGAAAGGTTGTAAGGCAAGCAACAAAAGGGAAGGCACGGCCATAATGAAGGGCACTTCAGATTTTGTTCAATGAAAACCGTAGAGAGCTTTTAAAGCTTCCTCACCAAATCCTTGCTTGCTTATCTTAGTTTAGGCCAAACTAAGAGGTGTTCAAGTGAGTCTTAACCTTGATTAAGTGGTGATTCTGTATCTTAATCAAGATTAAGGGCCCTAGACTCAAAGGTTGGTGGTGATTACTGTATCCAATCCAAGAGTTTAGCTTATTTCTCTCCTCTGCTTCCTACCGGGTCATTAGCAAGATTGTTTGCTTAATTTTCCAAGGTATTCATCTCCCCCTACCGTGTTCTTCATTCCCCTTCCTTATTCCACTCTTTCTACTACCATTCACACCCATTTCCTTCAAGTCTACCTCACCAAAAAGCCAGAAAATCAGTTAGAATTGAAGAGCACTCAAACCGGGCAAAACTAGCCTATCCTAGTTATTTCAGGCAGTGGTTCAGCACGGTGTACCCGTGCCCACTAGCACGCCCGTGCCACTTCAGCCCGTGAACTACATTGAGTTTTAAGTCTTCTTTGGTGTAAGGTTAGTGAGTGTGTTCATTCCCATTGACCTTTACATCATATTTGGTATCAGAGCTGAGTTTCATCTTTGGCCTGGTATTGAATCCACGCATCCAAACTCCCTTCTTTTCCATTTCTCAAACACGAACATGAGTACTAGTATGAGCATGGAAGAAAAGCTTGATTCCATTTTGAAGAATAATCATGAGATTACTTCTTCTAATCAAGAACTCAAGGCACAGAACGAGTACCTACGCAAGCAATTGGGTACTTTTCTCAAGCAAAAGCAAAAGCTCAATGAAGAATCATCCTATTTTGCTTCACAAGGCCGAGAGCAAGTGCTTAGTCACAACCTTGAATCCTCAAGTGATGAAGAGTCATTCAGAAGACCACGACAAGAGCCAAGAGGACAAGGTAACTCTAATGATTTTAGAGTTGAGATTCCAGAATATGAAGGCAAGCTTGATCCAGAAGACTTCTTGAACTGGTTGCACACTGTGGAGAGGGTATTCGAATACAAGGACGTTCCAGAAGAAAAGAAAGTCAAGTTGGTGGCATTAAGACTACGTAAGTATGCTTCCTTATGGTGGACCAACTTGTGTGCTAAAAGAGTTAGGGAACGTAAGACTAAAATCAGAAATTGGGAGAAAATGAAAACCAAGTTGAAGGCTAGATTCTTACCCCCCACGTATGTTCAAGATTGTTATTCACAACTTCATAATCTGAATCAAGGTAATCTTAGTGTTGAAGAATACACTAGGGAATTTGGGAAGCTTGTGATTAAATGTGATTTGCAAGAACCAGAAGAGCAAACGATTGTAAGGTACTTGGGAGGACTTGATCCTAAGTACTCTAATGTTGTGGAATTACAAGCTTATACTACATTTGATGAGGTTTGCGTGCTTGCTCACAAGGTTGAGCAACAAAAGAAAGCTAAGCAAACGTTTAAGCCTCCACATCAAAAGCCCCCAATCCGGAACCAACCTTTTAACAGGGGGAGTTCCCAACCAGTTTCTAAGCCACAAAATCCTTTTCCTTTCAATCCACAAAGAACCCAAGCACCACAAAAGGCCCCAGCACCCCCAATTCGACCCAACCCCAATCCTATGAGCACTAGAAGGTGTTTCAAGTGCCAAGGACTAGGCCACATCGCTTCGGAGTGCCCAAACCGCAAGGTGATCACTTTGGCTGAATGGAGGGCCGTGGATGATCAAGAAAAGGAAGCTGAAAATGAAGGTGAAACTGAAGAAGAGCATGAAGAGAGTCAAGAAGAAGTTGAGGAGGAAGCTGATGAAGGAGAAATGTTAGTTTTGAGGAGAGTCTTGAACGGCCAAAAGAGCACCAAGGATGAACAAAGAGAAAACATATTCCACACTAGGTGCACGGTTCAAGGCAAGGTATGTTCGTTGATTATTGATGGTGGGAGCTGTGCAAACGTGGTGTCCCTTACCATGATTGAAAAGCTAGGTTTGCAAGCTACGGCCCATCCCCATCCATACAACATACAATGGTTGAATCAAAGCAAAGGACTTCAAGTCAATTCAAGGTGTCTCATTTCATTATCCATTGGTAAGAACTATCAAGACCAACATTGGTGTGATGTTATACCTATGGATGCATGTCATGTATTGTTGGGAAGACCTTGGTTGTATGACCGAAGGGTGACCCATGATGGTTTCATGAATACATACTCCTTGTCTAAGGGAGGCAAGAAGATTACTTTAAAACCATTATCAGCCATCCGAAATTCTCAAAAGCAAACCCACAAAAGGCCATGAACATTCTGGTTGTTTACTTACCATTAGTGAAGCTCTTTTAAAGGCTTCAAATCATGAATTCAAGGCTTTTAAGGAGTGGATCCGAACCATACAAGAAGAACCAGAATCCCCATTACCAACCCATCCATTTGCCAAATCACTCATCCAAACATTCTGTCACTTGTTTCCACAAGAGATACCCTCGGGTTTACCCCCTAAACGGGATATCCAACACCTTGGATGAACTACATGGCTCTAAAGTCTTCTCTAAGATTGATCTTCAAAGTGGTTACTACCATATTAGAATAAGAGAGGGAGATGAATGGAAGACTGCATTCAAGACTAAAGGAGGTTTATATGAGTGGCTAGTTATGCCATTCGGTCTTTCCAACGCTCCTAGTACGTTCATGAGGTTGATGAATCAAGTATTCAAACCCTATATTGGCAAGTTCGTGGTGGTTTACTTCGATGACATTCTTATTTATTCCAAGGGCGAGCAAGAGCATCAACATCATCTCAATCAGATTATGCATATCCTTGAGCGTGAGCAGCTATATGGTAACCTTAAGAAATGTACCTTTTTCACTCATGAGGTTACATTCTTAGGTTACATTGTTTCTAGTGAAGGCATTAAGGTTGATGAGGGAAAGATCGAGGCTATCCGCACTTGGCCTCAACCACAAAGCATACATGATGTTAGAAGTTTTCATGGTTTGGCTTCGTTCTACAGAAGGTTCATTCGAAACTTCAGCACCATCATGTCCCCTATGACCGAAGTGCTTAAGGGTTCATCATTCCAATGGAATCCTAAGGCACAAACCGCCTTTGAAGAAGTTAAGAAGAAACTTACTCAAGCACCTGCTCTAGCATTGCCGTGCTTTGAGAAGATTTTTGAGATTGAATGTGATGCATCAGGAGTAGGAATTGGTGGAGTTTTAATTCAAGAAGGCAAGCCCTTGGCCTTCTTCAGTGAAAAACTATGCGACTCAAGAAGAAAGTACTCCACATATGACAAAGAATTCTATGCTATCATTCGATGCCTAGAGCATTGGAGTCATTACTTAGTGGCTAGTGAGTTCATACTTCATTCAGATCACGAAGCATTGAAGTATATTCAAGGCCAGCACAAACTGAACTCACGTCATGCTAAGTGGGTTGAATTCCTACAATCTTTCCACTTCACTATCAAGCACAAATCAGGAAAGTTGAATCAAGGCGCAGATGCATTATCAAGGAGACATCTCCTTATGTTTCAGTTAGACGCCCTTATTCTGGGTTTCGAGCATCTTAAGAGTCTATATGCTGAAGATGAAGACCTTGGGCCTCTCTATGCTGCTTGTTTGAAGCATCCAAAGGGAGATTTCCTGATTCAAGAAGGTTATTTATTCAAGGGAGTGCGGTTGTGCATCCCAAAGTGTAGCACTTGTGAGCTTCTGATCAGAGAAGTTCATTGATGGAGACCATCCCACCAAACCTTCAAAAGCCATTGCCAATGATCCATCCCCCGCTAGGGAGTCCAAGAAGGCCAAAGGAGTTCATGCCATAGTCAGAAAACGTATGCACAAAGAAGAAAGTGAACTGCCCAGTTCATACCGTTTCTGACCCGGTTTTGTTTCTCTGTTGGAGCAAAATGCAGAAGGGGAAATTTCCTGCACGCACCACCCCCTTAAAGCTCAAGATCTTAGCTTTCCAACAAGACCTTTTGCAAGGCATTCAGAGTCCATTTGGTCAGTCAACCAAGCCAAAACCTGAGACCGCGCACTGCAGGGCGCAATCCAGCACAGTCCGAAATAAGGCCCTATTGGTTGACTTCCTCAACTCCAACTTTTGTCAAATTTTGCAGTATGAAAGGGGACATAAATAATTATCAGATCATGGGTTCAAATCCCATCCAAAGCACCCCCTTGTGTTGGTATTAACCAGCCAAAAGGACACAAAAATCATCCTTTTACCCGGTTCTTCCCAAACCGGTACAAGGTCTGATTTTCTTGGGTTTTGCTTGTCCCTTTGCCTCCCCACTTGCTGAATGAGTCATGTTGCTGCATCCTAGGATCATTGTAAGCTTGACACCTCATTTGGGAGGCATTATAACCCCTAATGAGGTAGCTTAAGCTAGGTAGTGAGGTGTTTAACTTGTAATGGATGATAGGATGTGTTTCTCTTCCCCAAATGTACTTAGTTTTGATTTTGCTGCTTGGGAAGGGTGGGAAACTCGGCCATCAAGCATAAAAACCAGCTTGGCCCTCATTTTGTAACCAACTTGAATGTATAAGCTTGTGAGTTCTCAAAGAAACTCTCCCCTCAAATTCCTAGTCTATATCTTAAGTGTGGCAACTTAAGTGGTGTCTAGGTCCCTTTATCTCAATTAGGTGGTGATTCCTAATTGATCTAAGGGGATTGCCCAAGTATCCAACAAGAGTGGCTCCTCTTGGATTATCTCTTGAAGGTGCTTGCTCTATCCACCCTCAAAATTCCTAGTGTTATATCTTGAGCTTGGCAACTCAAGTGGGTCTCTAGGTCTTCTTGATTCAACTAAGAAGGTGATTAAATTCTGTAACTTAGTTGAAGGAAGAACATTTGCCCAAGTGTGCAAACCAAGGTGGGTTATCATCACCCTTGCTAGTCCACTTGATCTATCTTGGTTCTTGATTTTCTTTTCATGCTTTCTACCCAAATGCATTCTTGATTCACTCTAGCAAATACTTGCCTGAGTGAAGCTTGAATACATCAAATTGGTATCAGAGCTTAGGCTACCTTTCTTGGCCAAGCTTCCTTGCCCAGACACATCCCAAACACCCAAACTCACAAAACAGCCCAAACACATCCTCCACAAATTTCAGCCGTGCCCAACCAGAGACTTGGCACGGGCACACCGTGCCATATACGCACGACCGTGCCACAATTCCAGCCCATCCAACCTTTGCCAATAGCTCAGCACGGTCAGGCCGTGCCTACTAGCACGACCGTGCCTACCCCTCCCCGTCCCGAAACACTCATTCTCCATTCCAAAGCCAATATGTCTTCTAGCCTCACACCCGAGCAAGTGGCCGAGCAAGCCCTGAGGGAAAAAGCCGAGGTAGAAGCTTAAATAAAGTATGTCCAAAAGCAACTTGGACAACTCATGGAAGAAAAGAGGCGGAACCAATGGAGTTCTCGGAGCTCAAGCAAGCATGGAGACTCGGATGATTCCGAGGGTAGCAACCCATTTGGTGATTCTAGTGAGGAAGAGCAAGGTAGACAGCCACGCCGACACCAAAGGCATAACGGTCGAAGCTACGGTGATTTTAAAGTTGACATCCCAGAGTATGAAGGTCAACTAGATCCGGATATCTTCCTTGATTGGTTGAAAACGGTGGAACGAGTCTTCGAGTACAAGGACATTCCGGAAGGCAAGAAGGTAAAACTAGTGGCTTTGAAACTTCGTAAATATGCCTCTATTTGGTGGTCTAATGTTGTGTCCAAGAGAGTAAGGAAGGGGAAAAGCAAGATTAAGACTTGGGAGAAAATGAAGTCCAAACTAAAGGCCAAATTCTTACCCCCACATTACCTCCAAGACAACTTCCTTAGACTCCATAACCTCAAACAAGGCCCCAAGAGTGTGGAAGAATATACTAGGGAGTTTGAACAACTCCTCTTGAAATGTGATTTGAGGGAGGATGACTCTCAAACCTTGATACGCTATTTGAGAGGGCTTGATGAACAAATTGCTCATGTGGTGGAATTGCACCCCTACACCTCCCTTGATGAGTCGAGTGCTTTAGCTCACAAGGTAGAAAAACAAAAGAAGCTCAAAGGCAAGAGTCCCACCTCCAAACCTACTCCACGGCCTTACGGTTTCCAAAACCCTCCATGCATTCCTCAAGATGTCTTCCCATCTCCAAACCCAAAACCCCCACAAAACACCACTCCACAAACTCCCTCCAAACAACCACCCCCAAAACCCTCTAGCAAAATCCGGTGTTTTCGTTGCCAAGGCCTTGGACACTATGCTTCCGAGTGTCCCAACAAGAGAATGGTTTCTCTAGCCGAGTATCAAGCTTCCCTAAAGGAGCTAGAAGAGGAGGTAGAGAAGAGGGAGGAAGAGAAAGAGGTGTATTTGAATGAAACCATAGAGGAGGTTGAAGAGGGCCCGGATGAAGGAGAACTTTTGGTCATTCAGAGGACCTTGAGTGGCCTAGCTTCCCATGATGAGCTTGAACAAAGAGAATCCATCTTCCGTACAAGGTGCACCGTAGGTGGCAAGGTGTGCTCCCTTATCATTGATGGGGGAAGTTGTACGAATGTGGCTTCACAATCTATGACGAACAAACTCAAACTTCCGGTGACTCCCCACCCAAAGCCATACACCATCCAATGGCTCAATCAAAACCAAGGTTTGCAAATCTCGTCTCAGTGCCTCTTATCCTTAAGCATTGGGAAAACTTATAAAGATGAGATTTGTGTGACATTATCCCCATGGGTGCGTGCCATGTCTTGTTGGGTCGCCCTTGGCTCTTTGATAGGAGCGTCACGCATGATGGCCACATGAACACCTACACCTTCACCAAAGATCACAAAAGGATCACCCTCACTCCCATCAAACCAACCGCCCCCTCCAAACCCACGGCAAGCTCACAAAGAGATGTCTATCTCACTACCCTCCTCAAATCCCCTATGCATGAGTTCGCACCTCACAAGAAAAGAAAAAAGGCTCATTTTCAGCCTGGGGACCTAGTATGGGTCCAATTGAGGAAGGAGAGATTTCCTAACAAGAGGAAATCCAAATTAATGCCAAGATCGGATGGGCCTTTCGAAATCCTTGAGAAGGTTGGCCCAAGTACTTACAAAATTGACCTCCCCGGTGATTATGGGGTGCCCGCCACCTTCAATGTGGCCGACTTGAGCCCTTGCTATGGTGAAGATGAAGAGTTGTCGAGTTTGAGGCCAAACTCCAACCAACCTAGGGAGAATGATGGAGACCATCCCCCCAAACCTTCAAAAGCCATTGCCAATGATCCATCCCCCGCTAGGGAGTCCAAGAAGGCCAAAGGAGTTCATGCCATAGTCAGAAAACGTATGCACAAAGAAGAAAGTGAACTGCCCAGTTCATACCGTTTCTGACCCGGTTTTGTTTCTCTGTTGGAGCAAAATGCAGAAGGGGAAATTTCCTGCACGCACCACCCCCTTAAAGCTTAAGATCTTAGCTTTCCAACAAGACCTTTTGCAAGGCATTCGGAGTCCATTTGGTCAGTCAACCAAGCCAAAACCTGAGACCGCGCACTGCAGGGCGCAATCCAGCACAGTCCGAAATAAGGCCCTAGTTGGTTGACTTCCTCAACTCCAACTTTTGTCAAATTTTGCAGTATGAAAGGGGACATAAATAATTATCAGGTCATGGGTTCAAATCCCATCCAAAGCACCCCCTTGTGTTGGTATTAACCAGCCAAAAGGACACAAAAATCATCCTTTTACCCGGTTCTTCCCAAACCGGTACAAGGTCTGATTTTCTTGGGTTGTGCTTGTCCCCTTGCCTCCCCACTTGCTGAATGAGTCATTTTGCTGCATTCAAGGATCCATGTAAGCTTGACACCTCATTTGGGAGGCATTATAACCCCTAATGAGGTAGCTTAAGCTAGGTAGTGAGGTGTTTAACTTGTAATGGATGATAGGATGTGTTTCTCTTCCCCAAATGTACTTAGTTTTGATTTTGCTGCTTGGGAAGGGTGGGAAACTCGGCCATCAAGCATAAAAACCAGCTTGGCCCTCATTTTGTAAGCAACTTGAATGTACAAGCTTGTGAGTTCTCAAAGAAACTCTCCCCTCAAATTCCTAGTCTATATCTTAAGTGTGCCAACTTAAGTGGTGTCTAGGTCCCTTTATCTCAATTAGGTGGTGATTCCTAATTGATCTAAGGGGATTGCCCAAGTATCCAACAAGAGTGGCTCCTCTTGGATTATCTCTTGAAGGTGCTTGCTCTATCCACTCTCAAAATTCCTAGTGTTATATCTTGAGCTTGGCAACTCAAGTGGGTCTCTAGGTCTTCTTGATTCAACTAAGAAGGCGATTAAATTCTGTAACTTGCTTGACTACTTCATGGTGTCTAAAGTCCTTGAACTCACATAATAAGAGAAAATATAAGAGTTCCCATGCACGCTCTGGTTTGACACTTTTCTTCTTGGAAGTTGACCTTAAATAAAAATGATGCATATGGGAATATGCATCAAAAAGGCACCTAAATATTTATCAAATCATGGCCCTAAAGTTGAGCTAAGGGACTAGCTTGTGCTTCTTTTACCCAGCCAAAGAAAGAAGGAAATTCCTTTTAACCGGTTACAAGGGAGGGCCGGCTGCAACCTTGGTTTTGGAGTGTACTGTTGTCCCCTTGACAGATTCAAGGCCCCAAGCTGCTACACATTGGCTTTTCGATGCTTGACACCTCAATCTTGAGATTAATTAAGCTAGTGAGGTGTCAAGGTTAGGCTAGATCACTTGTATAATCAACTTGTACTTGTAATCTAGCTTAGGCTTAGTCATTTAGTCACTTTTTAGCTGGTTTTTGCAGCCATTGGCCGAGTGAGGGAGGGTGTGGCCTATAAATACCCCCTCTCTTCCTTTTGTAAGGGTCTTTTGTCAAATTGTATACAAGTTTGAGCATTGTCTCTCCCAAATCCTAGTTCTATGTCTTAAGTGTGGCAACTTAAGTGGTGTCTAGGTCTCTTTATCTCAATTAGGTGGTGTTTCTGTATCCTAAGTGATCTAAAGAGATTGCCCAAGTGTTCATCAAGAGTGGCTCCTCTTAGATTATCTCTTGAAGGCACTTGTTCTATCAACTTGTTCTTCTCCCATCTTCACACGCCTACCTTTCTTTTGCTTCCATTTCTTTGGCAAGTGTAAGGAGAAATACATCATCAAGTAAGTCCTAACCTTGATCAAGTGGTGTCTCTGTATCTTAATCCAAGATTAGGGACCCTAAGCTCACGTTTGGCGGTGATTCTGTATCCAAATTCTAAGTTTAGTTCTACCCTTTCAAGTTACATGTGCACGGGTTCAAGGAAGCTAAGTTGAAATTTCAGTTTTCAACCGTGAGCTTTGTGATCATCTAACTTGGATTTCTTCCTCTCTTTCATACCTTCTTTCAATCCACACTCATATACATCATATTTGGTATCAGAGCAAAGGTTTCACCTCGGCCTGGTACACCCTTCCCCTTCCAAAGTCAGTTCATTCATCTTCACACACAAGAACACAAAACCTGCTGTTTTCAGCCTTGTCTAGCAGAAAATCAGCACGGTCACCCTGTTTCCATCAGCACGCCCGTGCCACCATCAGTTCGTGTTGTTTCACTTGTCAAAGCAATCAAGTTCAGGCATGACTTCAACAAGCATGATTCTAGAGGAGAGATTTGAAACCTTGACGAAGCAGAATGAGTTCTTGGTTAGCAAAATTCGAGAGGACTCACAAAAGAATCAAGAGACTCAAGCTCAAAATGAGTATTTGAGGAAGCAGCTAGGTTCGATCTTGAAGCAAAAACCGAAATTGAATGATGACACTCTTCAATCTGAACCAAGAGAACGTGAGCAAGTCTTTAGCCATGAGGTTGAACCCTCAAGTGAAGAAGAACCAGTCAGAATGGCTAGGGGGAGCCCCAGTATCAAGTAAACACCAATGATTTCAGGGTAGAGGTTCCTGAATTTGAAGGTAAGCTTGATCCTGAAGAGTTCCTCGATTGGTTACATACAGTTGAAAGAGTTTTTGAGTATAAAGACATTCCTGATGATAAAAAGGTCAAGTTAGTGGCCTTAAGACTTAGGAAGTATGCATCTTTATGGTGGACAAACTCGAATGCCAAACGGTTAAGGGAAACGAAGTCAAAAATCCGAACTTGGGAAAAGATGAAAACCAAGCTTAAAGCACGGTTTCTTCCACCAACCTATGTTCAAGATTGTTATTCTCAACTTCAAAATCTTACTCAAGGTAATATGAGTGTTGAAGATTACACACATGAGTTTGAAAAATTGCTAATCAAGAGTGATATTCAAGAGCCTAAAGAACAAACCATAGTTGGATATTTGGGAGGTCTTGATCTTAGGTACTCTAATGTGGTTGAATTGCAATCCTATGCTTCATTTGATGATGTTTGCGGGTTGGCCCATAAGGTGGAACAACAAAAGAAGGCAAAACTGCCCTTTAAGCCTCAAAATACACGGCCTTTGACCCGGAACTAACCTTTTAACAAGGGGAGTTCCAATCCTACTCCTAAGCCACAAAATCCATCCCCTTCCTTCCCACAAAGAACCCCAGCACCATAAAGAACCAAGCACCTCAAAATAGGCCTAATCCTAACCCAATGAGCAATAGAAGGTGTTTTAAATGTTAAGGGCTTGGACACATTGCTTTGGATTGTCCAAACAGAAAAGTCATTACCTTGGCCGAATGGACAGCTATAAAGGAAGAGTTTGAGGAGGAAGAAAAGACGCGTGAAAGTGAGCCAGAACTTGAGGAGATTCAAGATGAAGTTGTTGAAGAGGCTGATGACGGAGAGCTCTTAGTTTTGAGAAGAGTTCTAAGCAATCAAAGAGGAGTTAAAGATGAACAAAGAGAGAACATATTCCACACACAGTGTACCGTGCAAGGGAAGGTGTGTTCTTTGATTATTAATGGAGGGAGCTGTGCCAATGCAGTTTCTCTAAGCATGATTGAGCTGCAAACTATGACTCATCGACATCCTTACAACATCCAATGGTTGAATCAAAGCAAAGGAATTCAAGTAACTCTCGGTGCTTGATTACTTTCTCTATTGGAAAGAACTATCAAGATGAGTTATGGTGTGATGTGATCCCAATGGATACATGTCATATGTTGTTAGGGAGACCTTGGTTGTATGACCGAAAAGTTATGCATAATGGTTACCTAAATACTTACTCATTCTCTAAAGATGGTAAGAAGATCACCTTAGCCCCTTTATCCCCATCCAAACTCCACGAAATTCAGCCACAAAAAAAGCCCAAACACATGGATTATCTACTGTCCGTGAGTGAACCTGATGTATCCTCAAGGGAAAGCCAAGAGGATGGGGAAGATGGAAGGAAAGTGCAAGAAGTTCAAGGCAACTTTGAATCCTCAAACTCTCCTTAGACTTGGATAAGTAACCGGAACTAACACCAACCTTGGATACAGAAACACCACCAAGGAAAGATGTTAGGGCCCTTAACCACCCCTTGGATACAGAAACACCACCAAGAAGGAGTTAAGACTCTTGCTAGATCACCACTCAACCCGGCCAAAGGAAGAGATAAGCTAGAAGAGAGTTTGAGAGTTCAAAGGGGCAATGCTCAACTTCATTCACTATGTTTGCATGAGAGTGCCCAGCCAAAGGGCCTTGGAGGGGAATTTAATACAATCTTCACGGTACAACACATAGGCCTTAGGTTGCACTACAAGCTAAACTAGGCAAAAATACAAAGATCAAATCAAAGCAAAAAAGGTTAGATACATCCTCCACTTGACACCTCTTCTATGCTAATCTTGAGGATGATGTGTCGACCTTGGGGTGATTGGAAGCTTCCTTGGCAGCTTGGCACTCCTCATGATGATTCTTGCAAGTGGCTAAGCATGGAAAAGAGCAAAAACACCTCATTCCTCTCTCTTTTGTACCGGCTGGGCATGGGCTGGATAAAAGGGTGTTTTGTGCAATGTTTTGGTGGTTAATAGCTCCACATGTGTGTAATTTGGCTGCTTTTTTTTATGGCCATTTGATAATATTTTTAAAGTACTTTCAAGCCATAAAAGTTTCAAACCAAATAGAGGAGAAATGGTCCACCAAAACAGCCCTTGATTTCGGACAGTCCAGTTTCTGGCCAGGATGTAGTGTCTGAGTTGGCTTGAGGTTTTGAGGTACCAAATGATCTCCAAATGACTTGCAAGAGGTCTTGATGGAAAGAGAACATCTTGAACTTAAACGTAGGCTTCCTGCAACCCCATTTCAGCCTTGGGAAGGTTAGGAAATCAGGTGCACAAAACCGGGTTTGTGCACGCCTGAAATTCCAGTTTTGACAAAAAAGTTCCCTTGTGTTCCTAGGCTGATTCTTTGCATTTTGGACGTGGAACTTGGACTCTTTGGGCTTCCTTGCTGGCCAAGGATCATGCTAGGGGATGGACCTCCATCATCCTCCCCTTGTTGAAGAGAATTTGCCCTCAAATTGATAAGATTTTCATCCTCTTCATAGGGGCTAAGGTCGGCTACATTGAAGGTGGCCGAAACTCCATATTCACCGGGTAAATTGATCTTGTAAGCATTGTCGTTGATGCGCTCGTGGCCATCGGCTCTTGGCATCAACTTGCTCTTCCTTTTAGAAGGAAACCGTTCCTTCCTCAAGTGAACCCATACCAAATCACCGGGGTGGAACACCATCTTCTTCCTATGCTTGTTGGCATGGTCCTTGTAGGATGCATTAGCCTTCTCTATCTTGGACCTCACGGTCTCATGGAGCTTTTGAATCTCTTCAACTCGCTTGCTAGCCTCCATGTGAGGCTTCTCATTCATCTCCCTTGGAACAAGATCAAGGGGACTCAAAGGATCCAACCCATAAACTACCTTGAATGGGGACATACCCGTGGTCTTGCTAGGTGTTTTGTTGAAAGCGAACTCGGCATGAGGCAAGGCTAAGTCCCAAGCTTTGAGGTTGGACTTCACTAGCACTCTTAGAAGGGTTCCCAAAGTCCGGTTGGTGACTTCGGTTTGCCCATCCATTTGAGGGTGCCATGAAGTGCTATACTTGAGCTTGGTTTCCATCTTCTTCCAAAGTGTCACCCAAAAATGGCTAAGGAACTTGGTATCCCTATCCGAAACAATGGATCTAGGGATGCCATGCAACCTCATTACTTCCTTGAAATATAATTCGGCAATGTGGGTGGCATCATTGGTCTTGGTACAAGGTATGAAATGGGCCATCTTAGAAAAATGATCAACAACCACGAAAATGGAATCCTTACCCCGTTGTGTTCTTGGGAGGCCAAGAACAAAGTCCATGCTTACATCTTCCCAAGGATGGTTGGGAGTAGGTAAGGGAGTGTATAAGCCGTGGGGTAGGAGGTGGCTCTTGGCAACTTGGCAAGTTGCACATCTCTTCAACACATCTTGCACATCTTTGCTCATACTCGGCCAATAGTAATGTTCCCTTAGCATCATAAGGGTCTTGTTCTCTCCAAAGTGACCGGCAAGAGATCCTCTATGGACCTCACGTATGAGTAGCTCCCTTGTGCCACACTTAGGCACACACAATCTTGAACCCTTGAACAAAAACCCATCTTGGACAAGGAAGTCTCCTTTGGGATGCCGTAGACACTCCTTGTAGAGCTCTCCCAAATCTTCATCTTTCTCATAGAGGGACTTCAAATGCTCAAAGCCAAGAATGCAAGCATCAAGTTGGAATAGCAATAAGTGCCTCCTTGACAAGGCATCGGCTCCTTGGTTGAGCTTCTCGGACTTATGCTTGATGGTGAAGTTGAAAGATTGGAGGAACTCCACCCCCTTGGCATGCCGTGAGTTAAGTTTATGTTGCCCTTGAATGTATTTCAAGGCTTCATGATCGGAGTGCAAGATAAACTCACTAGCTACCAAGTAATGATTCCAATGCTCGAGGCACCTCACTATTGCATAGAACTCCTTATCATAAGTGGAGTATTTTCTCCTTGAGTCACAAAGCTTCTCACTAAAGAAGGCTAAGGGCCGCCCCTCTTGAGTGAGTACTCCTCCAATACTAACTCCGGATGCATCACACTCTACGTCAAACACTTTGTCAAAACATGGCAAGGCAAGAACCGGTGCTTGGGTGAGCTTGGACTTGATGGATTCAAAGGCTTCTTGGGCTTTGGGAGTCCACTTGAACGTTGCACCTTTGATAACCTCGGTCATTGGGGCCATAATGGTGCTAAAGTTCCTTATGAACCGCCTATAGAATGAGGCAAGCCCATGGAAACTTCACACATCATGAATGCTTGTTGGGGTTGGCCATGACCGGATCGCTTCCACTTTGCTTTCATCAACCTTGATACCTTCACTTGTAACAATGTAACCAAGGAAGGTCACCTCATGAGTGAAAAAGGTGCACTTCTTGAGGTTACCATAGAGCTTTTCTCCTTCTAGGACCTTCATGACTTGGGTGAGATGTTGAAGGTGCTCTTCTTCATTCTTGCTATAGATGAGGATGTCATCAAAATACACCACAACAAATTTGCCAATAAAGGGCCGGAACACTTGGTTCATGAGCCGCATGAAGGTACTTGGAGCATTTGACAAACCGAATGGCATGACTAGCCACTCATACAAGCCTCCTTTGGTCTTGAAGGCCGTCTTCCACTCATCTCCCTCTCTAATGCGGATTTGATAGTAGCCACTTCTCAAGTCCACTTTAGAGAACACACTAGAACCATATAACTCATCAAGCATGTCTTCAAGGCGGGGAATTGGATATCTATACTTGATGGTTATTTTGTTGATTGCACTACTATCAACACACATGCGCATGCTCCCATCTTTCTTTGGAACAAGGAGGGCTGGAATCGCACAAGGGCTCAAGCTCTCTCTAATCAACCCCTTATCCATAAGCTCATCAACTTGCCTTTGGATTTCCATGGTTTCCTTGGGGTTGGCTCGGTATGCCGGTTTATTTGGGAGGATGGAACCGGGTATGAGATCTATGTGGTGTTGGATGGTTCTTTGTGGAGGTAAGCCGGGAGGTATTTCTTCGGGAAAGACATGGCTAAAGTGTTCAAGGAGGGAAAGGGCTAGGGGGTGTGATGGGGTGGTGGTTTCGGACTCTTCAAGGGTGGCTAGGATCCACTCCCTAAAGGCTTTGAATTCATGGTGAGAAGCCTTAAGGAGAGGCTCACTCATGGTTAGAAGCATATCCGAACGGTCATGGGTTGGTTGGGGCTTGCTTTTGTGGAGTTGGGAAGGGGTTAATGGGGCAAGGGTGATCTTTCTCCCATCCTTGTGGAAAGTGTAGGTGTTCAAGTAGCCATCATGCATGACTTTCCGGTCAAATAACCATGGTCTTCCCAACAAAAGGTGACATGCATCCATGGGGATGATATCACACCACAACTCATCATGATAGTGCTTGCCAATGGAAAATGAAATCAAGCATCTTGAATTAACTTGCAACCCCTTACCTTGATTTAGCCATTGAATGTTGTAGGGGTGAGGATGAGCCGAAGCTTGAAGGCCAAGCTTCTCCACCATGGTTGAGGATGCTACATTTGCACAACTCCCACCATCAATGATGAGGGAACACACTTTGCCGTGAATGGTGCATCTTGTATGGAAGATGTTCTCCCTTTGTTCTTCATGCTCTCCGCTTTTGGTACTCAAAGCTCTCCTCAATACAAGTAACTCTCCTTCATCCACCTCCTCAATCACTTCCTCTTGTTCCTCCATACACACCTTCTCTTTCTTCCTCCTCTACTTCCTCTTCTTCTCTTCTCTCATCCCACTCGGCCAAGGTGATAACTGTCCTATTTGGACACTCCAAAGCAATGTGCCCAAGACCTTGACACTTGAAACATCTTCTTTGGTCATTTGGCTTAGGGTTGGGACGGTTTTGGGACGGTGGAGTCTTTTGGGGAGCTTGGTTCTTTTATGGAGGTGGGGGTGTAGTAACCGCGGGTTTGGGAGGTGGATAAGAGCTCCCCTTGTTGAAAGGTTGGCTCTTGGGAAAGGGTTTTGGAGGTTCTCTTTTGTAGAGCTTGGATTTCCTTTGTTGTTCAACTTTGTGGGCTAGGACACACACCTCATCAAAAGTGGTGTATTGTTGCAATTCTACCACATGAGCATATCTAGGATCTAACCCACCCAAATACCTCACTATGGTTTGTTCTTCGGGCTCCCTCAAGTCACACTTGATTAACAACTTCTCAAATTCCCTAGTGTACTCCTCGACACTCAAGTTCTGATGTAAAGGTCAAGGGGTATGGGAATACACACCAACCTCACACCAAGTAAAGGCTAAAACTTGAGATTGCTCACGGATGGACGTGGCACGGACGTGCGTGGAGGCACGGGTACACCGTGCTAACTTGCTGCCTCAAAGAACTAGATTAGGCTAGTTTTGCCCGGTTTGAGTGCTCTTCAATTCTAACTGATTTTCTAGCTTTTTGGTGAGGTGGACTTGAAGGAAACGGGTGTGAATGATAGTAGAAAGAGTGGGATAAGGAAGGGGAATGTAGAACAAGGTAAGTGAAGATGAATACTTTGGAAAATTAAGCAAACAACCTTGCTAATGATCCGGTAGGATGCAAGGTGAGAGATAAGCTAAACTCTTGGATTGGATATAGTAATCACCACCAACCCTTGAGTCTAGGGCCCTTAATCTTGATTAAGATACAAAATCACCACTTAATCAAGGCTAAGACTCACTTGAACACCACTTAGTTTGGCCTAAACTAAGATAAGCAAGCAAGGATTTGGTGAGTAAGCTTTGAAAGCTCTCTAGGGTTTTTTCATTGAACAAAATCTGAAGTGTGCTTCATTATGGCCGTGCTTTCCCTTTTGTTGCTGGCCTTACAACCTTTCCTACTCAGCAAGCAAGTTAGAAGACACCTCACCTTACCCTCCTAGGGAGGAAAGGTGTTAATTAACTCTAATTCCCACGGTTAGAGTTAATCGGTTACAATCATACTTAATGCTAATCAAAATACACTTAAAACTTCAAGGAAAGCAAGAGAAATGAAGATTACTACTTAATTAACTTATCCTTAATCTCATTCAGCTTCAAATGCAGCAAGGAAAGCATGTGCCCAGCCGAAAAGTGATCTCCTCTTTGCGGCTGTCCAATAGGAAGTAAGATAGCACCCTCCTTGTCTTCCAATGAGAATCAAGAGACAATTCTTCTTGCAGCCCTTTTTTCATTGGTTGTGACCTTCCCTATGTTGCCTTGGACGTGTGCCAACATAGAAGAGAGTGCCCATTCAGCTGAAGAGAAGGAAACCCACCGGTGGAGGTAAAGTGTAGCCGGGTTCACTAAACCGGGTTCAAGGCAGCTTCATACCCGGTTTTCAAACAAAGTTTAACCACAGCAAAAATGGGTATGATCTGGGTTTTAGCCGTGGGGGGGGGGGAAGTTCAAGGTGTGTAAAAACCCCCCCATTCAAGAAATTAAGGTTAAACAAGGTTTAAGAAGGGTAATCACACCTAAACTTTCAACTGCGCAAAATTGGGCCAAATCTGACCGGTTGGGAAAATGCCTTTCATCCTCCATCCTCTTGTGTGCATGATGTGAAATCAATGCTTGAACTTGAAAGCTAACATCCTGAGGATTCCAAAAATGCAAAAATATTGGCTTTACGCCATCATATGACTTGAGAAATCAGATGCACAAAACCGGGTTTATGTTGGCCGGTTAACCCGTTTGTGCCATTTTCAATTTCTTGCCAATAGTGAGCCATTTTCTGAGTTTGGGACCTTGTTCTTGGACGATTTGGACTTGATACATCTTGACCAAGGTCTTGGCTAGGTAGGACTCCATCATCCTCCCCTTGTTGAAAAGATTTGATCCTCAAATCTGGTGGGGAAGTGTCTGGATAGTAGGGGCTCAAATCAGCTACATTAAAGGTGGCTGAAACCTCAAAATCACCAGGGAGATCAATCTTATAAGCATTGTCGTTGATCCTCTCCAAGACTTCAAATGGACCCTCCGCTCGTGGCATGAGTTTGTTTTTCCTTTTAGAAGGAAAACGTTCCTTTCTTAAATGGATCCATACCAAGTCTCCTGGTTGAAAAACAATCTTTCTCCTATGCTTGTTGGCGTGTGCTTCATAGGCTGCATTAGTCTTCTCAATTCGAGCCTTCACCAACTCATGGAGCTTTTGAATTTCTTTTACTCTTTGTGTGGCATCAACATGGGGCTTTTGATCTTGGGGTCGTGGGGTGAGGTCATTTGGACTTAAAGGATCAACCCCACACACCACTTTAAATGGTGAAAGACTAGTAGCTTTGCTAAGTGCCCGATTGAATGCAAACTCAGCATGGGGTAAGAGTAAATCCCAGGCCTTCGCATTAGGTTTAATCAAAGCCCTTAGGAGAGTACCCAGGGTTTGATTAGTGACCTCAGTTTGGCCATCAGTCTGAGGATGACAGGTAGTACTAAACAGCAACTTAGTACCAAGCTTTTTCCACAGGGTAATCCAGAAATGACTGAGGAACTTCGTATCCCTATCTGAAACAATGGTCTTAGGGATACCCTGCAACCTTGTTACCTATTTAAAATAGAGCTCGGCAATGTGTGTAGCATCATTGGTTTTGCAGCAGGGAATGAAATGTGCCATCTTCGAAAATCTGTCTACCACCACGAAGATTGAATCCTTTCCCCTTTGAGTCTTAGGTAGACCCAAAATAAAGTCCATACTCACATCTACCCAAGGTAGGGTAGGTACGGGTAATGGCGTGTATAATCCGTGAGGTAAGGTATGACTCTTGGCTGCTTGGCACGTTCCATACCTTCTAAGGATGTCTTGAACATCCTTTTCCATCCCTGGCCAATAGTAGTGTTCCCTTAACATGGTTAAGGTTTTTGACTCTCCAAAATGACCGGCTAGGGAACCTCCATGAATTTCCCTGATTAGTAGTTCACGAGTGCTATACTTTGGAATGCATAACCGCACTCCTTTGAATAAATAGCCTTCTTGGGTTAGGAAGTCGCCCTTTGGATGCTTCAAACAAGCTGCATAGAGAGGTCCAAGGTCTTTATCTTCAGCATATAGACTCTTAAGATGCTCGAAACCCAGAATAAGGGCGTCTAACTGAAACATAAGGAGATGTCTCCTTGATAATGCATCTGCGCCTTGATTCAACTTTCCTGATTTGTGCTTGATAGTGAAGTGGAAAGACTGTAGGAATTCAACCCACTTAGCATGACGTGAGTTCAGTTTGTGCTGACTCTGAATATACTTCAAAGCCTCATGATCTGAATGAAGTATAAACTCACTAGCCACTAAGTAATGACTCCAATGTTCTAGACACCGAATGATCGCATAGAATTCCTTGTCATAGGTGGAGTATTTTCTTCTTGAGTCACACAGTTTTTCACTTAAGAAGGCTAATGGCTTGCCTTCCTGAGTTAAAACTCCACCAATTCCTACTCCTGAGGCATCACATTCAACCTCAAAAACTTTCTCAAAGCAGGTAAAGAAAGGACCGGTGCTTGAGTAAGTTTCTTCTTTACTTCTTCGAAGGCGGATTGAGCTTTAGGAGTCCATTGGAATGATGAACCCTTAAGCACTTCAGTCACAGGGGACATGATGGTGCTGAAGTTTCGAATAAACCTTCTGTAAAACGAAGCCAAACCATGAAAACTTCTAACATCATGTATTCTTTGTGGTTGAGGCCAAGTGCGAATAGCCTCTATCTTCCCTTCATCAACTTTAATGCCTTCACTAGAAAAAATGTAACCTAAGAATGTAACCTCATGAGTAAAGAAGGTACACTTCTTAAGATTACCATATAGCTGCTCACGTTCAAGGACATGCATGATCTGATTGAGATGATTTTGATGTTCTTGCTCGTCCTTGGAATAGATAAGAATGTCATCGAAGTAAACCACCACGAACTTGCCAATATAAGGTTTGAATACTTGATTCATCAACCTCATGAATGTGCTAGGAGCGTTGGAAAGACCGAATGGCATAACCAGCCACTCATATAAACCTCCTTTAGTCTTGAATGCAGTCTTCCATTCATCTCCCTCTCTTATTCTGATCTGGTAGTAACCACTTCGAAGATCAATCTTAGAAAAGACTTTAGAGCCATGTAACTCGTCTAGCATGTCTTCAAACCTAGGTATAGGATACCTATACTTGATGGTGATCTTGTTTATGGCTCTGCTGTCCACACACATGCGTTGGCTACCATCCTTCTTGGGAACCAACAAAGCAGGCACGACACAGGGGCTTAAGGACTCACGCACAAGTCCTTTTGACATCAATTCCTCTACTTGCCGTTGAATCTCCATGGTCTCCTTTGGGTTCATTCTGTAAGCTGGCTTGTTTGGAAGAACTGAGCCAGGAATGAGGTCAATATGGTGTTGGATATCCCGTTTAGGGGGTAAACCCGAGGGTATCTCTTATGGAAACAAGTGACAGAATGCTTGGATGAGTGATTTAGCAAATGGATGGGTTGGTAATGGGGATTCTGGTTCTTCTTGTATGGTTAAGATCCACTCCTTAAAAGCCTTGAATTCATGATTCGAAGCCCTCAAAAGAGTTTCACTAAAAGTGAGTAAACAACCAGAATGTTCATGGCCTTTTGTGGGTTTGTTCTTGAGAATTTCGGACGGTGATAATGGTTTTAGAGTAATCTTCTTGCCTCCCATAGACAAGGAATATGTGTTCATGAAACCATCATGGGTCACCCTTCGGTCATACAACCAAGGCCTTCCCAACAATACATAGCATGCATCCATAGGTATAACATCACACCAAAGTTGGTCTTGATAGTTCTTACCAATGGATAATGAAATGAGACACCTTGAATTGACTTGAAGCCCTTTGCTTTGATTCAACCATTGTATATTGTATGGATGGGGATGGGCCGTAGCTTGCAAGCCTAGCTTCTCAATCATGGTAAGGGATACCACGTTTGCACAGCTCCCACCATCAATAATCAACGAACATACCTTGCCTTGAACCGTGCACCTAGTGTGGAATATGTTTTCTCTTTGTTCATCCTTGGTGCTCTTTTGGCTGTTCAAGACTCTCCTCAAAACTAACATTTCTCCCTCATCAGCTTCCTCCTCAACTTCTTCTTGACTCTCTTCATGCTCTTCTTCAGTTTCACCTTCATTTTCACCTTCCTTTTCTTGCTCATCCACGGCTCTCCATTCGGCCAAAGTGATGACCTTGCAGTTTGGGCACTCTGAAGCAATATGGCCAAGTCCTTGGCACTTGAAACATCTTCTAGTGCTCATAGGATTGGGGTTTGGTCGAATTGGGGTAGTTGGGGCCTTTTGTGGTGCTTGGGTTCTTTGTGGATTGAAAGGAAAGGGATTTTGTGGCTTGGAAACTGGTTGGGAACTCCCCTTATTAAAAGGTTGGTTCCGGATTGGAGGCTTTTGATGTGGAGGTTTTGAAAGTTTGCTTAGCTTTCTTTTGTTGCTCAACCTTGTGAGCAAGTACGCAAACCTCATCAAATGTGGTGTAAGCTTGTAATTCCACAACATTAGAGTACTTAGGATGAAGTCCTCCCAAGTACCTTACAATCGTTTGCTCTTCTGGTTCTTGCAAATCACATTTAATCACAAGCTTCTCAAATTCTCTAGTGTATTCTTCAACACTAAGATTGCCTTGACTCAGATTATGAATTTGTGAATAACAATCTTGGACATACGTGGGGGGTAAAATCTAGCTTTTAACTTGGATTTCATTTTCTCCCAAGTTCTGATTTTGGACTTACGTTCCCTAACTCTCTTAGCACACAAGTTGGTCCACCATAAAGAAGCATACTTACGGAGTCTTAATGCCACCAACTTGACTTTCTTTTCTTCTGGAACGTCCTTGTATTCGAATACCCTCTCCACAGTGTGCAACCAGTCCAAGAAGTCTTCTGGATCAAGCTTGCCTTCATATTCTGGAATCTCAACTCTAAAATCGTTAGAGTTACCTTGTCCTCTTGGCTCTTGTCGTGGTTCTCTGAATGGCTCTTCATCACTTGAGGACTCTAGGTGGTGACTGAACACTTGCTCTCGGCCTTGCGATGCAGAATGAAATGATTCTTCATTGAGTTTTTGCTTTTGCTTGAGGAAGACACCCAATTGCTTTCGTAAATACTCATTTTGGGCCTTGAGCTCTTGGTTAGAAGAAGTAATCTCATGATTATTCTTCAAGACAGCATCAAGCTTTTCTTCTATGCTCATACTAGTACTCATGTTTGTGTTTGAGAAATGAGAAAGAAGGGAGTTTGGATGTGTGGATTCAATACCTTAGGCCAAAGATGAAACTCAACTCTGATACCAAATATGATGTAAAGGTCAAGGGGTATGGGAATACACACCAACCTCACACCAAGTAAAGGCTAAAACTTGAGATTGCTCACGGATGGACGTGGCACGGACGTGCGTGGAGGCACGGGTACACCGTGCTAACTTGCTGCCTCAAAGAACTAGATTAGGCTAGTTTTGCCCGGTTTGAGTGCTCTTCAATTCTAACTGATTTTCTAGCTTTTCGGTGAGGTAGACTTGGAGGAAATGGGTGTGAATGGTAGTAGAAAGAGTGGAATAAGGAAGGGGAATGAAGAACACGGTAGGTGAAGATGAATACCTTGGAAAATTAAGCAAACAACCTTGCTAATGATCCGGTAGGATGCAAAGGAGAGAGATCAGCACCAACCTTTGAGTCTAGGGCCCTTAATCTTGATTAAGATACAGCATCACCACTTAATCAAGGCTAAGACTCACTTGAACACCACTTAGTTTGGCCTAAACTAAGATAAGCAAGCAAGGATTTGGTGAGGAAGCTTTGAAAGCTCTCTATGGTTTTTTCATTGAACAAAATCTGAAGTGTGCTCCATTATGGCCGTGCTTTCCCTTTTGTTGCTGGCCATACAACCTTTCCTACTCCGCAAGCAAGTTAGAAGACACCTCACCTTACCCTCCTAGGGAGGAAAGGTGTTAATTAACTCTAATTCCCACGGTTAGAGTTAATCGGTTACAATCATACTTAATGCTAATCAAAATACACTTAAAACTTCAAGGAAAGCAAGAGAAATGAAGATTACTACTTAATTAACTTATCCTTAATCTCATTCAGCTTCAAATGCAGCAAGGAAAGCATGTGCCCAGCCGAAAAGTGATCTCCTCTTTGCGGCTGTCCAATAGGAAGCAAGATAGCACCCTCCTTGTCTTCCAATGAGAATCAAGAGATAATTCTTCTTGCAGCCCTTTTTTCATTAGTTGTGGCCTTTCCTAGGTTGCCTTGGACGTTTGCCAACATAGAAGAGAGTACCCATTCAGCTGAAGAGAAGGAAACCCTCTAGAGAAGGTAAAGTGCTGCTGTGATGTCAATCGGGTTCAGGGCCAGGTTTTCACCCGGTTTTCAGACTAAGTTTAACCCAAGCAAAAAGGGATATGATCTGGGTTTTATTCATGGTGGGGAAAGTTCAAGGTGTGTAAAAACCCCCCAAGCAAGAAATTAAGGTTAAACAAGGCTTAAGTAAGGTAATCACGCCTAAACTTTTAACCGCGCAGAATTGGGCCGATTCTGACCGGTTGGGAAAATGTCATTGATACTCCATCCTCTTTGTGGCATGATTTGAAACCAATGCCTGGACTTGACAGCTAACATCCTGAGGATTCCAAAAATGCAAAAATATTGGCCTTAAGCCATCATATGGCTTAAGAAATCAGATGCACAAAACCAGGCTTATGCTGACTGGTTAACCCGTTTGTGCTGTTTTCGATTCCTTGCCAAAGGTGAGCCATCTTCTTGGTTTGGGACCTTGTTTTTGGACGACTTGGACTTGATACATCTTGACCAAGGTCTTGGCTACGTAGGACTCCATCATCCTCCCCTTGTTGAAAAGATTTGATCCTCAAATCTGGTGGGGAAGTGTCCGGATAGTAGGGGCTCAAATCAGCTACATTAAAGGTGGCTGAAACCTCAAAATCACCAGGGGGATCAATCTTATAAGCATTGTCGTTGATCCTCTCCAAGACTTCAAATGGACCTTCCGCTCGTGGCATGAGTTTGTTTTTCCTTTTAGAAGGAAAACGTTCCTTTCTTAAATGGATCCATACCAAGTCTCCTGGTTGAAAAACAATCTTTCTCATATGCTTGTTGGCGTGTGCTTTATAGGCTGCATTAGTCTTCTCAATTCGAGCCTTCACCAACTCATGGAGCTTTTGAATTTCTTTTACTCTTTGTGTGGCATCAACATGGGGCTTTTGATCTTGGGGTCGCGGGGTGAGGTCATTTGGACTTAAAGGATCAACCCCATACACCACTTTAAATGGTGAAAGACCAGTAGCTTTGCTAGGTGCCCGATTGAATGCAAACTCAGCATAGGGTAAGAGTAAATCCCAGGCCTTCGCATTAGGTTTAATCAAAGCCCTTAGGAGAGTACCCAGGGTTCGATTAGTGACCTCAGTTTGGCCATCAGTCTGAGGATGACAGGTAGTACTAAACAGCAACTTAGTACCAAGCTTTTTCCACAGGGTAATCCAGAAATGACTGAGGAACTTCGTATCCCTATCTGAAACAATGGTCTTAGGGATACCATGCAACCTTGTTACCTCTTTAAAATAGAGCTCGGCAATATGTGTAGCATCATTGGTTTTGCAGCAGGGAATGAAATGTGCCATCTTCGAAAATCTGTCTACCACCACGAAGATTGAATCCTTTCCCCTTTGAGTCTTAGGTAGAACCAAAATAAAGTCCATACTTACATCTATCCAAGGTAGGGTAGGTACGGGTAATGGCGTGTATAATCCGTGGGGTAAGGTATGACTCTTGGCTGCTTGGCACGTTCCACACCTTCTAAGGATGTCTTGAACATCCTTTTCCATCCCTGGCCAATAGTAGTGTTCCTTTAACATGGTTAAGGTTTTTGACTCTCCAAAATGACCGGCCAGGGAACCTCCATGAATTTCCCTGATTAGTAGTTCACGAGTGCTACACTTTGGAATGCATAACCGCACTCCTTTGAATAAATAGCCTTCTTGGGTTAGGAAGTCGCCCTTTGGATGCTTCAAACAAGCTGTATAGAGAGGCCCAAGGTCTTCATCTTCAGCATATAGACTCTTAAGATGCTCGAAACCCAGAATAAGGGCGTCTAACTGAAACATAAGGAGATGTCTCCTTGATAATGCATCCGCGCCTTGATTCAACTTTCCTGATTTGTGCTTGATAGTGAAGTGGAAAGACTGTAGGAATTCAACCCACTTAGCATGACGTGAGTTCAGTTTGTGCTGACCTTGAATATACTTCAAAGCCTCATGATCTGAATGAAGTATAAACTCACTAGCCACTAAGTAATGACTCCAATGTTCTAGACACCGAATGATCGCTTAGAATTCCTTGTCATAGGTGGAGTATTTTTTTCTTGAGTCACACAGTTTTTCACTGAAGAAGGCTAATGGCTTGCCTTCCTGAGTTAAAACTCCACCAATTCCTACTCCTGAGGCATCACATTCAACCTCAAAAACTTTCTCAAAGCATAGTAGAGAAAGGACCAGTGCTTGAGTAAGTTTCTTCTTTACTTCTTCGAAGGCGGATTGAGCTTTAGGAGTCCATTGGAATGATGAACCCTTAAGCACTTCAGTCATAGGGGACATGATGGTGCTGAAGTTTCGAATAAATCTTCTGTAAAACGAAGCCAAGCCATGAAAACTTCTGACATCATGTATACTTTGTGTTTGAGGCCAAGTGCGAATAGCCTCTATCTTCCCTTCATCAACCTTAATGCCCTCACTAGAAACAATGTAACCTAAGAATGTAACCTCATGAGTAAAGAAGGTACACTTCTTAAGATTACCATATAGCTGCTCACGTTCAAGGACATGCATGATCTGATTGAGATGATTTTGATGTTCTTGCTCGTCCTTGGAATAGATAAGAATGTCATCGAAGTAAACCACCATGAACTTGCCAATATAAGGTTTGAATACTTGATTCATCAACCTCATGAATGTGCTAGGAGCGTTGGAAAGACCGAATGGCATAACCAGCCACTCATATAAACCTCCTTTAGTCTTCAATGCAGTCTTCCATTCATCTCCCTCTCTTATTCTGATCTGGTAGTAACCACTTCGAAGATCAATCTTGGAAAAGACTTTAGAGCCATGTAACTCGTCTAGCATGTCTTCAAGCCTAGGTATAGGATACCTATACTTGATGGTGATCTTGTTTATGGCTCTGCTGTCCACACACATGCGTTGGCTGCCATCCTTCTTGGGAACCAACAAAGCAGGCATGGTACAGGGGCTTAAGGACTCACGCACAAGTCCCTTTGACATCAATTCCTCTACTTGCCGTTGAATCTCCATGGTCTCCTTTGGGTTCATTCTGTAAGCTGGCTTGTTTGGAAGAACTGAGCCAGGAATGAGGTCAATATGGGGTTGGATATCCCGTTTAGGGGGTAAACCCGAGGGTATCTCTTCTGGAAACAAGTGACAGAATGCTTGGATGAGTGATTTGGCAAATGGATGGGTTGGTAATAGGGATTCTGGTTCTTCTTGTATGGTTAAGATCCACTCCTTAAAAGCCTTGAATTCATGATTCGAAGCCCTCAAAAGAGTTTCACTAAAAGTGAGTAAACAACCAGGATGTTCATGGCCTTTTGTGGGTTTGTTCTTGAGAATTTCGGATGGTGATAATGGTTTTAGAGTAATCTTCTTGCCTCCCATAGACAAGGAATATGTGTTCATGAAACCATCATGGGTCACCCTTCGGTCATACAACCAAGGCCTTCCCAACAATACATAGCATGCATCCATAGGTATAACATCACACCAAAGTTGGTCTTGATAGTTCTTACCAATGGATAATGAAATGAGACACCTTGAATTGACTTGAAGCCCTTTGCTTTGATTCAACCATTGTATATTGTATGTATGGGGATGGGCCGTAGCTTGCAAACCTAGCTTTTCAATCATGGTAAAGGACACCACGTTTGCACAGCTCCCGCCATCAATAATCAACGAACAGACCTTGCCTTGAACCGTGCACCTAGTGTGGAATATGTTTTCTCTTTGTTCATCCTTGGTGCTCTTTTGGCCGTTCAAGACTCTCCTCAAAACTAACATTTCTCCCTCATCAGCTTCCTCCTCAACTTCTTCTTGATTCTCTTCATGCTCTTCTTCAGTTTCACCTTCATTTTCACCCTCCTTTTCTTGCTCATCCACGGTTCTCCATTCGGCCAAAGTGATGACCTTGCGGTTTGGGCACTCTGAAGCAATATGGCCAAGTCCTTGGCACTTGAAACATCTTCTAGTGCTCATAGGATTGGGGTTTGGTCGAATTGGGGTAGCTGGGGCCTTTTGTGGTGCTTGGGTTCTTTGTGGATTGAAAGGAAAAGGATTTTGTGGCTTAGAAACTGGTTGGGAACTCCCCTTGTTAAAAGGTTGGTTCCGGATTGGAGGCTTTTGATGTGGAGGTTTGAAAGTTTGCTTAGCTTTCTTTTGTTGCTCAACCTTGTGAGCAAGTACGCAAATCTCATCAAATGTGGTGTAAGCTTGTAATTCCACAACATTAGAGTACTTAGGATCAAGTCCTCCCAAGTACCTTACAATCGTTTGCTCTTCTGGTTCTTGCAAATCACATTTAATCACAAGCTTCTCAAATTCTCTAGTGTATTCTTCAACACTAAGATTGCCTTGACTCAGATTATAAAGTTGTGAATAACAATCTTGGACATACGTGGGGGGTAAAAATCTAGCTTTTAACTTGGATTTCATTTTCTCCCAAGTTCTGATTTTGGACTTACGTTCCCTAACTCTCTTAGCACACAAGTTGGTCCACCATAAAGAACCATACTTACGTATAGATTAATTCACCAACTGATTTCTTTTTGCTGGAAATCTTGGATTCGAATACCTCTCCACAGTGTCGAAACCAGTCCAAGAAGTCTTTCTGGATCAAGCTTGCCTCTTATTCTGGGATCTCAACTCTAAAATCAGTCAGAGTTACCTTTCCTCTTGGGCTCTTGTCTGTGTTCTCTGAAGGCTCTTCATCAATTGAGGAATCCATGTGGTGACTGAACAATTGCTTCGGCTTGCGATTGCAGAATGAAATGGATTCTTCATTGAGTTTTTTGGCTTTTGCTTTGAGGAAGCCACCCCCAATTGCTATCGTAAATATCATATGGGCCTTGAGCTCTTGGTTAGAAGAAGTAATCTCATGATTATTCTTCAAGACAGCATCAAGCTTTTCTTCTATGCTCATACTAGTACTCATGTTTGTGTTTGAGAAATGAGAAAGAAGGGAGTTTGGATGTGTGGATTCAATACCTTAGGCCAAAGATGAAACTCAGCTCTGATACCAAATATGATGTAAAGGTCAATGGGAATGATCACACTCACTAACCTTACACCAAGGAAGACTCAAAACTCAATGTAGTTCACGGGCTGAAGTGGCACGGGCGTGGCAATGAGCACGGGTACACCGTGCCAACTTTCTGCCTGAAAGAACTAGATTAGGCTAGTTTTGCCCGGTTTGAGTGCTCTTCAATTCTAACTGATTTTCTAGCTTTTTGGTGAGGTGGACTTGAAGGAAATGGGTGTGAATGATAGTAGAAAGAGGGGGATAAGGAAGGGGAATGTAGAACAAGGTAGGTGAAGATGAATACTTTGGAAAATTAAGCAAACAACCTTGCTAATGATCCGGTAGGATGCAAAGGAGAGGGATAAGCTAAACTCTTGGATTGGATACAGTAATCACCACCAACCTTTGAGTCTAGGGCCCTTAATCTTGATTAAGATATAGATTCACCACTTAATCAAGGTTAAGACTCACTTGAACATCACTTAGTTTGGCCTAAACTAAGATAAGCAAGCAAGGATTTGGTGAGGAAGCTTTAAAAGCTCTCTACGGTTTTCATTGAACAAAATCTGAAGTGTGCTTCATTATGGCCGTGCTCTCCCTTTTGTTGCTAGCCTTACCAGCAAGCAAGTTAGAAGACACCTCACCTTACCCTCCTAGGGAGGAAAGGTGTTAATTAACTCTAATTCCCACGGTTAGAGTTAATCGGTTACAAACATACTTAATGCTAATCAAAATGCACTTAAAGCATCAAGGAAAGCAAGGCAAATGAAGATTACTACATAATTAACTTGTCCTTAATCTCATTCAGCTTCAAATGCAGCAAGGAAGGCATGTGCCCAGCCGAAAAAGTGACCTCCCCTTTGCGGCTGGCCAATAGGAAGCAAGATAGCACGTTCCTTGTCTTCCAATGAGAATCAAGAGACAATTCTTCTTGCAGCCCTTTTTTCATTGGTTGTGACCTTCCCTAGGTTGCCTTGGACGTGTGCCAACATAGAAGAGAGTACCCATTCAGCTGAAGAGAAGGAAACCCTCTAGAGAAGGTAAAGTGCTGCTGTGATGTCAACCGGGTTCAGGGCCAGGTTTTCACCCGGTTTTCAGACTAAGTTTAACCCAAGCAAAAAGGGATATGATCTGGGTTTTATTCGTGGGGGGGAAAGTTCAAGGTGTGTAAAAACCCCCCAAGCAAGAAATTAAGGTTAAACAAGGCTTAAGTAGGGTAATCACGCCTAAACTTTTAACCGCGCAGAACTGGGCCGATTCTGACCGGTTGGGAAAATGTCATTGATACTCCATCCTCTTTATGGCATGATTTGAAACCAATGCCTGGACTTGACAGCTAACATCCTGAGGATTCCAAAAATGCAAAAATATTGGCCTTAAGCCTTCATATGGCTTAAGAAATCAGATGCACAAAACCGGGCTTATGCTGACCGGTTAACCCGTTTGTGCTGTTTTCGATTCCTTGCCAAAGGTGAGCCATCTTCTTGGTTTGGGACCTTGTTTTTGGACGATTTGGACTTGATACATCTTGACCAAGGTCTTGGCTAGGTAGGACTCCATCATCCTCCCCTTGTTGAAAAGATTTGATCCTCAAATCTGGGTGGGAAGTGTCCGGATAGTAGGGGCTCAAATCAGCTACATTAAAGGTGGCTGAAACCTCAAAATCATCAGGGAGATCAATCTTATAAGCATTGTCGTTGATCCTCTCCAAGACTTCAAATGGACCTTCCACTCGTGGCATGAGTTTGTTTTTCCTTTTAGAAGGAAAACGTTCCTTTCTTAAATGGATCCATACCAAGTCTCCTGGTTGAAAAACAATCTTTCTCCTATGCTTGTTTGCGTGTGCTTCATAGGCTGCATTAGTCTTCTCAATTCGAGCCTTCACCAACTCATGGAGCTTTTGAATTTCTTTTACTCTTTGTGTGGCATCAACATGGGGCTTTTGATCTTGGGGTCGTGGGGTGAGGTCATTTGGACTTAAAGGATCAACCCCATACACCACTTTAAATGGTGAAAGACCAGTAGCTTTGCTAGGTGCCCGATTGAATGCAAACTCAGCATGGGGTAAGAGTAAATCCCAGGCCTTCGCAATAGGTTTAATCAAAGCCCTTAGGAGAGTACCCAGGGTTCGATTAGTGACCTCAGTTTGGCCATCAGTCTGAGGATGACAGGTAGTACTAAACAGCAACTTAGTACCAAGCTTTTTCCACAGGTAATCCAGAAATGACTGAGGAACTTCGTATCCCTATCTGAAACAATGGTCTTAGGGATACCATGCAACCTTGTTACCTCTTTAAAATAGAGCTCGACAATGTGTGTAGCATCATTGGTTTTGCAGCAGGGAATGAAATGTGCCATCTTCGAAAATCTGTCTACCACCACGAAGATTGAATCCTTTCCCCTTTGAGTCTTAGGTAGACCCAAAATAAAGTCCATACTCACATCTACCCAAGGTAGGGTAGGTACGGGTAATGGCGTGTATAATCCGTGGGGTAAGGTATGACTCTTGGCTGCTTGGCACGTTCCACACCTTCTAAGGATGTCTTGAACATCCTTTTCCATCCCTGGCCAATAGTAGTGTTCCCTTAACATGGTTAAGGTTTTTGACTCTCCAAAATGACTGGCCAGGGAACCTCCATGAATTTCCCTGATTAGTAGTTCACGAGTGCTACACTTTGGAATGCATAACCGCACTCCTTTGAATAAATAGCCTTCTTGGGTTAGGAAGTCGCCCTTTGGATGCTTCAAACAAGCTGCATAGAGAGGCCCAAGGTCTTCATCTTCAGCATATAGACTCTTAAGATGCTCGAAACCCAGAATAAGGGCGTCTAACTGAAACATAAGGAGATGTCTCCTGGATAATGCATCTGCGCCTTGATTCAACTTTCCTGATTTGTGCTTGATAGTGAAGTGGAAAGATTGTAGGAATTCAACCCACTTAGCATGACGTGAGTTTAGTTTGTGCTGACCCTGAATATACTTCAAAGCCTCATGATCTGAATGAAGTATAAACTCACTAGCCACTAAGTAATGACTCCAATGTTCTAGACACCGAATGATCGTATAGAATTCCTTGTCATAGGTGGAGTATTTTCTTCTTGAGTCACACAGTTTTTCACTGAAGAAGGCTAATGGCTTGCCTTCCTGAGTTAAAACTCCACCAATTCCTACTCTTGAGGCATCACATTCAACCTCAAAAACTTTCTCAAAGCATGGTAGAGAAAGGACCGGTGCTTGAGTAAGTTTCTTCTTTACTTCTTCGAAGGCGGATTGAGCTTTAGGAGTCCATTGGAATGATGAACCCTTAAGCACTTCAGTCACAGGGGACATGATGGTGCTGAAGTTTCGAATAAACCTTCTGTAAAACGAAGCCAAACCATGAAAACTTCTAACATCATGTATACTTTGTGGTTGAGGCCAAGTGCGAATAGCCTCTATCTTCCCTTCATCAACTTTAATGCCTTCACTAGAAACAATGTAACCTAAGAATGTAACCTTATGAGTAAAGAAGGTACAGTTCTTAAGATTACCATATAGCTGCTCACGTTCAAGGACATGCATGATCTGATTGAGATGATTTTGATGTTCTTGCTCGTCCTTGGAAAAGATAAGAATGTCATCGAAGTAAACCACCACGAACTTGCCAATATAAGGTTTGAATACTTGATTCATCAACCTCATGAATGTGCTAGGAGCGTTGGAAAGACCGAATGGCATAACCAGCCACTCATATAAACCTCCTTTAGTCTTGAATGCAGTCTTCCATTCATCTCCCTCTCTTATTCTGATCTGGTAGTAACCACTTCGAAGATCAATCTTAGAAAAGACTTTAGAGCCATGTAACTCGTCTAGCATGTCTTCAAGCCTAGGTATAGGATACCTATACTTGATGGTGATCTTGTTTATGGCTCTGCTGTCCACACACATGCGTTGGCTTCCATCCTTCTTGGGAACCAACAAAGCAGGCACGGCACAGGGGCTTAAGGACTCACGCACAAGTCCCTTTGACATCAATTCCTCTACTTGCCGTTGAATCTCCATGGTCTCTTTTGGGTTCATTCTGTAAGCTGGCTTGTTTGGAAGAACTGAGCCAGGAATGAGGTCAATATGGTGTTGGATATCCCGTTTAGGGGGTAAACCCGAGGGTATCTCTCCTGGAAACAAGTGATAGAATGCTTGGATGAGTGATTTGGCAAATGGATGGGTTGGTAATGGGGATTCTGGTTCTTCTTGTATGGTTAAGATCCACTCCTTAAAAGCCTTGAATTCATGATTCGAAGCCCTCAAAAGAGTTTCACTAAAAGTGAGTAAACAACCAGATTGTTCATGGCCTTTTGTGGGTTTGTTCTTGAGAATTTCGGATGGTGATAATGGTTTTAGAGTAATCTTCTGCCTCTCATAGACAAGGAATATGTGTTCATGAAACCATCATGGGTCACCCTTCGGTCATACAACCAAGGCCTTCCCAATAATACATGGCATGCATCCATAGGTATAACATCACACCAAAGTTGGTCTTGATAGTTCTTACCAATGGATAATGAAATGAGACCCCTTGAATTGACTTGAAGCCCTTTGCTTTGATTCAACCATTGTATATTGTATGGATGGGGATGGGCCGTAGCTTGCAAACCTAGCTTTTCAATCATGGTAAGGGACACCACGTTTGCACAGCTCCCACCATCAATAATCAACGAACAGACCTTACCTTGAACCGTGCACCTAGTGTGGAATATGTTTTCTCTTTGTTCATCCTTGGTGCTCTTTTGGCCGTTCAAGACTCTCCTCAAAACTAACATTTCTCCCTCATCAGCTTCCTCCTCAACTTCTTCTTGACTCTCTTCATGCTCTTCTTTAGTTTCACCTTCATTTTCACCTTCCTTTTCTTGCTCATCCACGGTTCTCCATTCGGCCAAAGTGATGACCTTGCGATTTGGGCACTCTGAAGCAATATGGCCAAGTCCTTGGCACTTGAAACATCTTCTAGTGCTCATAGGATTGGGGTTTGGTTGAATTGGGGTAGCTGGGGCCTTTTGTGGTGCTTGGGTTCTTTGTGGATTGAAAGGAAAGGGATTTTGTGGCTTGGAAACTGGTTGGGAACTCCCCTTGTTAAAAGGTTGGTTCCTTATTGGAGGCTTTTGATGTGGAGGTTTGAAAGTTTGCTTAGCTTTCTTTTGTTGCTCAACCTTGTGAGCAAGTACGCAAACCTCATCAAATGTGGTGTAAGCTTGTAATTCCACAACATTAGAGTACTTAGGATCAAGTCCTCCCAAGTAGCTTACAATCGTTTGCTCTTCTGGTTCTTGCAAATCACATTTAATCACAAGCTTCTCAAATTCTCTAGTGTATTCTTCAACACTAAGATTGCCTTGACTCAGATTATGAAGTTGTGAATAACAATCTTGGACATACGTGGGGGGTAAAAATCTAGCTTTTAACTTGGATTTCATTTTCTCCCAAGTTCTGATTTTGGACTTACGTTCCCTAACTCTCTTAGCACACAAGTTGGTCCACCATAAAGAAGCATACTTACGTAGTCTTAATGCCACCAACTAGACTTTCTTTTCTTCTGGAACGTCCTTGTATTCGAATACCCTCTCCACAGTGTGCAACCAGTCCAAGAAGTCTTCTGGATCAAGCTTGCCTTCATATTCTGGAATCTCAACTCTAAAATGATTAGAGTTACCTTGTCCTCTTGGCTCTTGTCGTGGTTCTCTGAATGGCTCTTCATCACTTGAGGACTCTAGGTGGTGACTGAACACTTGCTCTCGGCCTTGCGATGCAGAATAAAATGATTCTTCATTGAGTTTTTGCTTTTGCTTGAGGAAGACACCCAATTGCTTTCGTAAATACTCATTTTGGGCCTTGAGCTCTTGGTTAGAAGAAGTAATCTCATGATTATTCTTCAAGACAGCATCAAGCTTTTCTTCAATGCTCATACTAGTACTCATGTTTGTGTTTGAGAAATGAGAAAGAAGGGAGTTTGGATGTGTGGATTCAATACCTTAGGCCAAAGATGAAACTCAACTCTGATACCAAATATGATGTAAAGGTCAAGGGGTATGGGAATACACACCAACCTCACACCAAGTAAAGGCTAAAACTTGAGATTGCTCACGGATGGACGTGGCACGGACGTGCGTGGAGGCACGGGTACACCGTGCTAACTTGCTGCCTCAAAGAACTAGATTAGGCTAGTTTTGCCCGGTTTGAGTGCTCTTCAATTCTAACTGATTTTCTAGCTTTTTGGTGAGGTGGACTTGAAGGAAACGGGTGTGAATGATAGTAGAAAGAGTGGGATAAGGAAGGGGAATGTAGAACAAGGTAAGTGAAGATGAATACTTTGGAAAATTAAGCAAACAACCTTGCTAATGATCCGGTAGGATGCAAGGTGAGAGATAAGCTAAACTCTTGGATTGGATATAGTAATCACCACCAACCCTTGAGTCTAGGGCCCTTAATCTTGATTAAGATACAAAATCACCACTTAATCAAGGCTAAGACTCACTTGAACACCACTTAGTTTGGCCTAAACTAAGATAAGCAAGCAAGGATTTGGTGAGTAAGCTTTGAAAGCTCTCTAGGGTTTTTTCATTGAACAAAATCTGAAGTGTGCTTCATTATGGCCGTGCTTTCCCTTTTGTTGCTGGCCTTACAACCTTTCCTACTCAGCAAGCAAGTTAGAAGACACCTCACCTTACCCTCCTAGGGAGGAAAGGTGTTAATTAACTCTAATTCCCACGGTTAGAGTTAATCGGTTACAATCATACTTAATGCTAATCAAAATACACTTAAAACTTCAAGGAAAGCAAGACAACTGAAGATTACTACTTAATTAACTTGTCCTTAATCTCATTCAGCTTCAAATGCAGCAAGGAAAGCATGTGCTCAGCCGAAAAGTGATCTCCTCTTTGCGGCTGTCCAATAGGAAGTAAGATAGCACCCTCCTTGTCTTCCAATGAGAATCAAGAGACAATTCTTCTTGCAGCCCTTTTTTCATTGGTTGTGACCTTCCCTAGGTTGCCTTGGACGTGTGCCAACATAGAAGAGAGTGCCCATTCAGCTGAAGAGAAGGAAACCCACCGGTGGAGGTAAAGTGTAGCCGGGTTCACTAAACCGGGTTCAAGGCAGCTTCATACCCGGTTTTCAAACCAAGTTTAACCACAGCAAAAATGGGTATGATCTGGGTTTTAGCCGTGGGGGGGGGGGAAGTTCAAGGTGTGTAAAAACCCCCCCATTCAAGAAATTAAGGTTAAACAAGGTTTAAGAAGGGTAATCACACCTAAACTTTCAACTGCGCAAAATTGGGCCAAATCTGACCGGTTGGGAAAATGCCTTTCATCCTCCATCCTCTTGTGTGCATGATGTGAAATCAATGCTTGAACTTGAAAGCTAACATCCTGAGGATTCCAAAAATGCAAAAATATTGGCTTTACGCCATCATATGACTTGAGAAATCAGATGCACAAAACCGGGTTTATGTTGGCCGGTTAACCCGTTTGTGCCATTTTCAATTTCTTGCCAATAGTGAGCCATTTTCTGAGTTTGGGACCTTGTTCTTGGACGATTTGGACTTGATACATCTTGACCAAGGTCTTGGCTAGGTAGGACTCCATCATCCTCCCCTTGTTGAAAAGATTTGATCCTCAAATCTGGTGGGGAAGTGTCTGGATAGTAGGGGCTCAAATCAGCTACATTAAAGGTGGCTGAAACCTCAAAATCACCAGGGAGATCAATCTTATAAGCATTGTCGTTGATCCTCTCCAAGACTTCAAATGGACCCTCCGCTCGTGGCATGAGTTTGTTTTTCCTTTTAGAAGGAAAACGTTCCTTTCTTAAATGGATCCATACCAAGTCTCCTGGTTGAAAAACAATCTTTCTCCTATGCTTGTTGGCGTGTGCTTCATAGGCTGCATTAGTCTTCTCAATTCGAGCCTTCACCAACTCATGGAGCTTTTGAATTTCTTTTACTCTTTGTGTGGCATCAACATGGGGCTTTTGATCTTGGGGTCGTGGGGTGAGGTCATTTGGACTTAAAGGATCAACCCCACACACCACTTTAAATGGTGAAAGACTAGTAGCTTTGCTAAGTGCCCGATTGAATGCAAACTCAGCATGGGGTAAGAGTAAATCCCAGGCCTTCGCATTAGGTTTAATCAAAGCCCTTAGGAGAGTACCCAGGGTTTGATTAGTGACCTCAGTTTGGCCATCAGTCTGAGGATGACAGGTAGTACTAAACAGCAACTTAGTACCAAGCTTTTTCCACAGGGTAATCCAGAAATGACTGAGGAACTTCGTATCCCTATCTGAAACAATGGTCTTAGGGATACCCTGCAACCTTGTTACCTATTTAAAATAGAGCTCGGCAATGTGTGTAGCATCATTGGTTTTGCAGCAGGGAATGAAATGTGCCATCTTCGAAAATCTGTCTACCACCACGAAGATTGAATCCTTTCCCCTTTGAGTCTTAGGTAGACCCAAAATAAAGTCCATACTCACATCTACCCAAGGTAGGGTAGGTACGGGTAATGGCGTGTATAATCCGTGAGGTAAGGTATGACTCTTGGCTGCTTGGCACGTTCCATACCTTCTAAGGATGTCTTGAACATCCTTTTCCATCCCTGGCCAATAGTAGTGTTCCCTTAACATGGTTAAGGTTTTTGACTCTCCAAAATGACCGGCTAGGGAACCTCCATGAATTTCCCTGATTAGTAGTTCACGAGTGCTATACTTTGGAATGCATAACCGCACTCCTTTGAATAAATAGCCTTCTTGGGTTAGGAAGTCGCCCTTTGGATGCTTCAAACAAGCTGCATAGAGAGGTCCAAGGTCTTTATCTTCAGCATATAGACTCTTAAGATGCTCGAAACCCAGAATAAGGGCGTCTAACTGAAACATAAGGAGATGTCTCCTTGATAATGCATCTGCGCCTTGATTCAACTTTCCTGATTTGTGCTTGATAGTGAAGTGGAAAGACTGTAGGAATTCAACCCACTTAGCATGACGTGAGTTCAGTTTGTGCTGACTCTGAATATACTTCAAAGCCTCATGATCTGAATGAAGTATAAACTCACTAGCCACTAAGTAATGACTCCAATGTTCTAGACACCGAATGATCGCATAGAATTCCTTGTCATAGGTGGAGTATTTTCTTCTTGAGTCACACAGTTTTTCACTGAAGAAGGCTAATGGCTTGCCTTCCTGAGTTAAAACTCCACCAATTCCTACTCCTGATGCATCACATTCAACCTCAAAAACTTTCTCAAAGCATGGTAGAGAAAGGACCGGTGCTTGAGTAAGTTTCTTCTTTACTTCTTCGAAGGCGGATTGAGCTTTAGGAGTCCATTGGAATGATGAACCCTTAAGCACTTCAGTCATAGGGGACATGATGGTGCTGAAGTTTCGAATAAACCTTCTGTAAAACGAAGCCAAACCATGAAAACTTCTAACATCATGTATACTTTGTGGTTGAGGCCAAGTGCGAATAGCCTCTATCTTCCCTTCATCAACTTTAATGCCTTCACTAGAAACAATGTAACCTAAGAATGTAACCTCATGAGTAAAGAAGGTACACTTCTTAAGATTACCATATAGCTGCTCACGTTCAAGGACATGCATGATCTGATTGAGATGATTTTGATGTTCTTGCTCGTCCTTGGAATAGATAAGAATGTCATCGAAGTAAACCACCACGAACTTGCCAATATAAGGTTTGAATACTTGATTCATCAACCTCATGAATGTGCTAGGAGCATTGGAAAGACCGAATGGCATAACCAGCCACTCATATAAACCTCCTTTAGTCTTGAATGCAGTCTTCCATTCATCTCCCTCTCTTATTCTGATCTGGTAGTAACCACTTCGAAGATCAATCTTAGAAAAGACTTTAGAGCCATGTAACTCGTCTAGCATGTCTTCAAACCTAGGTATAGGATACCTATACTTGATGGTGATCTTGTTTATGGCTCTGCTGTCCACACACATGCGTTGGCTACCATCCTTCTTGGGAACCAACAAAGCAGGCACGACACAGGGGCTTAAGGACTCACGCACAAGTCCTTTTGACATCAATTCCTCTACTTGCCGTTGAATCTCCATGGTCTCCTTTGGGTTCATTCTGTAAGCTGGCTTGTTTGGAAGAACTGAGCCAGGAATGAGGTCAATATGGTGTTGGATATCCCGTTTAGGGGGTAAACCCGAGGGTATCTCTTATGGAAACAAGTGACAGAATGCTTGGATGAGTGATTCAGCAAATGGATGGGTTGGTAATGGGGATTCTGGTTCTTCTTGTATGGTTAAGATCCACTCCTTAAAAGCCTTGAATTCATGATTCGAAGCCCTCAAAAGAGTTTCACTAAAAGTGAGTAAACAACCAGAATGTTCATGGCCTTTTGTGGGTTTGTTCTTGAGAATTTCGGACGGTGATAATGGTTTTAGAGTAATCTTCTTGCCTCCCATAGACAAGGAATATGTGTTCATGAAACCATCATGGGTCACCCTTCGGTCATACAACCAAGGCCTTCCCAACAATACATGGCATGCATCCATAGGTATAACATCACACCAAAGTTGGTCTTGATAGTTCTTACCAATGGATAATGAAATGAGGCACCGTGAATTGACTTGAAGCCCTTTGCTTTGATTCAGCCATTGTATGTTGTATGGATGGGGATGGGCCGTAGCTTGCAAGCCTAGCTTTTCAATCATGGTAAGGGACACCACGTTTGCACAGCTCCCACCATCAATAATCAACGAACATACCTTGCCTTGAACCGTGCACCTAGTGTGGAATATGTTTTCTCTTTGTTCATCCTTGGTGCTCTTTTGGCCGTTCAAGACTCTCCTCAAAACTAACATTTCTCCCTCATCAGCTTCCTCCTCAACTTCTTCTTGACTCTCTTCATGCTCTTCTTCAGTTTCACCTTCATTTTCACCTTCCTTTTCTTGCTCATCCACGGCTCTCCATTCGGCCAAAGTGATGACCTTGCAGTTTGGGCACTCTGAAGCAATATGGCCAAGTCCTTGGCACTTGAAACATCTTCTAGTGCTCATAGGATTGGGGTTTGGTCGAATTGGGGTAGCTGGGGCCTTTTGTGGTGCTTGGGTTCTTTGTGGATTGAAAGGAAAGGGATTTTGTGGCTTGGAAACTGGTTGGGAACTCCCCTTGTTAAAAGGTTGGTTCCGGATTGGAGGCTTTTGATGTGGAGGTTTGAAAGTTTGCTTAGCTTTCTTTTGTTGCTCAACCTTGTGAGCAAGTACGCAAACCTCATCAAATGTGGTGTAAGCTTGTAATTCCACAACATTAGAGTACTTAGGATCAAGTCCTCCCAAGTACCTTACAATCGTTTGCTCTTCTGGTTCTTGCAAATCACATTTAATCACAAGCTTCTCAAATTCTCTAGTGTATTCTTCAACACTAAGATTGCCTTGACTCAGATTATGAATTTGTGAATAACAATCTTGGACATACGTGGGGGGTAAAATCTAGCTTTTAACTTGGATTTCATTTTCTCCCAAGTTCTGATTTTGGACTTACGTTCCCTAACTCTCTTAGCACACAAGTTGGTCCACCATAAAGAAGCATACTTACGTAGTCTTAATGCCACCAACTTGACTTTCTTTTCTTCTGGAACGTCCTTGTATTCGAATACCCTCTCCACAGTGTGCAACCAGTCCAAGAAGTCTTCTGGATCAAGCTTGCCTTCATATTCTGGAATCTCAACTCTAAAATCGTTAGAGTTACCTTGTCCTCTTGGCTCTTGTCGTGGTTCTCTGAATGGCTCTTCATCACTTGAGGACTCTAGGTGGTGACTGAACACTTGCTCTCGGCCTTGCGATGCAGAATGAAATGATTCTTCATTGAGTTTTTGCTTTTGCTTGAGGAAGACACCCAATTGCTTTCGTAAATACTCATTTTGGGCCTTGAGCTCTTGGTTAGAAGAAGTAATCTCATGATTATTCTTCAAGACAGCATCAAGCTTTTCTTCTATGCTCATACTAGTACTCATGTTTGTGTTTGAGAAATGAGAAAGAAGGGAGTTTGGATGTGTGGATTCAATACCTTAGGCCAAAGATGAAACTCAACTCTGATACCAAATATGATGTAAAGGTCAAGGGGTATGGGAATACACACCAACCTCACACCAAGTAAAGGCTAAAACTTGAGATTGCTCACGGATGGACGTGGCACGGACGTGCGTGGAGGCACGGGTACACCGTGCTAACTTGCTGCCTCAAAGAACTAGATTAGGCTAGTTTTGCCCGGTTTGAGTGCTCTTCAATTCTAACTGATTTTCTAGCTTTTTGGTGAGGTGGACTTGAAGGAAACGGGTGTGAATGATAGTAGAAAGAGTGGGATAAGGAAGGGGAATGTAGAACAAGGTAAGTGAAGATGAATACTTTGGAAAATTAAGCAAACAACCTTGCTAATGATCCGGTAGGATGCAAGGTGAGAGATAAGCTAAACTCTTGGATTGGATATAGTAATCACCACCAACCCTTGAGTCTAGGGCCCTTAATCTTGATTAAGATACAAAATCACCACTTAATCAAGGCTAAGACTCACTTGAACACCACTTAGTTTGGCCTAAACTAAGATAAGCAAGCAAGGATTTGGTGAGTAAGCTTTGAAAGCTCTCTAGGGTTTTTTCATTGAACAAAATCTGAAGTGTGCTTCATTATGGCCGTGCTTTCCCTTTTGTTGCTGGCCTTACAACCTTTCCTACTCAGCAAGCAAGTTAGAAGACACCTCACCTTACCCTCCTAGGGAGGAAAGGTGTTAATTAACTCTAATTCCCACGGTTAGAGTTAATCGGTTACAATCATACTTAATGCTAATCAAAATACACTTAAAACTTCAAGGAAAGCAAGAGAAATGAAGATTACTACTTAATTAACTTATCCTTAATCTCATTCAGCTTCAAATGCAGCAAGGAAAGCATGTGCCCAGCCGAAAAGTGATCTCCTCTTTGCGGCTGTCCAATAGGAAGTAAGATAGCACCCTCCTTGTCTTCCAATGAGAATCAAGAGACAATTCTTCTTGCAGCCCTTTTTTCATTGGTTGTGACCTTCTCTAGGTTGCCTTGGACGTGTGCCAACATAGAAGAGAGTGCCCATTCAGCTGAAGAGAAGGAAACCCACCAGTTGATGTATATGTGGGTGGCAAGTGAACCAAATCAAACTCAAACTCAAAATAAGCCAAATTGGGAAGAGAAATGAAAGATGGATGAGATGGATGAAGAATTTCACTGCACAAGAAAAAGGAATAGAACAAGATCTTGTAATTGAGATAATCCTTCACGGAGCCACTCAATGACTTTACCTTGGGCTAATTCTCTTGTCTTAACCAAGGAATCACTCCAATTGGAAAAGGAAGAGAACCTAGAACACCACTTGAATTTGCCACAATTCAAGATATAGAACTAGGAATTTAGTTGCACGTTTGAGAAACACACTCAAAGTACTTGTATTGCTTTGGAAATTTCTTACAATGCTGAATGAATAGCTTCACACGCCCCTCCCCTTTTTATAGACTCAGCAAAAGACAATCAAAGGACTCAAATCACTCCTAACAATTAAAACTAGCTAATGAAAAGTCTAAGAAAAATGAAAAGACTCATCATAAAAGGGTTGGGGGAGGTTACAAGGAATATTCTAGGATTTTTGCAGCTGATTACATCAATCTAGAAGCATCTAAAACGTGCACAATATCAGCCACACAAATATAAGTAACCTAAGACTCTTCATATTCCCAGCATTAATCCTTGCAACTGCCTCAACTTCAACAGAGCATAACTTCTAGAATACTCGGCCAAATCACGCGTTCTTGGGCTTGTTAGAAAGCCCTGGAAGTCTATTTTCCAGCATGGGCTCATTTGCTCAATTTGGATAAGCGGTTTGAAAGTTATGGCCCAAACAATGCACCTATCTCAGACTGGACTGGATCAGCACAACGCATCTTTGAGTGATATTTTGCCCAATCAAATGATGTCCAAATTAAACAAACTTCGGCTTATTTGAAAGATGAAATCTTAAGCTTCAAAAGCACATGGGCCCTCAAGTTGTGGGTCCACTTGAGCTTGTCCAAAAGTGGTCACAAAATCGGGTTCCGCAGGGATGAATTCGGCACCAAATTTCTAGCAAAGTTTAACCTCTTTTTGACCTCTTCATAGTGTCGTGAGTCTTTGAACTCACTTAATAAGACCAAATAAGCACCCTTCCAAGCATGATCTTCTTTGACCCTTTTCTTCTTTGAAATTGGTCTTGAATAAAAATGATGCATATGGAAATATGCATCATACTCCCCGGGTTGTTTTGAGTTTGTCCTCAAAATCAAAGGGTTGGCAAGCCTCTCAAGAAAGGGGTCGCGCTTACAATATGGGAGCTTTTGGGGAAGGAGGTCACAGGGCATCACCTCTAGAGAGATATAGAAGAGGGTGAGGGGAGATGATAAAACGGGTCATACCTGGTGAGGAGAAGAGGCGGAAGTGAGAAATCTTCTTTGGGGGCAAGGGTTTGGGAAGGATGAATGAGGGTTAAGGCTTGTCGGTCCTTTTGTGGCTTGGGGCCTTGGCACGATGGAATAGGGGTCAAGGGGATTTTCTTCTCATCCTTAATAAAGGAGTAGGTGTTGAGGCGCCCATGATGAATTACATGGCGATCAAACATCCATGGTCTACCCAACAATATATGGCTTGCATCCATAGGAAGAATGTCACACAAGATCTCATCCTTATAGTGGTCTCCAATAGAAAGAGAAATGAGGCACTGATGAGAAATGTATATACCTTTGCCTTGATTTAGCCATTGGATGCTATAAGGCTTAGGATGGGTTGTAGTCTCAAGTTTGAGCTTGTCCACCATGGTTTTGGATGCAACATTTGTACAACTACCTCCATCGATGATGAGGGTACAAACTTTCCCTAGAATAGTGCACCTTGTGTGGAAAATCGCCTCTCTTTGCTCCAAGCCTTCTTGAGTAACAAATCCGCTCAATGCTTGCCTAATGACAAGCAACTCACCTTCATCGGGGCCTATGATAACCTCTTCTTTTTTTTCCTCCAAACTTTCCTCTTCTTCATGGTCATGCTCCTCAAAAGAAGCTTGGTACTCAGCCAGGGAAACAATCCTCTTGTTAGGACACTCAGATGCAAAATGTCCCATACCTTGACAACGGAAACAACGAACCTGGTCTTTTGGCCGTGAGGGCACTTTTGTGGGAGGTGGAGGGGTGATGGGAGGGACACTTTTGGCGGGTGAGGTGGTTTGAATTTGTGGGGGAAAGTAAGGTGATTCTTGAGAAAAAGGACGGGAAGGAGTCTTGGAAAAGATGCTCTTTTCCTTAGATTTCTTTTGTTGCTCTACCTTATAGGCTAGAGAACTCAATTCATCTAGGGATGAATAGGGTTGCAACTCAATTACATGAGCAATGGACTCATCAAGACCGGTCAAGTATCTTACCAAGGTTTGTGAGTCGTCTTCTCTCAAATCGCATTTGAGTAGGAGTTGTTCAAACTCCCGAGTGTATTCTTCCACACTCTTGGTTCCTTGCTTGAGTCGATGGAGCTTGAGATAATTGTCTTGCACATAGTGAGAGGGAAGAAACTTGGTCTTGAGTTTTTCTTTCATTTTGGCCCAAGTTCTGATTTTCCCTTTCCCGTTTCTTGCTCTTTTCGCTCCAAGGTTAGCCCACCAGATTGAAGCATATTTTCCGAGTTTAAGGGCTACAAGCTTTACCTTCTTATCTTCCGGGATGTCCTCATATTCAAAGATCCTCTCAATTGTGTGCAACCAATCGAGAAATAAGTCCGGATCAAGTTGGCCTTCAAATTCGGGGATGTCAATTCGGACACCACCAATATTGCCTCCTTGCCTTCGTCTCCTTGGGGGTTCCTCATCACTTGAATTGGCATGGGAGTGATGGACTTCCTCTTCAGATTCAACCACCGGTTCATGAGGATGAGAGGGAGGGGGGCTATGAACCCACCTTCTTTTCTCCTCCAAAAGTTGCCCAAGTTGAGTTCGAAGATAAGTGAGTTGTGCTTCTAACTCTTCCACACGTGCTTGGTCGCTTCTTGTGGACTTTGTAGACACGTTGGAGATGCTTTGAAGGAAGAATATGCAGCAGGGAAAGTGGCACGGTCATGCAAGGGGGCACGGTCAGGCCGTGCTATGCTTCGGCTGAAGAAAATGCAGAAAAGTAGAGTGGCACGGTCGTGCTTGTCGGCACGGGGGCACCGTGCTCCGTCTCGACTTGAAGATTCCTGGAAAAAGAATATGGCACGGTCGTGTGTTGTGGCACGGGGGCACCGTGCTGCTTCTCTGGTCTTTGAGACTCGGATTGCCGGTTTGTGCCTCTTTTTGTTTTTTTGTATTTGGCTTTTTTGGGATGTATGTGGGTGTGATGTGGGTCACTTAAGAACCGTGGCTCTGATACCAATTGATGTATATGTGGGTGGCAAGTGAACCAAATCAAACTCCAACTCAAAATAAGCCAAATTGGGAGGAGAAATGAAAGATGGATGAGATGGATGAAGAACTTCACTACACAAGAAAAAGGGATAGAACAAGATCTTGTAATTGAGATAATCCTTTACGGAGCCACTCAATGACTTGACCTTGGGCTAATTCTCTTGTCTTAACCAAGGAATCACTCCAATTGGAAAAGGAAGAGAACCTAGACCACCACTTGAATTTGCCACAATTCAAGATATAGAACTAGGAATTTAGTTGCACTTTTGAGAAACACACTCAAAGTACTTGTATTGCTTTGGAAATTTCTTACAATGCTGAATGAATAGCTTCAAACGCCCCTCCCCTTTTTATAGACTCAGCAAAAGACAATCAAAGGACTCAAATAACTCCTAACAATTAAAACTAGCTAATGAAAAGTCTAAGAAAAATGAAAAGAATCATCATAAAAGGGGTGGGGGAGGTTACAAGGAATATTCTAGGATTTTTGCAGCTGATTACATCAATCTAGAAGCATCTAAAACGTGCACAATATCAGCCACACAAATATATGTACCCTAAGACTCTTCATATTCCCAGCATTAATCCTTGCAACTGCCTCAACTTCAACAGAGCATAACTTCCAGAATACTCGGGAAAATCACGCGTTCTTGGGCGTGTTAGAAAGCCCTGGAAGTCTATTTTCCAGAATGGGCTCATTTGCTCAATTTGGATAAGCGGTTTGAAAGTTATGGCCCAAACAATGCACCTATCTCAGACTGGATTGGATCAGCATAACGTATCTTTGAGTGATATTTTGCCCAATCAAATGATGTCCAAATTAAACAAACTTGGGCTTATTTGAAAGCTGAAATCTTAAACTTCAAAACCATGTGGAGCCTCAAGTTGTGGGTCCACTTGAGCTTGTCCCAAAAGTGGTCACAAAAAATCGGGTCCGCAGGGATGAATTCAGCGCCAAATTTCTAGCAAAGCTTAACCTCTTTTTGACCTCTTCATAGTGTCGTGAGTCTTTGAACTCACTTAATAAGACCCAATAAGCACACTTCCAAGCATGATCTTCTTTGACCCTTTTCTTCTTTGAAATTGGTCTTGAATAAAAATGATGCATATGGAAATATGCATCACCAGTGGAGGTAAAGTGTAGCCGGGTTCACTAAACCGGGTTCAAGGCAGCTTCATACCCGGTTTTCAAACCAAGTTTAACCACAGCAAAAATGGGTATGATCTGGGTTTTAGCCGTGGGGGGGGGGGAAGTTCAAGGTGTGTAAAAACCCCCCCATTCAAGAAATTAAGGTTAAACAAGGTTTAAGAAGGGTAATCACACCTAAACTTTCAACTGCGCAAAATTGGGCCAAATCTGACCGGTTGGGAAAATGCCTTTCATCCTCCATCCTCTTGTGCGCATGATGTGAAATCAATGCTTGAACTTGAAAGCTAACATCCTGAGGATTCCAAAAATGCAAAAATATTGGCTTTACGCCATCATATGACTTGAGAAATCAGATGCACAAAATCGGGTTTATGTTGGCCGGTTAACCCGTTTGTGCCATTTTCAATTTCTTGCCAATGGTGAGCCATTTTCTGAGTTTGGGACCTTGTTCTTGGACGATTTGGACTTGATACATCTTGACCAAGGTCTTGGCTAGGTAGGACTCCATCAAGTTCCCTTGGGTAAGATTGTGAAGTTGGGAGTAATTGTCTTGTAGGTAAGATGGGGGTAAGAAACGGGCTTTGAGTTTGGCTTTCATCTTTTCCCATGTTCGAATTTTTCCTTCCCTTGCCTAGCTCTCTTAGCACAAAGGTTGGACCACCAAAGAGAAGCATATTTACGAAGTTTAAGGGCCACAAGTTTTACCTTATTTCCCTCCGAAATCTCTTTGTTGTCAAAGATCCTCTCAACGGTTTGCATCCATTCCAAGAACTCATCGGGGTCTAGCTTCCCTTCAAATTCTAGAATCTCCACTCTAATGTCTCCATGGTGAGAGGTTGTTCGCCTTCCTCTTCTTGATCTTCCATAAGCCTCCTCTTTACTTGATGAGCTCAAGTGTGGGGCTTCTCTTGCTTCTGGCTCGGAGTCGGAGGAGTTAGAAGATCGGGAGCTTCTAATCTCCTTACGCTTTTGCTTCAGGGAATCTCCGAGTTGTCGTCTTAAATACTCGTTCTGACCTTTGATCTCTTCATTTTGTAGCCTCAAGGCCTCATAATTCCTCATGAGAGCCTCAAACTTCTCCTCCATGGTCATGCTAGTAGTGCTCACGTTGAAACAAGGAGGAACTTCACGGCCTGAATGTGGCACGGGCGTGCTGTGAGGCACAGGATGGCTGTGCTTTGGTTCTGGACGGGAGTGAAGTTGAGATGTTGCTGGAAAAGGGGTGGCACGGTCGTGTGACATGGCACGGGGTGGCCGTGCTGAGGTGCTGGCTGTGGGTGAAAATGAAGTGTGGCTGGGATGTGAGGGTGGCACGGTCATGCGCTTTGGCACGGGGCAGCCGTGCCGATGTTCTGGGCGGTGAAAACCCGTGGAGCACGGTTTTGGCTTTTTTGTGGGGGAAATGTGTTTGGGTGTTTGGAAGGGTGTTGGGCAGCAAGCTTAGGCCTAGGGAAGCCTTAGCTCTGATACAAAGTATGATGTATCCTCAAGGGAAAGCCAAGAGGATGGGGAAGATGGAAGGAAAGTGCAAGAAGTTCAAGGCAACTTTGAATCCTCAAACTCTCCTTAGACTTGGATAAGTAACCGGAACTAGCACCAACCTTGGATACAGAAACACCACCAAGGAAAGATGTTAGGGCCCTTAACCACCCCTTGGATACAGAAACACCACCAAGAAGGAGTTAAGACTCTTGCTAGATCACCACTCAACCCGGCCAAAAGAAGAGATAAGCTAGAAGAGAGTTTGAGAGTTCAAAGGAGCAAAGCTCAACTTCATTCATACAATGCTTGAGTGTGGCCGGCCAAGGGCCTTGGGGGGGGATTTAATACAAAGCTTCCAGTACAAACATAGGCCTTAGGTTGCACTACAAGCTAAACTAGGCAAAAATACAAAGATCAAATCAAAGCAAAAAAGGTTAGATGCATCCTCCACTTGACACCTCTTCTATGCTAATCTTGAGGATGATGTGTCGACCTTGGGGTGATTGGAAGCTTCCTTGGCAGCTTGGCACTCCTCATGATGATTCTTGCAAGTGGCTAAGCATGGAAAACAGCAAAAACACCTCATTCCTCTCTCTCTTGTACCGGCTGGGCATGGGCTGGATAAAAGGGTGTTTTGTGCAATGTTTTGGTGGTTAATAGCTCCACATGTGTGCAATTTGGCTGAGTTTTTTTATGGCCATTTGATAATATTTTTAAAGTACTTTCAAGCCATAAAAGTTTCAAACCAAATAGAGGAGAAATGGTCCACCAAAGCAGCCCTTGATTTCGAACAGTCCAGTTTCTGGCCAGGATGTAGTGTCTGAATTAGCTTGAGGTTTTGAGGTACCAAATGATCTCCAAATGACTTGCAAGAGGTCTTGATGGAAAGAGCACATCTTGAACTTAAACTTAGGCTTCCTGCAACCCCATTTCAGCCTTGGGAAGGTTAGGAAATTAGGTGCACAAAACCGGGTTTGTGCACACCTGAAATTCCAGTTTTGATAAAAAAGTTCCCCTGTGTTCCTAGGCTGATTCTTTGCATTTTGGACGTGGAACTTGGACTCTTTGGGCTTCCTTGCTGGCCATGGATCATGCTAGGGGATGGACCTCCATCAGAACCTATCCTAAAGGCATCTCAGCATGAGTTTAAGGCCTTTAAAGAGTGGATACTAAGCATGCAAGACGAACCAGAAAGTTTGTTGCCCACTCACCCCATTGCAAGAACTCTCATTGAAAACTTCTGTCATTTGTTTCCTGAGGAGATACCTACGGGTTTGCATCCAAAAAGGGATATCCAACATAACATTGATCTTATTCCTGGTTTCATCCTACCAAATAAGCCAGCATATAGGATGTATCCAAAAGATACCATGGAGATTCAAAGACAGGTTGAAGAACTGAAGGAGAAAGGCTTGATAGGTGAGTCTTTGAGTCCATGTGCCGTTCCAGCTCTTTTGGTGCCTAAGAAAGACGGAGGAAAGAGAATGTGTGTTGGCAGCAGGGCCATCAACAAGATCACAATCCAGTATAGGTATCCAATACCTAGACTTGAAGATATGCTAGATGAGTTGTATGGTTCTAAAGTGTTTTCCAAGATTGATCTTCGAAGTGGATACTGCCAAATCAGAATCAGAGAAGGTGACGAGTGGAAAACAGCCTTCAAGACAAAGGGTGGACTCTATGAATGGTTGGTAATGCCCTTTGGACTTTCTAATTCACCTAGTACTTTCATGAGATTAATGAATCAGGTGTTTAGACCATACATTGGAAAGTTTGTGGTAGTATACTTTGATGATATTCTGGTGCATTCTAAGAATGAGCAAGAACATCAAGATCATCTAACCCAAGTTATGCTTGTCTTAGAATGTAAAAAGCTGTTTGGTAACCTTAAGAAGTGTGCATTTTTTACTCTTGAAATTACAATTTCTTGGTTACATTGTAACTGGTGAAGTTATTAAGGCAGATGAAAGCAAGGTAGAAGCCATTCGGTCTTGGCCAGTACCTAAAAGCATACATGATGTTGGAGCTTTCCATGGTTTAGCTTCATTTTACAGGAGATTCATTCGTGGTTTTAGTACCATTATGGCTCTTATGACTGAAGTTATCAACGGTACATCATTTGTATGGACACCAAAAGCACAAGCTGCCTTTGAAGAGATCAAAGTGAGACTTACTCAAGCACCGGTTCTATCCTTACCGTGCTTTAGTAAAGTTTTTGAAGTAGAATGTGATGCCTCTGGTGTTGGCATTGGTGGAGTTCTTACTCAGGAAGGTAAACCTCTAGCCTTCTTTAGTGAGAGATTGTGTGATTCCAGAAGAAAGTACTCCACTTATGATAAAGAATTCTGTGCCATTGTGAGATGTCTAGAGCATTGGAGTCATTATCTTATTGCAAGTGAGTTTATCTTACATTCTGACCATGAAGCATTGAAGTATATAGAAGGGCAACATAAGTTGAATTCACGGTATGCCAAGTGGGTTGAGTTTATACAATCATATCACTTCACCATCAAGCATAAATCAGGTAAACTCAACCAAGGTGCAGATGCTCTATCTCGGTGGTATCTCTTGTTATTTCAATTAGATGCTTGTGTACTTAGTTTTGAGCATCTAAAAGCTTTATATGACAAGGATGAAGACTTTGTAATGTATATGAGAGCACCCAAATGACCAAGCAAGGCTAGGTTTGTGTTTTTGTATTTTTGCTAAAACAAGGAGAGGATAGGATAGTTCAAGAACTCGACAAGAGATAATCCAAATGGAGCCACTCAAGCCAAGGACTTGGGCAATCCCTTAAATCAATTAGGATATAGAATTTAATCACCACCTAATTGAGATAAAGGGACCTAGAACACCACTTGAGAGAGCCACTTCTCAAGATATAGAACTAGGGATTTTGAGAAAAGAGTATTCAACTCAACTCTGAATTGTACTTTTTACTTGATGAATGACTTGATGCTAAACAACTCGGTTTATGGCCTTTATATAGAGTTGGCCTCACACTTGAAAAGATACAAGCTCACTTATGAAAAGACACAAATGAAAATACAAGTAAAGGGAAATGACCAGGGAAGAAACATTGCACTCGGTTGAGAACCATGAACCCGACTTGTGTCTCTTGAACGAAATGAACCTAACAACCTTGATATGCATGAACCCTCTTGTTTACACATGTCTTGGCCTTGTGAGGAAAGGGGGAATGCCGCTTGGAAGGGGAAGAATGCAGCAAAGGGCAGAAGAGACCAAATACATAGGCTTTACACGTTTGCCATTAATGCGCTCACACCTGCAGCTTAGCCAGATTCAAATGGGCATATCTCTCTGGTTTGTGATCCAAATTCGATGATTCTTGATTCCATGGAAAGCTTGAAGAGTCTAGTTTCCCAAGAAAGTGGTTTCAGTGCATTTGGAGCAGTCGTTTAAAAGTTATAGGGTGAAGAGTGATGACGGCCCAAACTGGACACCCGGTTGCTTAGCTAGGTGGATTTCCCTCCTAGATGGGTTTGCTAGAGGTGTGTGCTTGCGTACTTGGTCATTTTGAGCTGCTTGGTAATCTGCCACCCCGCCACATTGGAGTGAGACACGTGGAGCAAGAAGAAACCACCATTTGGCAAGCTCTGAACCGGCCACACTTACTCTACATGGCAGCCATGCATTCATCGGCTTTTTGAGGTGGCAGCCGTGTGATACTTACCTCCCTAGAGAGGAAATTGAGTCAACAAGGTTCCTTAATGCTTAGGAAAGAGTTTTAAGAAGGAAATCTTGTGTTTTGTAGCTTAAACTTTCAGCTTATATGTGTTTAAGCTTTAACCGTGCACTAATGAGCTTAGGGTTAGTTTAATGACTTTCCTTGCTTAGGAGGAAAGCCCCTTCGTGTATTTTCAAGGCCATATAAAAGCCTTTAGCTGTTCATTTGTGTAATATATGCTTGAATTTCAAATTAAAGAAGAGAGACTTTGTGCCTTGAGTTTCCCTTAAACACTTAACTTGCTTATCCTTAATTAGGCCGATTAAGGTGGTGACCAAGTGAGTCTTAATCCTTAGTTAGGTGGTGTATCTTATCCTAATCTAAGATTAAGGACCCTGAGCTAAGTGATTAGTGGTGTATCTTATCTAATCACCTAGTTTAGAGCTATCCAAATTCATTGAAGACACTTAAAGTTCTTGAAGTAGCTTTCGGATTCCTTGAACAGTGAGCTCTCTTTGCGTTCTAATCAGTGGTCTTCTCATCTTCTTTTCATTCCACACTTTCCCTAACCTTTTCACATCCTTTTTCGTGCTTAATCAAGGCCAAGGCATCCTACTTTGACTCAGCTTCCACCTAGACACAAAGCCACTTCAAAACCGTGAGCTTTCACAACTTCTAGCCTTGCTAGGCAGCAAAGTGGCACGGCCACCCCATGCCACCAAGCACGACCGTGCGCCCTCTTTAACCGTGAGTTCTCACTTGTTTTGGTTGTGTTCTTGTTGTAAGTTGGTTTGGGTTGTTCCTTCCCTTGAGACTTACATCACTACAGATCAGCCACAAATTCAAAATAGCAAGCTGAACTAGGTACATTTCGGAAATCCAAAACAAACTACAAAAGGGAAGATTAAATCGTGGCTTGACAACACTTCATTGTTGATCTTGAGGATGAGTTGTCGACTTGGGGAGCTTAGGGGCCTCAATCAGCTTCAAAGTACAATATTCAAGTCATTTGCAAGTGGATTAAACCTTGATAAGAGCAAAATACCTCAAAAAGACCAACATGGTAGTTGGCTGCCCTTAACCGGGTAAAAGGGATTTTCTTCCCTTACTTTGCTGGTTAATAGCTCCTTATGAGTGTAATTTGGCTGAATCTTTTTATGGCCACTTGATAATATTTTGAATGTACTTTCAAGCCATAAAATTTTCAGTCCAAGTGGGGGAGCTTTGGGCATCCAAATAGACCCATTTCTAGAACTGGGCAGAACTGAAACAATTTTGAGCACTTAACTTCAACGGCTGATTTGAGGTAGCAAATGACCTCCAAATGACTTACAACTGGTCTTATTGGAAAGAGCACATCTTAAACTTAAACTTAGGGCCCCATAAACCCAATCATACCCTTGGGAGAGTCAAGAAAGAACGTGCACAAAACCAGATTTGTGCACAGGCCTGAAACCGTGGCTGGGCTAAAATGTGTCTTGGCAAGCAAAGCTGATTTCTTGGATTTCACTCATGAAATTCGACTCCCTTGGACTTCCTTGAGGGGTGGTGAACATGCTCATGGGTGGACCTCCATCACACGGCCATGTATGAAATGATCAATCAGATTTTGAATTAAAAGCCAAGTTGCGAGCATTTGTGCTTTCGTGCTTTTGCACACTCAAATACTAAACTTGCTTATCCTTAACTAAGCCGGTTAAGGTGGTGTTCAAATGTAGTCTTAAACTTGTTTAAGTGGTGTTTCTGTATCTTAATCAAGTTTAAGGGCCCTAAACCTTCATTTGGTGGTGTTTCTGTATCCAAACAAAGGTTTAGTTCTATCAATCTACCTTGTTTATCTAAACGGGTTTGAAGATTACTAAGCTAGTTTTCAGATTGCAAATCCTTGTATTCTTACTTTCTAGCTTTGTTTGCATTTAATCCTTTGAAGATACTTCAAGTTCCTTTTCCTTTTCCCATTTAGAATCCTTGATTCTAAATATCATTCCTGCCTCACATGTTTGTTGCCTCACAAATAGCCTATTACGTGCCACTTTCATTGGTTTCTTCTTGATTGTATTCTCTCTTAGTTTTAAGCTTTCACTCTTAAATTGAGTTTGAGCATTAACCCTTGGGAGATACTGATGTATATGTGGGTGGGCAAGTGAACCAAATCAAACTCCAACTCAAATAAGCCAAATTGGAAAGAGAAATGAAAGATGGATGAGATGGATGAAGAACTTCACTACACAAGAAAAAGGGATAGAACAAGATCTTGTAATTGAGATAATCCTTAACGGAGCCACTCAATGACTTGACCTTGGGCTAATTCTCTTGTCTTAACCAAGGAATCACTCCAATTGGAAAAGATAGAGAACCTAGAACACCACTTGAATTAGCCAAATTCACGATATAGAACTAGGAATTTTTGAGACACAAATGAGAATCACTCTCAAAGGTGCTTGTATTACTTTGGAAATCTCTTACAATGCTCAATGATTAGCTTCACATGCCCCTCCCCTTTTATAGACTCAGCAAAAGACAATCAAAAGACTCAAATAACTCTTAACAATTAAAACTAGCTAATGAAAAGTCTAAGAAAAATGAAAAGACTCATCATAAAAGGGGTGGGGGAGGTTACAAGGAATATTCTAGGATCTTTGCAGCTGATTACATCAATCTAGAAGCATCTAAAACGTGCACAATATCAGCCACACAAATATATGTAACCTAAGACTCCTCATATTCCCAGCATTAATCCTTGCAACTGCCTCAACTTCAACAGAGCATAACTTCCAGAATACTCGGACAAATCACGCGTTCTTGGGCTTGTTAGAAAGCCCTGGAAGTCTATTTTCCAGAAGGGGCTCATTTGCTCAATTTGGATAAGCGGTTTGAAAGTTATGGCCCAAACAATGCACCTATCTCAGACTGGACTGGATTAGCATAACGTATCTTTGAGTGATATTTTGTCCAATCAAATGATGTCCAAATTAAACAAACTTGGGCTTATTTGAAAGCTGAAATCTTAAAATTCAAAAGCACATGGGCCCTCAAGTTGTGGGTCCACGTGAGCTTGTCCAAAAGTGCACACAAAAAATCGGGTTCCGCAGGGATGAATTCGGCACCAAATTTCTAGCAAAGTTTAACCTCTTTTTGACCACTCCATAGTGTCGCGAGTCTTTGAACTCACTTAAGAAGACCAAATAGGCACATTTCCATGCATGATCTTCTTTGACACTTTTCTTCTTTGAAATTGGAGTTGAATAAAAATGATGCATATGGAAATATGCATCATACTCCCTGGGTTGTTTTGAGTTTGTCCTCAAACTCAAAGGGTTGGCAAGCTTCTCATGAAGGGAGGCATGCTTATGAAATGGGAGCTCTTGTAGGAAGTGGTCAAAGGGAATCACCTCTAGAGAGATATAGAAGAGGGTGAGGGGAGGATGATAAAACGGGTCATATCTGGTGAGGAGAAGAGGCGGAAGTGGGAAATCTTCTTTGGGGGCAAGGGCTTGGGAAGAATGAATGAGGGGTAAGGCTTGTCGGTCCTTTGGTGGTTTGAGGGGTTGGGAAGGTTGAATGGGGGTTAAGGTGAATTCTTCTTGGGTCAAGAGTTGCTCAACTTCTTCAATAACCCCACATGCCTCCAACTCGGGTGCTTGGAGTTCGGTAGGGCGTACCTCTTGAATCAAGAGTTGTTCAAACTCTTCAGCAACCCTACATGGCTTCATCACTTCAAGGTCTTTAACTACATGTTCTTCAATTCTTGGGGTTATGCTCAAATTCACCTCATTATCTTCTTGGCACCCTTCTTCGGTGAAGGATTGCTCAATTTCTTGCACAATCTCTTCTTGCTTCAACTCGGATCTTTGGGCCTCAAGTTCAATGGTCTCTTCATCACCACAGTCACCAAAAACAAGAGGTAGGTCAACTAGGCTTGAAGCTTTCTCTCCTTGGATCTTTTCATCTTTGTTTGGCTTTTGAGAAACCTTCTCTAAGTGAAGTATTTCTTCTCTTTCAACCTTGAGTTCAATTTCTTCTTCAAGGCTTTCCTCCTGTTCGTTCTCTTCTTCCACGGCTTTCCTTTCTTCCAAGGTAATGACCTCGTTGTTTGGGCAATCCGTGGATAAGTGTCCAAGCCCTTGGCACTTGAGACACCTCCTAGGTTGTGGGGGAAAGATCATAGTCTCCCACCTGGGAATCCTCATTCCTAAAGATCTTGAAGTTAGCTCCAGGCAGGGTTGACTTGAAGGCAATTATAAATTGTTTCTCTTTCTCCATCTTTTCGTCCTTTTTTATTGGAATGGGCGCATACTGTAGCGTGGACATTCCGTTTTTTCCTTTTAGCAGTTCTTGCTGTATGAGGATTTTTGCGGTGGTTTTCATTGGTTCCCCCTTTGCCGCTTGTGTCCTCTCGAAGACTAATTGTATTTTGTTGTTCCTGTCTGTAGTTCCCATTAATAATCGCCTCTTCTCTTTAAGTGGTCTCTCAATTGCAGCCTCTTCGTTCTGTTCAAAGAGTAGGGCGTTCTCTTGGTTGTATTGTAGTTCAATTGCATTTTGTTGCGGATGGTTTTGCAGAAGTGGCTGCGGCATCCTTCTGAGTATGCATCCCTTCAAGGTTAAAATTAATCTCTCCTCCTCTATGTTGGGTATTCTTGAAGAAAATCTCAACCTCATAACTCTTTCTTGCATGGGTCCATAGCTTTTTATCTTGGTTGGTATGGTGTTGGCTATCAAGACAATGGGCACATTTCGTTTTTTGTTTATAACTTCTCCGTACTTTGCGTCGAGCCTGCACTCCTGCCCATCAAGTACCCGGAGCATGGTGTTGTTAAATACATTTGCGTTCTCCGAATAGAGGATTTCTCCCGAGGTCCCCACTCTTTCGTGGTTGTGAAACTCATCAAAGACCTCTATGTGGGGTTGGTTCTTTTTGTGGGGTGGAAGGGAATGAACCCGTGAGCTTAACGGAGATACTTTCTTTCATGGGCATGTAAGTGGATGGGTAAAAGGAATCCTTCAACTTACTACTCAATTTCTTCCAAGATGATGTATATGTGGTGGCAAGTGAACCAAATCAAACTCCAACTCAAAATAAGCCAAATTGGGAAGAGAAATGAGATGAGATGGATGAAGAATTTCACTACACAAGAAAAAGGAATAGAACAAGATCTTGTAATTGAGATAATCCTTCACGGAGCCACTCAATGACTCGACCTTGGGCTAATTCTCTTGTCTTAACCAAGGAATCACTCCAATTGGAAAAGGAAGAGAACCTAGAACACCACTTGAATTTGCCAAATTCAAGATATAGAACTAGGAATTTTGTTGCACTTTTGAGAAACACACTCAAAGTACTTGTATTGCTTTGGAAATTTCTTACAATGCTGAATGAATAGCTTCACACGCCCCTCCCCTTTTATAGACTCAGCAAAAGACAATCAAAGGACTCAAATAACTCCTAACAATTAAAACTAGCTAATGAAAAGTCTAAGAAAAATGAAAAGACACATCATAAAAGGGGGTGGGGAGGTTACAAGGAATATTCTAGGATTTTTGCAGCTGATTACATCAATCTAGAAGCATCTAAAACGTGCACAATATCAGCCACACAAGTATATGTAACCGAAGACTCTTCATATTTCCAGCATTAATCCTTGCAACTGCCTCAACTTCAACAGAGCATAACTTCCAAAATACTCGGCCAAATCACGCGTTCTTGGGCTTGTTAGAAAGCCTTGGAAGTCTATTTTCCAGAATGGGCTCATTTGCTCAATTTGGGTAAGCGGTTTGAAAGTTATGGCCCAAACAATGCACCTATCTCAGACTGGACTGGATCAGCATAACGTATCTTTGAGTGATATTTTGCCCAATCAAATGATGTCTAAATTAAACAAACTTGGGCTTATTTGAAAGCTGAAATCTTAAACTTCAAAACCATGTGGAGCCTCAAGTTGTGGGTCCACTTGAGCTTGTCTAAAAGTGGTCACAAAAAAATCGGGTTCCGCAGGGATGAATTCAGCGCCAAATTTCTAGCAAAGCTTAACCTCTTTTTGACCTCTTCATAGTGTCGTGAGTCTTTGAACTCACTTAATAAGCCCAAATAAGCACACTTCCAAGCATGATCTTCTTTGACCCTTTTCTTCTTTGAAATTGGACTTGAATAAAAATGATGCATATGGAAATATGCATCACACAAGTTCTCACCTTTTCTTTTCCTTTCTTTTTTCGCTCAAACTTATATTTATTCCACCACTGAAGTGCACAACCTCTCAATCTTGAAATAACCACTTCGAACTTCTGTTGGTCATTAAGGATACAACAAGCAAAAACTCGTTCCACCTTAGATAACCAACCTGTGAACTCTTCCTTTTCGCCATGAAATTTTGGAATTGCAAAGCAAGCATATCCAATATCAATAAGAGCTAGTTCTTTCTCCAAGTTCTTTGAAGACGGCATAAAGGATGAGGTCTAGGGTTCTTCGTGGATTGATTTGAAACGAAAGTTGGCTGTGGCAAAGGTGGCACGGTCGTGCAAGGGGGCACGGTCAGGCCGTGCTATGCCTCGGCTGAAGAAAATGCAGAAAAGTAGAGTGGCACGGTCGTGCTTGGCGGCACGGGGGCACCGTGCTCCGTCTCGACTTGAAGATTCCTGGAAAAAGAATATGGCACGGTCGTGTGTTGTGGCACGGGGGCACCGTGCTGCTTCTCTGGTCTTCAAGACTTCGGATTGCCGGTTTGTGCCTCTTTTTTTTTTTGTATTTTGGCTTTTTGGGATGTATGTGGGTGTGATGTGGGTCACTTAAGAACCTTGGCTCTGATACCAATTGATGTATATGTGGGTGGCAAGTGAACCAAATCAAACTCCAACTCAAAATAAGCCAAATTGGGAAGAGAAATGAAAGATGGATGAGATGGATGAAGAACTTCACTACACAAGAAAAAGGGATAGAACAAGATCTTGTAATTGAGATAATCCTTCACGGAGCCACTCAATGACTTGACCTTGGGCTAATTCTCTTGTCTTAACCAAGGAATCACTCCAATTGGAAAAGATAGAGAACCTAGAACACCACTTGAATTAGCCAAATTCAAGATATAGAACTAGGAATTTTTGAGACACAAATGAGAATCACTCTCAAAGGTGCTTGTATTACTTTGGAAATCTCTTACAATGCTGAATGATTAGCTTCACATGCCCCTCCCCTTTTATAGACTCAGCAAAAGACAATCAAAAGACTCAAATAACTCCTAACAATTAAAACTAGCTAATGAAAAGTCTAAGAAAAATGAAAAGACACATCATAAAAGGGGGTGGGGGAGGTTACAAGGAATATTCTAGGATTTTTGCAGCTGATTACATCAATCTAGAAGCATCTAAAACGTGCACAATATCAGCCACACAAATATATGTAACCTAAGACTCTTCATATTCCCAGCATTAATCCTTGCAACTGCCTCAACTTCAACAGAGCATAACTTCCAGAATACTCGGCCAAATCACGCGTTCTTGGGCTTGTTAGAAAGCCCTGGAAGTCTATTTTCCAGAATGGGCTCATTTGCTCAATTTGGATAAGCGGTTTGAAAGTTATGGCCCAAACAATGCACCTATCTCAGACTGGACTGGATTAGCATAACGTATCTTTGAGTGATATTTTGCCCAATCAAATGATGTCCAAATTAAACAAACTTGGGCTTATTTGAAAGCTGAAATCTTAAAATTCAAAAGCACATGGGCCCTCAAGTTGTGGGTCCACGTGAGCTTGTCCAAAAGTGGTCACAAAAATCGGGTTCCGCAGGGATGAATTCGGCACCAAATTTCTAGCAAAGTTTAACCTCTTTTTGACCTCTCCATAGTGTCGCGAGTCTTTGAACTCACTTAAGAAGACCAAATAGGCACATTTCCATGCATGATCTTCTTTGACCCTTTTCTTCTTTGAAATTGGAGTTGAATAAAAATGATGCATATGGAAATATGCATCAGATACATCAATTTCCAATCATGCACACAAGAAGGTGGAAGATCAAGGACTTTTGTCAAACCGACCAGTTTTGCATCTAAACTGCACGGTTGGATGTTTTAGTGGGATTAGCCTACATAAACATTGTTTAACCTTGATTTCTTTATTGGGGGGGTTTATACACATCTTAAAGTTTGCCCCCATGGCCTGAAAACAAAATCATGCTCACCTTTGCTAAGCCTAAATCAGGTCTGAAAACCGATTCAATTCTGCTCGTGCACCCGGTTCAGCCACACGGTTTCTTTGTCCTTCTTCCCATGGGTTTACTTCATCCAACCCAGCTTGGCACACATCCCAAGAAGTCTAGAAGGCCAATGATTAGCTGCGCACCTTGAGAAGAGCAACCAATAGCAAGCTTGCTGCAAAAGAACCTTGTCTCTTGAACATGATTGGCCGGCCATAAAGGGAGAGTTACTTTTCGGCTGCCCATGTGCTTTTAGCATTGTTAGCAGCATACTTAAGCCTAAGCATGATCTAATTAAGTTGTAATATCATTTGTTTTCCTTTCCTTAAAGTTAAGAATGAAATTAGATCAAGCTTAAGGCATGGTTGTACACGGTTATCCCTAACCGTAGAGATTAGGCTAACATAACACCTTTCCTCCTTAGGAGGGTAAGGTGAGGTGTGTGCTTGCTTGTAAGGGTGCTAGCTAGGCTTATATCAAAAGGAAAACACACGGATTTTGCTAAAATAATAAGCTTGAATTTAAGAACTCCATTTGAGAGCTTTTGCTTTCGAACTCCAAAATCTTCACTTGCTTATCTTTAATCTGGTCAATTAAGGTGGTGATCAAGTAAGTCCTAACCCTGAATTAAGTGGTGTTTTTGTATTTTAATCCAAGTTTAGGGACTCTAAGCTTATGTTTGGTGGTGATTCTGTATCCAAACATTGAGTTTAGCTCTATCCTTTTCATTATTCTTCTACACAGGTTCAAGGTGATGAACTGAAATTTCAGTTTTCATACCGTAAGCCTTTGCATTCTTGTTTTGGATTTCCCTTCTCCCTTCAAAGGTACATTAGGTTCTTTGTGGAAAGGAAGGGGATGGATTTTGTGGCTTAGGAATAGGATTGGAACTCGCCTTGTTAAAAGGTTGGTTCCGGTTCAAGGGCCGTGTGTTTTAAGGTTTGAAAGGCTACCTTGCCTTGTTTTGCTGCTCCACTTTATGTGCCAATACACAAACATCATCAAAAGAAGTATATGATTGCAATTCAACCACGTTAGAGTACCTAGGATCAAGTCCTCCCAAGTACCGTACTATGGTTTGTTCTTCTGGCTCTTAAATGTCACACTTGATTAGCAACTTCTCAAACTCACGTGTATATTCTTCAACACTCATATTACCGTAAGTAAGGTTATGAAGTTGAGAATAACAATCTTGGACATAGGTTGGTGGTAGAAAATGAGCCTTGAGTTTGGATTTCATTTTATCCCAAGTTCGGATTTTTGATTTCCTTTCTCTTAGCCGTTTAGCACACAAGTTAGTCCACCACATAGATGCAACTTTCTAAGTCTTAAGGCTACCAATTTAACCTTCTTATCATCAGGAACGTCTTTATATTCAAAGACTCTCTCAACAGTATGCAACCAATCAAGGAACTCTTTAGGATCAAGCTTACCTTCAAATTCAGGAACTTCTACTCTGAAATCATTGGAGTTAGCTTGAAACCGTGGCTCTCCTCTAACCATTCTGGTTGGTTCTTCTGCACTTGATGAATTAACTTCATGGCTAAAGACTTGTTCACGCCCTCTAGGTTCAGATTAAAGAGTATCTTCATTCAGTTTTTGCTTTTGCTTCAAAACTGAACCCAATTGCTTTCTCAAGTACTCATTTTATGCTTGAGTTTCTTGATTCTTTTGTGAGTCCTCCCGGATTTTGCTAGCCAAGAACTCATTTTGCTTCATCAAAGCTTCAAATCTTTCTTCTAAGGTCATCCTTGTTGAAGTCATGCTTGAACTTGATGGCTTAAGCAAGTGAAACAACACAACGTAGGTGTCCTCCAATCACAACCTGAAAACTACCACCTGCTGCCCAGTTGATAGCTGATTGGTGCAATGGCTGGTTGCATGCCTTACTCACGTCCAATCCTTGTCTAGCTGCTTGAGCATGTTTCTATAATGCAGTTGGACATGATCATTGAGTAACCAACCAGCAAACCAATGAGGAAGAATGATGTACGTCTCGAGGGTCTATGCTAAGACCCAAATTAAGAGTGAAAGCTGAAAACCAAGAGAGAATATAATCAAAGAGAAACCAATGAAAGTGGGACGTAATATGCTGGTTGTGAGGCAGCAAACACGTGAGGTACGAATGAAATTTAGAATCAAGGATTCTAAATGGGAAAAGGAAAAGGAACTTGATGCATCTTCAAGGGATTAATTACAAACTCAAACCAGAATCCAATGTAAACTTGATGTATATAGGAGCACCCAAATGACCAAGCAAGGCTAGGTTTGTGTTTTTGTATTTTTGCAAAAACAAGGAAAGTAAAAAGGATAGTTCAAGACTTGACTTTGAGATAATCCAATGGAGCCACTCAAGCCAAACTTTGGGCAATCCCTTAACTCAACTAGGATACAGAAGTTAATCACCACCAAATTGAGAAAGAGGGACCTAGAATGATGCATATTCCCATATGCATCATTTTTATTTTTATTTTTATTTAAGGTCAACTTCCAAGAAGAAAAGTGTCAAACAAGAGCGTGCATGGGAACTCTCATATTTTCTCTTATTATGCGAGTTCAAGGACTTTAGACACCATGAAGAAGTCAAAGAAGTTGCAAAACTTTGCCGGAAATTGGCGTTCATACCCGAAGAGGTAGTTCCGCCTTCATCCAGAAATTTCCCGCTTTTTGTGTGCACTTTTGGCCTACCTAAAGTGGTCCCACAACTTGAGGCTCCACATGGTTTTGAATTTTAAGATTTCAGCTTTCAAATAAGCCCAAGTTTGTTTAATTTGGACGTCATTTGATTGGGCAAAATATCACTCAAAGATACGTTATGCTGATCCAGTCCAGTCTGAGATAGGTGCATTGTTTGGGCCATAACTTTCAAACCGCTTATCCAAATTGAGCAAATGAGCCCATTCTGGAAAATAGACTTCCAGGGATTTCTAACAAGCCCAAGAACGCGTGATTTGGCCGAGTATTCTGGAAGTTATGCTCTGTTGAAGTTGAGGCAGTTGCAAGGATTAATGCTGGGAATATGAAGAGTCTTAGGTTACATATATTTGTGTGGCTGATATTGTGCACGTTTTAGATGCTTCTAGATTGATGTAATCAGCTGCAAAAATCCTAGAATATTCCTTGTAACCTCCCCCACCCCCTTTTATGATGTGTCTTTTCATTTTTCTTAGACTTTTCATTAGCTAGTTTTAATTGTTAGGAGTTATTTGAGTCTTTTGATTGTCTTTTGCTGAGTCTATAAAAGGGGAGGGGCATGTGAAGCTAATCATTCAGCATTGTAAGAGATTTCCAAAGTAATACAAGCACCTTTGAGAGTGATTCTCATTTGTGTCTCAAAATTCCTAGTTCTATATCTTGAATTTGGCTCATTCAAGTGGTGTTCTAGGTTCTCTTCCTTTTCCAATTGGAGTGATTCCTTGGTTAAGACAAGAGAATTAGCCCAAGATCAAGTCATTGAGTGGCTCCGTGAAGGATTATCTTAATTACAAGGTCTTGTTTATCCTTGTTCTTTTTGTTATTATTCTTCAAACCATCTCAAACTATCTTCCACCATATTCACTTTTCTTTGGTTGATTCTTGTTTAGTTTGAGTTTGAGTTGATTTGGTTCACTTACCACCCACATCTACATCAATTGGTATCAGAGCCAAGGCTTTTAAGTGACCCACATCATACCCAAACACATCCCAAAAAGCCAAAATACAAAAAAAAAAGAGGCACAAACCGGCAATCCGAAGTCTTGAAGACCAGAGAAGCAGCACGGTGCCCCCGTGCCACAACACACGACCGTGCCATATTCTTTTTCCAGGAATCTTCAAGTCGAGACGGAGCACGGTGCCCCCGTGCCGCCAAGCACGACCGTGCCACTCTACTTTTCTGTATTTTCTTCAGCCGAAGCATAGCAAGGCCTGACCGTGCCCCCTTGCACGACCGTGCCACCTTTGCCACAGCCAACTTACGTTTCAAATCAATCCACGAAGAACCCTAGACCTCATCCTTCATGCCGTCTTCAAAGAACTTGGAGAAAGAACTAGCTCTTATTGATATTGGATATGCTTGCTTTGCAATTCCAAAATTTCATGGCGAAAAGGAAGAGTTCGCAGGTTGGTTATCTAAGGTGGAACGAGTTTTTGCTTGTTGTATCCTTAATGACCAACAGAAGTTCGAAGTGGTTATTTCAAGATTGAGAGGTTGTGCACTTCAGTGGTGGAATAAATATAAGTTTGAGCGAAAAAAGAAAGGAAAAGAAAAGGTGAGAACTTGGAAGAAATTGAGTAGTAAGTTGAAGGGTTCCTTTTACCCATCCACTTACATGCCCATGGAAGAAAGTATCTCCGTTAAGCTCACGGGTTCATTCCCTTCCACCCCACAAAAAGAACCAACCCCACAAATGATCTTTCCCCCACAACCTAGGAGGTGTCTTAAGTGCCAAGGGCTTGGACACTTATCCACGGTTTGCCCAAATAACGAGGTCATTACCTTGGAAGAAAGGAAAGCCGTGAAAGAAGAGAACGATCAGGAGGAAAGCCTTGAAGAAGAAATTGAACTCAAGGTTGAAAAAGAAGAAATACTTCCCTTAGAGAAGGTTTCTCAAAAGCCAAACAAAGATGAAGAGATCCTTGGAGAAAAAGCTTCAAGCCTAGTTGACCTACCTCTTGTTTTTGGTGACTGTGGTGATGAAGAGACCATTGAACTTGAGACCCAAAGATCCGAGTTGAAGCAAGAAGAGATTGTGCAAGAAATTGAGCAATCCTTCACCGAAGAAGGGTGCCAAGAAGATAATGAGGTGAATTTGAGCATAACCCCAAGAATTGAAGAGCATGTAGTCAAAGACCTTGAAGTGATGAAGCCTTGTATGGTTGCTGAAGAGTTTGAACAACTCTTGATTCAAGAAGTACGCCCTACCGAACTCCAAGCACCCGAGTTAGAGGCATGTGGGGTTATTGAAGAAGTTGAGCAACTCTTGACCCAAGAAGAATTCACCTTAACCCCCATTCAACCTTCCCAACCCCTCAAACCACAAAAGGACCGACAAGCCTTAACCCTCATTCATCCTTCCCAAACCCTTGCCCCCAAAGAAGATTTCCCACTTCCGCCTCTTCTCCTCACCAGGTATGACCCGTTTCATCATCCTCCCCTCACCCTCTTCTATATCTCTCTAGAGGTGATGCCCTATGACCTCCTTCCCCAAAAGCTCCCATATTGTGAGCGTGACCCCTTTCTTGAGAAGCTTGCTAACCCATTGAGTTTGAGGACAAACTCAAAACCACCCGGGGAGTATGATGCATATTCCCATATGCATCATTTTTATTTTTATTTTTATTTAAGGTCAACTTCCAAGAAGAAAAGTGTCAAACAAGAGCGTGCATGGGAACTCTCATATTTCCTCTTATTATGCGAGTTCAAGGACTTTAGACAGCATGAAGAAGTCAAAGAAGTTGCAAAACTTTGCCGGAAATTGGCGTTCATACCCGAAGAGGTAGTTCCGCCTTCATCCAGAAATTTCCCGCTTTTTGTGTGCACTTTTGGCCTACCTAAAGTGGTCCCACAACTTGAGGCTCCACATGGTTTTGAATTTTAAGATTTCAGCTTTCAAATAAGCCCAAGTTTGTTTAATTTGGACGTCATTTGATTGGGCAAAATATCACTCAAAGATACGTTATGCTGATCCAGTCCAGTCTGAGATAGGTGCATTGTTTGGGCCATAACTTTCAAACCGCTTATCCAAATTGAGCAAATGAGCCCATTCTGGAAAATAGACTTCCAGGGCTTTCTAACAAGCCCAAGAACGCGTGATTTGGCCGAGTATTCTGGAAGTTATGCTCTGTTGAAGTTGAGGCAGTTGCAAGGATTAATGCTGGAATATGAAGAGTCTTAGGTTACATATATTTGTGTGGCTGATATTGTGCACGTTTTAGATGCTTCTAGATTGATGTAATCAGCTGCAAAAATCCTAGAATATTCCTTGTAACCTCCCCCACCCCCTTTTATGATGTGTCTTTTCATTTTTCTTAGACTTTTCATTAGCTAGTTTTAATTGTTAGGAGTTATTTGAGTCTTTTGATTGTCTTTTGCTGAGTCTATAAAAGGGGAGGGGCATGTGAAGCTAATCATTCAGCATTGTAAGAGATTTCCAAAGTAATACAAGCACCTTTGAGAGTGATTCTCATTTGTGTCTCAAAATTCCTAGTTCTATATCTTGAATTTGGCTCATTCAAGTGGTGTTCTAGGTTCTCTTCTTTTCCAATTGGAGTGATTCCTTGGTTAAGACAAGAGAATTAGCCCAAGATCAAGTCATTGAGTGGCTCCGTGAAGGATTATCTTAATTACAAGGTCTTGTTTATCCTTGTTCTTTTTGTTATTATTCTTCAAACCATCTCAAACTATCTTCCACCATATTCACTTTTCTTTGGTTGATTCTTGTTTAGTTTGAGTTTGAGTTGATTTGGTTCACTTACCACCCACATCTACATCATAGAACACCACTTGAGAGAGCCACTTTTCAAGATATAGAACTAGGGGTTTAAGAGAAGTGAGTGAACAACTCAATTCTGAAACTTGCTTTGTATTTGGTGAATGATCTGATGCCAAACAACTCGGCAATATGGCCTTATATAGAGCTGGTCTTACACTTAAAAAAATACAAGCTCACTTATTGATGGAGGTCCATCCCCTAGCATGATCCATGGCCCACAAGGAAGCCCAAAGAGTCCAAGTTCCACGTCCAAAGTGCAAGAAATCAGCCTAGGCACACAAGAGAACTTTTTTGTAAAAACTGGAATTTCAGGCATGCACAAACCCGGTTTTGTGCACCTAATTTCCTAACCTTCCCAAGGCTGAAACGGGGTTGCAGGAAGCCTAAGTTTAAGTTCAAGATGTGCTCTTTCCATCAAGACCCTCTTGCAAGTCATTTGGAGTTCATTTGATACCTCAAAACCTCAAGCAAAGTCAAGTGCTGCTTCCTAGCGCTGAACTGGACATGGCTGAAACAAGGAGCTGTTTGGTGGCCCATTTCTCCTCCATTTGATCTGAAATTTTTATGGTTTGAAAGTACTTTAAAAATATTATCAAATGGCCATAAAAAACCTCAGCCAAATTACACACATGAGGAGCTATTAACCACCAAAACAAGGCACAAAACACCCTTTTAACCGGATAATGGGCAGATGGGTACAAGGAGAGAAGAGTGAGGTGATTGTTGCTCTAATCTATGCTTAGCCACTTGCAAGAGCCATCATGAAGAGTACTTAGCAGCAAAGAAGCTTCCATTGGCCCCAAAGTCGACACATCATCCTCAAGATTAGCAATGAAAGAGGTGTCAAGTGGAGGATGCATCTATCCTTTTATACTTTGATTTGATCTTTGTATTTTTGCCTAGTTTAGCTTGTAGTGCAACCTAAGGCCTATGTTTTTACTTGAAAGCTTTGTATTAAACCCCCCAAGACCCTTTGGCCGGCCACTCAAGCATTTGTATGAAATGAAGTTGAGCTTTGCTCCTTTGAACTCTCAAACTCTCTTTTAGCTTATCTCTTCCTTTGGTCGGGTTGAGTGGTGATCTAGCAAGAGTCTTAACTCCTTCTTGGTGGTGTTTCTGTATCCAAGGGGTGGTTAAGGGCCCTAACATCTTTCCTTGGTGGTGTTTCTATATCCAAGGTCGGTGTTAGTTCCGGTTGCTTATCCAAGTCTAAGGTGAGTTTGTGGTTTCAAAGTTGCCTTGAACTTCTAGCACTTTTCTTACAATTTTCCCATCCTCTTGGCTTCCCCTTGAGGATACATCACTTATGAAAAGACACAAATGAAAATACAAGTAAAGGGGAATGACTAGGGAAGAAACATTGCACTCGGTTGAGAACCATGAACCCGGCTTGTGTCTCTTGAACGAAATGAACCTAGCAGCCTTGGAGATACATGTTCCCACTTGAAAAGACACGTCCCAGTCATGATAGAAAGAAGGAATGTAGCTCAGAGGAAGATACATGCAGCAAAGGCCGTGAAGATGCATGGTTCACGCGTTTTGCATTGAATGCGTTCACACCTGCAGCAAGGCCAGATTCATTTCGGCATAACTTTCTGGTTTGTGATCCAAATTCGGTGATTCTTGATTCCTTGAAAAGCTTGAAGAGTCTAGTTTCTAAGAGAGGTGGTTTCACTAGATTTGGATTAGCCGTTTGAAAGTTATGGGCCGAAAAGTGCAGACTATCCAAACTGGACTGGATTTCGGCACTTTATTTTGTGGGCTAAAGATGACCAACCAAATGGACTCCAAATAATGCGTGGTTGGTCTTTTTGGAAAGCTTATTCTTTAAGCTTGAATAAGGGGGAGGCCTTCATGAGAATTGCCATTATTTCTTGCTGCAACAGACTTACAAAACCGAACATGCGTTCGGTCGAACCGGGCATGAAAAGGGGGCTGTGATTTAAGGCATTCCAGACCATGGTTGCAATCTCCTTGGCCTCCTTGGCCTTCTTCTAACCTTCCTTAACTTCTCCAAATGCATTAGGGTTTTGGGCATGATGGTCTCCATTATTGAAATGCAAGGTACTCTTGATCCCCATTTGGAAAATCCGTTTGGAAAAGGCACTTTAAAGTTCAAATAAAACTCCATAAAGTGTCTTTTGTCATGAAATTCAAATATTGGAACCAAAGAGGAGCCTTGCGATGCGTGAGCTTGTTTGAAACTTACCTCCCTTAAAGTTGAGTTTAAAGAATGAAAATGATCCCCTTGAAAATATAGGTCAATCCCTCTCTCTTCGAAAAGAATTGTTCTCAATTCTTGTTGTGAATAAGGGCATTCTTCTTGACTCAAGAGTTCCTCAATTCCTTCAACAATCCCACATAGCTCCAAATCGGACATTTGGAGTTCTTCAATTTCAAGCTCATCAAATCTTGGAGGTAGGTCACAATTCACCTCATGGTTTTCATGACATCCTTCTTTAAAGATCAAGGGTTCTCCATGTTCGCCTTCCTTATCTATCCCTCTTGGTTGTCCCTCACTTGTGTTTCCCATTTATCCCCCCATGGTTATAAGTTCGGCTAGTTCAGGTTCTAATTGTGGGAATAATGGAACAATGAAATTGTTATAACAAGGATCAAAGTGAGCAACACATGCTATTCCCTTATGTAAATGGTGATCTAGCACAAGTGGCGAAGGACATGAATAGTCTTCTTGTCCCTCAAGTTCAAAGGTCTCATCATCACCACAGTCATCAAAAATAGGAGTTAGGTCAACTAGGCTTGAAGCTTCCTCCCCAAGGATCTTTTCATCTTTGTTGGGGTTAGGTTTCTCCAAACAAAGGAAGGAAGTCGAGTTAGAGTACAAGCACTCATGGGACTCCCCTTGTTGAAAGGGATGTCTTTAGAAGAGGAATTAAAGCCATTTCCCTCAAAGGTAAGAAAAAGATGCTTGTCTAAGTAAGAGGTTGGAGCAAAAGCATACTTTAGTTTACCTCTCAACTTATCCCATGTTCTGATCTTACTTTTTCCTCTCTTCTTCCTCCGATACTTGTACTTTTCCCACCATTCAAGTGCATAGCCTCAGAGCTCCTTGATAACCACCTTAAACTTCTCGTGCTCTTCAAGGTTGTAGCAAGTGAAGACTTGTTCCACTTTGGAAATCCAGTAAGGAAATTCTTCCTTTCGGCCACAAAACTTTGGAGTTTCAAGGCTGGCCAACTCCTTTGCAATCACAACAACATCTTTCCTTAAGTTTTCAAAAGAAATCAAGGTGGATGAATGCTTAAGTGATGAGGACCATCCAACCAAACCTCCCAAAACCATTACCAATGATCCATCCCCTGCTAGGGAGTCCAAGGAGGCCAAAGAAGTTCATGCCTTAGTCAGAAATCACGTGCACAAAGAAGAAAGTGAACTGCCCAGTTCATACCGACTCTGGCCCGGTTTTGTTTCTCTGTTGGAGCAAAATGTAGAAGGGGAAATGATGGGGACCATCAAGCATAAGCTCCTAGCACGCAACCAGCAAGCCCACACATCCATTCTAACCCCAAGGAAGTCAAGAACGTTCATGCATTGGTCAAGAACACCTTGAAACACACGGACAGAACCTGGGCAGATTCGACCGAAAATTGGCCCGGTTTTGTGCACCTTTTGGGACTTGAAGGTGAGGGGATGATTGATTGCTTTGCCCCCTCTCTTTAAGTTTACGATGTTAGGAATCCAATAAAACAAGTTGTAAGGGATTTGAAGGTCATTTGGCTCGTCAAACAGCAAGTTGTTTCCAACCGTGCAGTCCAGACGGCAATCCAGCACTGTCCGAAACAAGGAGGAATTTGGACCACCAACTCAACTCCATTCTTTCTGAAATTTTACAGCATGGAAGGGGACATAAATATTTATCAGGTCATGGGTTCAAATCCCATTCAAAACACCCCCTTGTGTTGGTTTTATCCAGCCAAAAGGACAAGAAAAACAATCCTTTACCCGGTCCTTCACTAGCCGGTACAAGGGGCTGATTTTCCTTTGGTTCTTGCTTGCCCACTTGCTGAATGACTCATTTTGCTGCACTCTAGGATCCTTGTAAGCTTGACACCTCAGTTAGGAGGCATCATAAGCCCTAATGAGGTAGATTAAGCTAGGTAGTGAGGTGTTTAGCTAGCATTGGCTGATTGGATGTGTTACTCTTCCCCACATGTACTAAGCTTTGTTTTTGCTGCATGGGAGGGGTGGGGAACTCGGCCAAGCAAGGGTAAAACTAGATTGGCCTTTCATTTTGGAAGCAACTTTGAATGCATGAGCTTGTGAGTTCTCAAAACTCTCTCCACAAAATTCCTAGTGTTATATCTTGAGCTTGGCAACTCAAGTGGGTCTCTAGGTCTCTTTCTCTCAACTAGAAGGTGATTAAATTCTGTAACTAGTTGATACAAAGAGATTGTGATGGAAGGTTGTAAGAGAAGAAACCAACTCACAACTTGCCTCAAAGTGGAATCCAAAACAAGAAGAAGGGTAAAAACAGCAAGGGAGAGGAGAATCAAGAGTTTGGATAGTCAAGTGACCTTTGCAAGGGATAATCCGAGGAGCCACCCTTGGAGAACGCTTGGGCAATCTCTTTGTATCAACTAGTTACAGAATTTAATCACCTTCTAGTTGAGAGAAAGAGACCTAGAGATCCACTTGAGTTGCCAAGCTCAAGATATAACACTAGGAGTTTTTGTAGAGAGAGTTTGAGAACTCACAAATTCATTCATTCAAAGTTGGTTTACAAAATGAGAAGCCATCTGATTTTATGCTAGGATGGCCGAGTCTCCTCCCCCTTCCCATGCAGCAAAAACAAGGCCAAGTACATTTGCGAGAGGGGAAACACATTACATCCATCACTCACCTAGCTTAACACCTCACCGCTAGCTTAATCTACTTCATTAGGGGCCATGATGCCTCCTAAATGATGTGTCAAGCTTACAATGGTTCTAAAATGCAGCAAAAGCAATCAACTCAGCAAGTGGATGAAGCAAAACCCAAGAAATCAGCCCACTTGTGCCGGCTAGGAAGAAATCGGTTAAAGGGGTGTTTTGCTTGTCCTTTTGGCTGGGTAAAACCAACACAAGGGGGTGCTTTGGATGGGATTTGAACCCTTGACTTGATAAATATTTATGTCCCCTTTCATGATGTAAAATTTGACAAAAGTTGGAGTTGAGGAAGTCCACCAATTAGGGCCTTATTTCGGACTGTGCTGGATTGCGCCCTGCAGTGCGCTGTCTCAGGTTTTGGCTTGGTTGACTGACCACATGGACTCCAAATGCTTTGCAAAAGGTCTTGTTGGAAAGCTAAGATCTTAAGCTTTAAGGGGGTGGTGCGTGCAGGAAATTTCCCCTCTATATTTTGCTCCAACAGCGACACAAAACCGGGCCAGAAACTGAACGAACTGGACAGTGCATCTTCTGCTGTGTACATGAGTTTTCTGACCAAGGCATGAACTTCTTTGGCCTCCTTGGGGGTTGAATGGGTGTGAGGGTTTGCTGAATGTGTGGATGAAGCTTGGGCACGATGGTCCCCATCATCCTTTGAAATGGATGGTTCTTGTGATCCCCATTTGGAAAACCCCTTCGGATAAGGCACTTTGAAGTTCAAATAAAACTCCATAAAGTGTCTTTTGTCATGAAATTCGAAAAGTGGACCTGAAGAAGGGCTTTGCCATGTGTAAATTTGTTTGGAGGTTTTCTCCCATGAAGTCGAGTAGGAAGAATGGGAATGACCTCCTTGAAAATATACATCAAACCCTCTCTCTTCGAAAAGAATTGTCCTCAATTCTTGTTGTGAATGAGGGCATTCTTCTTGTCTCAAGAGTTCCTCAATTTCATCCACAACCTCACATGGCTCCAAATCGGACACTTGGGGTTCTTCAACTTCAAGCTTATCCAACTTTGGAGGTGAGTTAACTAGGCTTGTAACTTCCTCCCCAAGGATCTTTTCATCCTTGTTGGTGTTAGGGGTCTCCAAACAAAGGAAGGGAGTAGAATTATGGATGCAAGCACTCATGGGACGCCCCTTGTTGAGAGGAATGTCTTTAGAAAAGAAATTAAGGCCTTTTCCCGCAAAGGGAGGAAAAAGATGCGTGTGCAAGTAAGAGGTTGGAGCAAAAGCACACTCTAGTTTACCCCTCAACTTATCCCAAGTTTTGATCTTACTTTTCCCTCTCTTCTTCCTCTTATACTTGTACTTTTCCCACCATTCAAGTGCATAGCCTCGGAGTTTCTTACTAACCACCTTAAACTTCTCGTGCTCTTCAAGATTGTGGCGAGTGAAGACTTGCTCCACCTTGGAAATCCAGTGAGGGAATTCTTCCTTTTGGCCATGGAACTTTGGAGTTTCAAGGCTGGCCAACTCTTTTGCAATCAAGGCAGTCTTTTTCCTCAAGTTTTCAAACGAGTTCATGATGGATGAATGCTTAAGGGTTTGTTTAGGTTAAGGGAAGAAGCAGGATTGTAGTAGAGTAGGCAGTGTGGTGTTTCGGGGTTGGAAGCAAGGAGCACGGTCGTGCTTTAAGGCACGGTGTAACTGTGCTGAGCTGCGGGAATGGGGGTGCTACAAGTTAGGGGTGGCACGGTCGTGCGGGTGTGGCACGGTGTGCCCGTGCTGAATCTCTGGTTAGGCACGGCTGCAAATTTCGTGGTGGAGTGTTTGGGTTGTTTTGTGAGTTTGGTGTTTGGACGTGTTTGGGCAAAGGGTGCTTGGCCAAGAAAGATAGCCTAAGCTCTGATACCAATTTGATGGAAGGTTGTAAGAAGAAGAAACCAACTCACAACTTGCCTCAAAGTGGAATCTAAAACAAGAAGAAGGAAAACAGCAAGGGAGAGGAGAAATCAAGAGTTTGGATAGTCAAGTGACCTTGCAAGGGATAATCCGAGGAGCCACCATTGGAGAACACTTGGGCAATCTCTTTGTATCAACTAGTTATAGAATTTAATCACCTTCTAGTTAAGAGAAAGAGACCTAGAGACCCACTTGAGTTGCCAAGCTCAAGATATAACACTAGGAGTTTTTGTAGAGAGAGTTTGGGAACTCACAAATTCATTCATTCAAAGTTGGTTTACAAAATGAGAAGCCATCTGATTTTATGGTAGGATGGCCGAGTCTCCTCCCCCTTCCCATGCAGCAAAAACAAGGCCAAGTACATTTGGGAGAGGGGAAACACATTAACATCCATCACTCACCTAGCTTAACACCTCACCACTAGCTTAATCTACTTCATTAGGGGCCATGATGCCTCCTAAATGATGTGTCAAGCTTACAATGGTTCTAAAATCAGCAAAAGCAATCAACTCAGCAAGTGGATGAAGCAAAACCCAAGAAATCAGCCCACTTGTACCGGCTAGGAAGAAACCGGTTAAAGGGGTGTTTCTCTTGTCCTTTCGGCTGGTTAATACCAACACAAGGGGGTGCTTTGGATGGGATTTGAACCCATGATCTGATAAATATTTATGTCCCCTTTCATGCTGTAAAGTTTGACAAAAGTTGGAGTTGAGGAAGTACACCAATTAGGGCCTTATTTCGGACTGTGCTGGATTGCGCCCTGCAGTGCGCTGTCTCAGGTTTTGGCTTGGTTGACTGACCAAATGGACTCCAAATGCCTTGCAAAAGGTCTTGTTGGAAAGCTAAGATCTTAAGATTTAAGGGGGTGGTGCGTGCAGGAAATTTCCCCCTCTATATTTTGCTCCAACAGCGACACAAAACCAGGCCAGAAACTGGACGAACTGGACAGTGCATCTTCTGCTGTGCACATGAGTTTTCTGACCAAGGCATGAACTTCTTTGGCCTCCTTGGGGGTTGAATGGGTGTGAGGGTTTGCTAAATGTGTGGATGAAGCTTGGGCACGATGGTCCCCATCATCCTTTGAAATGGATGGTACTTGTGATCCCCATTTGGAAAACCCCTTCGGATAAGGCACTTTGAAGTTCAAATAAAACTCTATAAAGTGCCTTTTGTCATGAAACTCAAATTGTGGGACCAAAGAAAAGCCTTGCCATGCTTGAATTTGTATGGAGCTTACCTCCCATGAAGTTGAGTTGAAAGAATAAAAATGAGGCCCTTGAAAATATACATCAGATTGCCCAAGTGTTCTCCAAGGGTGGCTCCTAGGATTATCCCTTGCAAGGTCACTTGACTATCCAAACTCTTGATTTCTCCTCTCCATTTTCAGTTTTCCTTCTTCTTCTTTCCGTGTTCTACCTTGAATCAAGTTTGTGAGTTTGTTCTTGTCTTTGCAAGCTTCCATCAACTTGGTATCAGAGCATAGGCTACTCTCTTGGCCAAGCTTCCCTTGCCCAAACACACCCCAAAACACGAACTCACAAAACAGCCCAAACACTCACCCATAAAATTTTCCAGCCGTGTCCAACCAGAGAAGCAGCATGGTCACACCATGCCACCCCAGCACGACCGTGCCTCCATTTACCTGCAGCACTCCCATTCCAGCACATCAGCACGATCACACCGTGCCACAGAGCACGACCGTGCCTACCCCTTTTCGTCCCAAAACACCTAATTCCCACCACAAAGTGATGGACGCTTGCAAAGACAAGAACAAGCTCACAACTTGCTTCAAAGTAGAACACGGAATGAAGAAGGACGGAAACCGAAAATGTAGAGGAGAAACCAAGAGTTTGGATAGTCAAGTGACCTTGCAAGGGATAATCCTAGGAGCCACCCTTGGAGAACACTTGGGCAATCTCTTTGTATCAACTAGTTACAGAATTTAATCACCTTTTAGTTGAGAGAAAGAGACCTAGAGACCCACTTGAGTTGCCAAGCTCAAGATATAACACTAGGAATTTTGTGGAGAGAGTTTTGAGAACTCACAAGCTCATGCATTCAAAGTTGTGTTCAAAATGAAAGGCCAATCTGGTTTTACCCTTGCTTGGTCGAGTTCCCCACCCCTCCCATGCAGCAAAAACAAAGCTTAGTCCAGTTGGGGTAGAGTTACACATCAAATCATCCATTGCTAGCTAAACACCTCACTACCTAGCTTAAGCTGCCTCATTAGGGGTTATAATGCCTCCCAAATGAGGTGTCAAGCTTACAAGGATCCTAGAGTGCAGCAAAATGAGTCATTCAGCAAGTGGGCAAGCAAGAAACTAAGGAAAATCAGCCCCTTGTACCGGCTAGTGAAGAATCGGGTAAAGGGGTATTTTTCTTGTCCTTTTGGCTAGATAAAACCAACACAAGGGGGTGCTTTGAATGGGATTTGAACCCTTGAATTGATAAATATTTATGTCCCCTTTCAAGCTGTAAAATTTCAGAAAGAATGGAATTGAGTTGGTGGTCCAAACTCCTCCTTGTTTCGGACAGTGCTGGATTGCCGCCTGGACTGCACAGTTGCAAACAACTTGCTGTTTGACTAACCAAATGACCTCAAAATCCCTTGCAACTTGTTTTATTGGATTCCTAACATCTTAAACTTAAAGAGAGGGGGAAAAGCAGTCAATCATCCCCTCACCTTCAAGTCCCAAAAGGTGCACAAAACCGGGCCAAGTTCCAGTTGAATCTGCCCAGGTTCTGTCCGTGTGCTCCAAAATGTTCTTGACCAATGCATGAATGTTCTTGACTTCCTTGGGGCTCGAATGGATGTGTGGGCTTGCTGGTTGCATGCTTGAAGCTTGGGCTTGATGGTCCCCATCATTCTCCCCGGCTTGGTTGGAGTTTGACCTCAAACTCGGCAACTCTTCATCTTCATCATAGTATGGGCTCAAATCAGCCACATTCAAGGTGGCGGATACCCCATAATCACCGGGAAGGTTAACTTTGTAAGCATTTGGGCCAATCTTCTCAAGGATTTCAAAAGGCCCATCCGATCTTGGCATTAGCTTTGATTTCCTTTTGCTTGGAAATCTCTCTTTCCTCAAATGGACCCATACTAGGTCCCCGGGCTGAAAATGAGCTTCTCTCCTCTTCTTGTTGGCAAAAGACTTGGCTTGCTCATTGAACCTTTCAATCCTTTCCCTCTCCTTGGCATGGAGCTCTTGAATTTCCTTTGCCCTCTTCTCGGCCTCCCAACTAAATTTGGTGGGATTAGAGATGGGGACAAGGTCAAGGGGAGTCCGTCGGTTGCTCCCATACACAATTTGGAAGGGTGAGAGGCCCGTAGCCATGCTTGGAGTGCGGTTGAAAGCAAATTCCGCATGACAAAGCAACTCATCCCAACTTTTGATGTTCCCTTTGACCAAAACTCAAAGTAAGGTGCCCAAGGTGCGGTTTGTTACCTCGGTTTGGCCATCTGTTTGGGGGTGGCAAGAAGTGCTAAACTTGAGATGGGTGCCAAGTTTTCTCCATAGTGTAAGCCAAAAATGGCTCAAGAACTTAGTGTCTAAATCGGACACCATGCTTTTAGGAATGCCATGCAACCTCACATGATATAGTCCCCATGGATGCTTGCCATATATTATTGGGTATACCATGGCTTTTTGATAGAAGTGTCATCCATGATGGCCGGATGAACACTTACTCTTTTCTCAAGGACCGTAAGAAAATCACTCTTACCCCTCTCAAAAGTCCTCCCCCCTCTAAGCCAAAAGACAATCCTCATTTGGAAGTCTTCTTTACTACTCTTCTCAAATCTGAGCACCATGAGTATGAGTCTTTTAAAGACTTGATACTTTTACAAGAAGAGTCTAAGCCACCATCTCCCCCACATCCACTACTCACCCCTCTCCTACAAGCCTATCACCATGTTTTTCCACAAGAAATTCCACATGGCCTTACCCCTCCAAGATCTATCCAACACAAGATAGACCTCGTTCCCGGATCCGTACTTCCAAACAAGCCGGCATACCGGATGGCTCCAAGCGAAACACAAGAAATCCAAAGACAAGTGGATGATCTCTTGTCCAAGGGTTTAATTCGGGAAAGTCTAAGCCCATGTGCCGTGCCCGCCGTCCTTGTTCCTAAGAAGGATGGTAGCATGCGTATGTGTGTTGATAGCCGGGCGATAAACAAGATCACTATCAAGTACCGGTATCCTATTCCCCGATTGGAAGATCTACTGGATGAATTACACGGAGCCGCTATCTTTTCTAAGATTGATCTTAGAAGTGGCTATTATCAGATTCGCATTTTTGAAGGTGATGAATGAAAAACCGCCTTTAAGACTAAAGGAGGTTTATATGAGTGGCTTGTAATGCCATTCGGGCTTACTAATGCCCCGAGCACTTTTATGAGACTCATGAACCAAGTTCTCAAGCCCCTTATTGGAACTTGTGTTGTTGTTTACTTTGATGATATCTTTGGTCTATAGCAAGACCGAGGAGGAGCATGCCAAGCATTTGCAACAAGTTTTGGAGATTCTTTCACGAGAACAACTTTATGGCAATATGGAGAAATGCTTTTTCTTCACTCCTCAAGTGGTATTCTTGGGGTTCATTGTTTCCGCCCAAGGCCTCCAAGTTGATGATAGCAAGATCAAGGCTATTCAAGAGTGGCCAACTCCTACATCCATCACTCAAGTAAGGAGTTTTCATGGCCTAGCCTCATTCTACCGGAGGTTCATTAGAAATTTCAGCACAACCACTTGTGAGGCATCAAAGGTGGTGTGACACGCCACAAAGTGAGCCATCTTTGAGAATCTATCCACCACCACCATGATGGAATCCTTGTGCCTTTGAGTTCTTGGTAGCCCCATGATAAAATCCAAACTAACATCCTCCCAAGGTCCTTGGGGAACCGGTAGAGGTGTGTAGAGACCTTGAGGCCGGATGTGATCTTTGGCAAGTTGGCAAGTAGAGCATCTTTTGATGAAGTGCTCCACATCTCTTGACATTTTGGGCCAAAAGTAGTGCTCCTTGAGCATGGAGCACGTCTTCTCAACTCCAAAGTGGCCAGCAAGAGCTCCTCCATGGAGTTCTTGAATCAATAGCTCTCTAAACCCACATTTAGGAATGCATAATCGATTCCCTTTGAAAAGGAAACCATTCACCAAGTGGTAGGAACCGTGGGCATGGCTAGAACAATTTTCAAGGATAACCTTGAAGTCTTCATCTTGAGCATACATATCCTTGATGCACTTAAATCCAAGTACCTTGGATTCAAGAGTAGAGAGCAAGAGATACCTCCTAGAAAGTGCATCGGCCCCTTTGTTCATTTGGCCGGATTTGTGGTGGATCACAAAGTGGAAGGATTGCATGAACGCTACCCACTTGGCATGTCGTGGATTGAGCTTATGTTGTCCTTGGATGTACTTCAAAGCTTGATGATCCGTGTGGAGAATGAACTCTCCTCCAACCAAGTAATGCCGCCAATGTTCTAGTGCCCTCACAATGGCATAGAACTCCTTGTCATATGTAGAGTACTTCCTTTTGGCATCATTTAACTTCTCACTAAAATAAGCAATGGGCCTCTTTTCTTGTGACAACACGGCCCCAACGCCAACCCCGGAAGCGTCACACTCTACTTCAAAAACTTTGGAAAAGCTAGGTAGTGCAAGAATGGGTACACCAGTGAGCCTTCCCTTGATCTCTTCAAAGGCGTGTTGGGCTTGCTCACTCCACACAAATTGCTTGGCTTTGAGGACCTCGGTCATGGGTGCCATGATGGAGCTAAAATTGCTCACAAATCTCCTATAGAAGGAGGCCAAGCCATGGAAACTTAAAACTTGTTGTATGGAGGTAGGAGTAGGCCACTCACGGATGGCCTTGATCTTCTCTTCATCCACTTGGATGCCATTGGCCGAAACAACATACCCCAAAAACTTCACTTGGGGAGAGAAGAAATGGCACTTTTCAAAGTTGCCATAAAGTTGTTCTTGAGCCAAGACACTCAAGACCTCATGCAAGTGTTTGGAATGCTCTTCTTCTCCACGGCTATACACTAAAATGTCGTCAAAGTACACAACAACATATCTCCCAATGAATGGCTTAAGAACTTGGCTCATAAGCCTCATGAATGTGCTTGGTGCATTTGTCAAACCGAAGGGCATGACAAGCCACTCATAGAGACCACCCTTGGTTTTGAAAGCCATTTTCCATTCATCCCCTTCAAAAATCCAGATTTGATAGTAGCCACTCCTAAGATCAATTTTGGAGAAGATAGTGGCTCCATGAAGCTCATCAAGTAAATCTTCCAACCTTGGGATAGGGTACCGGTACTTGATGGTGATCTTGTTGATAGCCCTACTATCAACACACATTCTCATACTCCCATCTTTCTTGGGCACAAGTAGAGCCAGGACGGCACATGGGCTCAAACTCTCACGGATTAAGCCCTTGGATAGGAGCTCATTCACTTGCCTTTGAACCTCTTGTGTTTCTTGGGGGTTCATGCGGTAGGCCGGCTTGTTTGGGAGTGTGGCACCGGGGATAAGATCAATTTTGTGTTGGATAGATCTTTGGGGGGTAGACTGTGGGGTATTTCTTGTGGAAAGATATGGGAAAAGGCTTTTATGAGGGGTGTAAGTAAAGGATGGGAAGGTTCCTTTACCTTGGCCGGTTCTTGGCCTAAGAGAATCCACTCTTTGAAGTCTTCAAATTCATGGAGTTGAGAGTGGAGTAAGGTGGTGAAAAAGACATCCAACTTGGGATTATCTTGGGGGTTCTTTTGTGGGCTAGGTTTGAGGGGAGTGAGGGTGATTTTCTTGTGATCTTTGGAGAAGGTATAGGTGTTCAAGCGGATCATGCATAACCCTCCTATCAAATAGCCATGGTCGGCCCAAGAGGACACGACAAGCGTCCATGGGCACAATATCACACCAAATTTCATCTTTGTAGGTTCTACCAATGGAAAAGGAAAGTAAACACCGAGTGGTGATTTGCAAACCCTTACCTTGGTTGAGCCATTGGATTGTGTAAGGATTTGGATGAGGTGTGACCGGGATCTTGAGTTTGTCCACCATGGTTTTAGAAGCCACATTAGCACAACTTCCATCGTCAATAATGAGAGAGCACACTTTCCCACTCATGGTGCATCGAGTGTGGAAAATGCTTTCCCTTTGTTCCATTTCTTCATGAGAAGCGAGCCCACTCAAGGCCCTTCTAATGACTAAGAGCTCTCCTTCATCCGGACCCTCTTCAACCTCCTCTATAACTTCATTCAAGTACACCCCTTTCTCTTCTTCCTCCTTCTCTTTCTCACCTTCTAGCTCCTCTAGGGAAGCTTGATATTCGGCTAGAGAAACCATTCTCTTGTTTGGACACTCGGAAGCATAATGTCCAAGGCCTTGGCAACGAAAACACCGGACCTTGCTGATGCATATTTCCATATGCATCATTTTTATTCAAGACCAATTTCAAAGAAGAAAAGGGTCAAAGAAGATCATGCTTGGAAGTGTGCTTATTTGGTCTTATAAAGTGAGTTCAAAGACTCACGACACTATGAAGAGGTCAAAAAGAGGTTAAGCTTTGCTAGAAATTTGGAGCTGAATTCATCCCTGTGGAACCCGATTTTTTGTGACCACTTTTGGACAAGCTCAAGTGGACCCACAACTTGAGGCTCCACATGGTTTTGAAGTTTAAGATTTCAGCTTTCAAATAAGTCCAAGTTTGTTTAATTTGGACATCATTTGATTGGGCAAAATATCACTCAAAGATACGTTTTGCTGATCCAGTCCAGTCTGAGATAGGTGCATTGTTTGGGCCATAACTTTCAAACCGCTTATCCAAATTGAGCAAATGAGCCCATTCTGGAAAATAGACGTCCAGGGCTTTCTAACAAGCCCAAGAACGCGTGATTTGGCCGCGTATTCTGGAAGTTATGCTCTGTTGAAGTTGAGGCAGTTGCAAGGATTAATGCTGGGAATATGAAGAGTCTTAGGTTAAATATATTTGTGTGGCTGATATTGTGCACGTTTTAGATGCTTCTAGATTGATGTAATCAGCTGCAAAAATCCTAGAATATTCCTTGTAACCTCCCCCACCCCCTGTTATGATGTGTCTTTTCATTTTTCTTAGACTTTTCATTAGCTAGTTTTAATTGTTAGGAGTTATTTGAGTCTTTTGATTGTCTTTTGCTGAGTCTATAAAAGGGGAGGGGCATGTGAAGCTAATCATTCAGCATGGTAAGAGATTTCCAAAGTAATACAAGCACCTTTGAGAGTGATTCTCATTTGTGTCTCAAAATTCCTAGTTTCTATATCTTGAATTTGGCTCATTCAAGTGGTGTTCTAGGTTCTCTTCCTTTTCCAATTGGAGTGATTCCTTGGTTAAGACAAGAGAATTAGCCCAAGACTAAGTCATTGAGTGGCTCCGTGAAGGATTATCTTAATTACAAGGTCTTGTTTATCCTTGTTCTTTTTGTTATTATTCTTCAAACCATCTCAAACTATTTTCCACCATATTCACTTTTCTTTGGTTGATTCTTGTTTAGTTTGAGTTTGAGTTGATTTGGTTCACTTACCACCCACATCTACATCAATTGGTATCAGAGCCAAGGCTTTTAAGTGACCCACATCATACCCAAACACATCCCAAAAGCCAAAATACAAAAAAAAAAAAAGAGGCACAAACCGGCAATCCGAAGTCTTGAAGACCAGAGAAGCAGCACGGTGCCCCCGTGCCACAACACACGACCGTGCCATATTCTTTTTCCAGGAATCTTCAAGTCGAGACGGGGCACGGTGCCCCCGTGCCGCCAAGCACGACTGTGCCACTCTACTTTTCTGCATTTTCTTCAGCCGAAGCATAGCACGGCCTGACCGTGCCCCCTTGCACGACCGTGCCACTTTCCCTGCTGCATTTTCTTCCTTCAACGCATCTCCAACATGTCTACAAAGTCCACAAGAAGCGACCAAGCACGTGTGGAAGAGTTAGAAGCACAACTCACTTATCTTCGAACTCAACTTGGGCAACTTTTGGAGGAGAAAAGAAGGTGGGGTCATAGCCCCACTCCCTCTCATCCTCATGAACCGGGGGTTGAATCTGAAGAGGAAGTCCATCACTCCCATGCCAATTCAAGTGATGAGGAACCCCCAAGGAGACGAAGGCAAGGAGGAAATATTGGTGGTGTCCGAATTGACATCCCCGAATTTGAAGACCAACTTGATCCGGACTTATTTCTCGATTGGTTGCACACCATTGAGAGGATCTTTGAATATGAGGACATCCCGGAAGACAAGAAGGTAAAACTTGTAGCCCTTAAACTCAGAAAATATGCTTCAATCTGGTGGGCTAACCTTGGAGCGAAAAGAGCAAGAAACGGGAAAGGGAAAATCAGAACTTGGGCCAAAATAAAAGAAAAACTCAAGGCCAAGTTTCTTCCCTCTCACTATGTGCAAGACAATTATCTTAAGCTCCATCGACTCAAGCAAGGATCCAAGAGTGTGGAAGAATACACTCGGGAGTTTGAACAACTCCTACTCAAATGCGATTTGAGAGAAGACGACTCACAAACCTTGGTAAGATACTTGGCCGGTCTTGATGAGTCCATTGCTCATGTAATTGAGTTGCAACCCTATTCATCCCTAGATGACTTGAGTTCTCTAGCCTATAAGGTAGAGCAACAAAAGAAATCTAAGGAAAAGAGCATCTTTTCCAAGACTCCTTCCCGTCCTTTTCTCAAGAATCACCTTACTTTCCCCCACAAATTCAAACCCCCTCACCCGCCAAAAGTGTCCCTCCCATCACCCCTCCACCTCCCACAAAAGTGCCCTCACGGCCAAAAGACCAGGTTCGTTGTTTTCGTTGTCAAGGTATGGGACATTTTGCATCTGAGTGTCCTAACAAGAAGATTGTTTCCCTCGCTGAGTACCAAGCTTCTTTTGAGGAGCATGACCATGAAGAAGAGGGAAGTTTGGAAGAAGTTGAAGAAGGCCCCGATGAAGGAGAGTTGCTTGTTATCCGCCGGGCCTTGAGTGGAATTGCCACTCAAAAGGACATGGAGCAAAGAGAAGCCATTTTTCACACCAGGTGTACCGTAGGAAACAAGGTTTGTTCCCTTATCATTGATGGAGGTAGTTGTGCTAACGTTGCCTCAAAGACTATGGTGGACAAAATCAAGCTGCAAGTCTCTCCTCGTCCAAATCCCTACACCATACAATGGTTGAATCAAGGCAAAGGTTTGCAAATTACTCACCGTTGTCTTGTTTCTTTTTCAATTGGGAAAAACTATAAGGATGAGATATTGTGTGACATTCTTCCTATGGATGCAAGCCATATATTGTTGGGTAGACCATGGATGTTTGATCGCCATGTAATTCATCATGGGCGCCTCAACACCTACTCCTTTATTAAGGATGAGAAGAAAATCACCTTGACCCCCATTCCATCGTGCCAAAGCCCCAAGCCACAAAAGGACCGACAAGCCTTAACCCTCATTCATCCTTCCCAAACCCTTGCCCCAAAAGAAGATTTCCCACTTCCGCCTCTTCTCCTCACCAGGTATGACCCGTTTTATCATCCTCCCCTCACCCTCTTCTATATCTCTCTAGAGGTGATGCCCTGTGACCTCCTTCCCCAAAAACTCCCATATTGTGAGCGTGACCCCTTTCTTGAGAGGCTTGCTAACCCTTTGAGTTTGAGGACAAACTCAAAACCACCCGGGGAGTATGATGCATATTTCCATATGCATCATTTTTATTCAAGTCCAATTTCAAAGAAGAAAAGGGTCAAAGAAGATCATGCTTGAAAGTGTGCTTATTTGGTCTTATTAAGTGAGTTCAAAGACTCACGACACTATGAAGAGGTCAAAAAGAGGTTAAGCTTTGCTAGAAATTTGGCGCTGAATTCATCCCTGCGGAACCCGATTTTTTGGGACCACTTTTGGACAAGCTCAAGTGGACCCACAACTTGAGGCTCCACATGGTTTTGAAGTTTAAGATTTCAGCTTTCAAATAAGCCCAAGTTTGTTTAATTTGGACATCATTAGATTGGGCAAAATATCACTCAAAGATACGTTATGCTGATCCAGTTCAGTCTGAGATAGGTGCATTGTTTGGGCCATAACTTTCAAACCGCTTATCCAAATTGAGCAAATGAGCCCATTCTGGAAAATAGACTTCCAGGCTTTCTAACAAGCCCAAGAACGCGTGATTTGGCCGAGTATTCTGGAAGTTATGCTCTGTTGAAGTTGAGGTAGTTGCAAGGATTAATTCTGGGAATATGAAGAGTCTTCGGTTACATGTGATTGTGTGGCTGACATTGTGCACGTTTTGGAGCCTTCTAGATTGATGTAATCAGCTGCAAAAATCCTAGAATATTCCTTGTAACCTCCCCCACCCCCTTTTATGATGTGTCTTTTCATTTTTCTTAGACTTTGCATTAGCTAGTTTTTAATTGTTAGGAGTTATTTGAGTCTTTTGATTGTCTTTTGCTGAGTCTATAAAGGGGAGGGGCATGTGAAGCTAATCATTCAGCATTGTAAGAGATTTCCAAAGTAATACAAGCACCTTTGAGAGTGATTCTCATTTTGTGTCTCAAAATTCCTAGTTCTATATCTTGAAGTTGGCTCATTCAAGTGGTGTTCTAGGTTCTCTTCCTTTTCCAATTGGAGTGATTCCTTGGTTAAGACAAGAGAATTAGCCCAAGATCAAGTCATTGAGTGGCTCCGTGAAGGATTATCTTAATTACAAGGTCTTGCTTATCCTTGTTCTTTTTGTTATTATTCTTCAAACCATCTCAAACTATCTTCCACCATATTCACTTTTCTTTGGTTGATTCTTGTTTAGTTTGAGTTTGAGTTGATTTGGTTCACTTACCACCCACATATACATCACTTGCTAGATGGTTTTGGGGGTGGTTGTTTGGAGGGAGTTTGTGGAGTGGTGTTTTGTGGGGGCTTCGGGTTTGGAGAGGGGAAGGATTTTTGAGGAGTGTATGGAGGTTTTTGGAAGCCATAAGGCCGTGGGGTAGGCTTGGAGATGGGATTCTTGCCTTTGAGCTTCTTTTGCATTTCAACCTTGTGGGCTAAAGCACTTAGCTCATCAAGGGAGGTGTAAGGATGTAACTCAACAACATGGGCAATTTGTTCATCAAGGCCACTTAAATAGCGAATCAAGGTTTGGGCATCATCCTCCTTCAAGTCACATTTCAAGAGGAGTTGTTCAAAGTCCCTAGTGTACTCCTCTACACTTTTGGAACCTTGTTTGAGGTGGTGGAGTTTGAGAAAGTTATCTTGAAGATAATGTGGGGGTAAGAATTTGGCGTTTAGTTTGGACTTCATTTGCTCCCAAGCCTTAATCTTACTTTTCCCCTTCCTTACTCTCTTGGACACAACATTAGACCACCAAATAGAGGCATATTTACGAAGTTTCAAAGCCACTAGTTTTACCTTCTTGCCTTCCGGGATGTCTTTGTATTCGAAGACCCGTTCCACGGTTTGCAACCAATCAAGAAAGATGTCCGGGTCAAGTTGGCCTTCAAACTCCGGGATGTCAACTTTGAAATCACCGTAGCTTCGTTCACTATGCCTTCGGTGTCGACGAGGCCATCTACCTTGTTCTTCTTCACTTGAATCACCAAGAGGGTTACTTCCCTCGGAATCATCCGAGTCCCGATGCTTGCTTGAGCTTCTAGAGCTCCAGTGGCTCCGCCTCTTCTCCTCCATGAGTTGGCCAAGTTGCCGTTGAAGGTACTTGAGTTAAGCCTCAAGTTCGACCTTCTCCTTAAGAGCTTGTTCAGCCACTTGAGAAGGGGTAAGGCTAGCGGACATGGTGACTTTGTGGTGGGAATTTGGTGTTTTGGGTCAAAAAGGGGTAGGCACGGTCGTGCTTTGTGGCACGGTGTGACCGTGCTGAGGTGCTGGAATGGGGGTGCTGCCGGTAAATGGAGGCACGGTCGTGCTGGGGTGGCACGGTGTGACCGTGCTGCTTCTCTGGTTGGATACGGCTGGAAAATTTTGTGGGTGAGTGTTTGGGCTGTTTTGTGAGTTTGTGTTTGGGGGTGCGTTTGGGCAAGGGAAGCTTGGCCAAGAGAGTAGCCTAAGCTCTGATACCAAGTTGATGGACGCTTGCAAAGACAAGAACAAACTCACAACTTGCTTCAAAGTAGAACACGGAATGAAGAAGGAGGAAAACTGAAAATGGAGAGGAGAAACCAAGAGTTTGGATAGTCAAGTGACCTTGCAAGGGATAATCCTAGGAGAAACCCTTGGAGAACACTTGGGCAATCTCTTTGTATCAACTAGTTACAGAATTTAATCACCTTCTAGTTGAGAGAAAGAGACCTAGAGATCCACTTGAGTTGCCAAGCTCAAGATATAACACTAGGAATTTTGTGGAGAGAGTTTTGAGAACTCACAAGCTCATGCATTCAAAGTTGTGTTCAAAATGAAAGGCCAATCTGGTTTTACCCTTGCTTGGCCGAGTTCCCCACCCCTCCCATGTAGCAAAAACAAAGCTTAGTACATTTGGGGAAGAGTTACACATCAAATCATCCATTGCTAGCTAAACACCTCACTACCTAGCTTAAGCTACCTCATTAGGGGTTATAATGCCTCCCAAATGAGGTGTCAAGCTTACAAGGATCCTAGAGTGCAGCAAAATGAGTCATTCAGCAAGTGGGCAAGCAAGAAACCAAGGAAAATCAGCCCCTTGTACCGGCTAGTGAAGAACCGGGTAAAGGGGTGTTTTTCTTGTCCTTTTGGCTAGATAAAACCAACACAAGGGGGTGCTTTGAATGGGATTTGAACCCATGACTTGATAAATATTTATGTCCCCTTTCATGCTGTAAAATTTCAGAAAGAATGGAGTTGAGTTGGTAGTCCAAACTCTTCCTTGTTTCGGACAGTGCTGGATTGCCGCCTGGACTGCACAGTTGCAAACAACTTGCTGTTTGACTAACCAAATGACCTCCAAATCCCTTGCAACTTGTTTTATTGGATTCCTAACATCTTAAAATTGAAGAGAGAGGGCAAAGAAGTCAATCATCCCCTCACCTTCAAGTCCCAAAAGGTGCACAAAACCGGGCCAAGTTCCGGTCGAATCTGCCCAGGTTCTGTCCATGTGCTCCAAGGTGTTCTTGACCAATGCATGAACGTTCTTGACTTCCTTAGGGCTAGAATGGATGTGTGGGCTTGCTGGTTGCATGCTTGAAGCTTGGGCTTGATGGTCCCCATAACAAAGTCACCATGTCCGCTAGCCTTACCCCTTCTCAAGTGGCTGAACAAGCTCTTAAGGAGAAGGCCGAACTTGAGGCTCAACTCAAGTACCTTCTACGGCAACTTGGCCAACTCATGGAGGAGAAGAGGCAGAACCAATGGAGTTCTAGAAGCTCAAGCAAGCATAGGGACTCGGATGATTCCGAGGGAAGCAACCCTTTTGGTGATTCAAGTGAAGAAGAACAAGGAAGACGGCCTCGTCGACACCAAAGGCATAGTGAACGAAGCTATGGTGATTTCAAAGTTGACATCCCGGAGTTTGAAAGCCAACTTGATCCGGACATTTTTCTTGATTGGTTGCAAACTGTGGAACGGGTCTTCGAATACAAAGACATCCCGGAAGGCAAGAAGGTAAAATTAGTGGCTTTGAAACTTCGTAAATATGCCTCTATTTGGTGGTCTAATGTTGTGTCCAAGAGAGTAAGGAAGGGGAAAAGTAAGATTAAGACTTGGGAGCAAATGAAGTCCAAACTAAAGGCCAAATTCTTACCCCCACATTATCTTCAAGATAACTTCCTCAAACTCTACCACCTCAAACAAGGTTTCAAAAGTGAAGAGGCGTACACTAGGGACTTTGAACAACTCCTCTTAAAATGTGACTTGAAGGAGGATGATGTCCAAACCTTGATTCGCTATTTAAGTGGCCTTGATGAACAAATTGCTCATATTGTTGAGTTACATCCTTACACCTCCCTTGATGAGCTAAGTGCTTTAGCCCATAAAGTTGAAATGCAAAAGAAGCTCAAAGGCAAGAATCCCATCTCCAAGCCTACCCCACGGCCTTATGGCTTTCAAAAACCTCCATACACTCCTCAAAAATCCTTCCCCTCTCCAAACCCGAAGCCCCCACTAAACACCACTCCACAAATTCCCTCCAAACAACCACCCCCCAAAACCATCTAGCAAGGTCCGGTGTTTTCGTTGCCAAGGCCTTGGACATTATGCTTCCGAGTGTCCAAATAAGAGAATGGTTTCTCTAGCCGAATATCAAGCTTCCCTAGAGGAGCTAGAAGGTGAGGAAGAGAAGGAGGAAGAAGAGAAAGGGGTGTACTTGAATGAAATCATAGAGGAGGTTGAAGAGGGTCCGGATGAAGGAGAGCTCCTAGTGATTAGAAGGGCCTTGAGTGGGCTCGCTTCTCATGAAGAAATGGAACAAAGGGAAAGCATTTTCCACACTCGATGCACCGTGAGTGGAAAGTGTGTTCTCTCATTATTGACGATGGAAGTTGTGCTAATGTGGCTTCCAAAACCATGGTGGACAAACTCAAGATCCCGGTCACACCTCATCCAAATCCTTACACAATCCAATGGCTCAATCAAGGTAAGGGTTTGCAAATCACCACTCGGTGTCTACTTTCCTTTTCCATTGGAAGAACTTACAAAGATGAAATTTGGTGTGATATTGTGCCCATGGACGCTTGTCATGTCCTCTTGGGCCGGCCATGGCTATTTGATAGAAGAGTTATGCATGATGGCCGCTTGAACACCTACACCTTCACCAAAGACCACAAGAAAATCACCCTCACTCCCCTCAAACCTAGCCCACAAAAGAACCCCCAAGACAATCCCAAGTTGGATGTCTTTCTCACCACCTTACTCCACTCTCAACTCCACGAATTTGAAGACTTCAAAGAATGGATTCTCTTAGGCCAAGAACCGGCCAAGGTAAAGGAACCTTCCCATCCTTTACTTACACCCCTCATAAAAGCCTTTTCCCATGTCTTTCCACAAGAAATACCCCACGGTCTACCCCCCAAAAGATCTATCCAACACAAAATTGATCTTATCCCCGGTGCCACACTCCCAAACAAGCCGGCCTACTGCATGAACCCCCAAGAAACTCAAGAAGTTCAAAGACAAGTGGATGAGCTCCTATCCAAGGGGTTAATCCGTGAGAGTTTGAGCCCATGTGCCGTCCCGGCTCTACTTGTACCCAAGAAAGATGGGAGTATGCGAATGTGTGTTAATAGTAGAGCTATCAACAAGATTACCATCAAGTACTGGTACCCTATCCCAAGGTTGGAGGATTTACTTGATGAGCTTCATGGAGCCACTATCTTCTCCAAAATTGATCTTAGAAGTGGCTACTATCAAATCCGGATTTTTGAAAGGGATGAATGGAAAACGGCTTTCAAAACCAAGGGCGGTCTCTATGAGTGGCTTGTCATTCCCTTTGGTTTGGCAAATGCACCAAGCACATTCATGAGGCTTATGAACCAAGTTCTTAACCCATTCATTGGGAGATATGTTGTTGTGTACTTCGACGACATTTTGGTGTATAGCCGTGGAGAAGAGGAACATTCCAAGCATTTGCATGAGGTCTTGAGTGTCTTGGCTCAAGAGCAACTTTATTGCAACCTTAAAAAGTGCCATTTCTTCTCTCCCCAAGTGAAGTTTTTGGGGTATGTTGTTTCGGCCAATGGCATCCAAGTGGATGAAGAAAAGATCAAGGCCATCCGTGAGTGGCCTACTCCCACCTCCATACAACAAATTCGAAGTTTCCATGGCTTGGCCTCCTTCTATAGGAGATTTGTGAGCAATTTTAGCTCCATCATGGCACCCATGATCGAGGTCCTCAAAGCCAAGCAATTTGTGTGGAGTGAGCAAGCCTAACAAGCTTTTGAGGAAATCAAGGAGAGGCTTACTAGTGCACCCATTCTTGCACTACCCAGCTTTTCCAAGGTTTTTGAAGTTGAATGTGACGCTTCCGGAGTTGGCATAGGGGCCGTGTTGTCACAAGAGAAAAGGCCCATTGCTTATTTTAGTGAGAAGTTAAATGATGCCAAGAGGAAGTACTCCACATATGACAAGGAGTTCTATGCCATTGTGAGGGCCTTACAGCATTGGCGGCATTACTTAGTTGGAGGAGAGTTCATTCTCCACACGGATCATCAAGCTTTGAAGTTCATTCAAGGACAACATAAGCTCAATCCATGACATGCCAAGTGGGTAGAGTTCATGCAATCCTTCCACTTTGTGATCCACCACAAATCCGGCCAAATGAACAAAGGGGCCGATGCACTTTCTAGGGGATATCTCTTGCTCTCTACTCTTGAATCCAAGGTACTTGGATTTGAGTGCATCAAGGACATGTATGCTCAAGATGAAGACTTCAAGGTTATCCTTGAGAATTGCTCTAGTCATGCCCACGGGTCCTACCACTTGGAGAATGGTTTCCTTTTTAAAGGGAATCGCTTGTGCATCCCTAAATGTGGGTTTAGAGAGCTTTTGATACGAGAACTCCATAGAGGGGCTCTCGCCGGCCACTTTGGAGTAGAGAAGACGTGCTCCATGCTCAAGGAGCACTACTTTTGGCCCAAAATGTCAAGAGATGTAGAGCACTTCATCAAAAGATGCTCTACTTGCCAACTTGCCAAAGATCATATCCAGCCTCAAGGTCTCTACACACCTCATACTGGTTCCTCAAGGGCCTTGGGAGGATGTTAGCTTGGATTTTATCACGGGGCTACCAAGAACTCAACGGCACAAGGACTCCATCATGGTGGTGGTGGATAGATTCTCAAAGATGGCTCACTTTGTGGTGTGTCACACCACCTTTGATGCCTCAGAAGTGGCTAGCCTTTACTTCAAAGAAATTGTGAGGTTGCATGGCATTCCAAGAAGCATGGTGTCCGATCGAGACACTAAGTTCTTAAGCCATTTTGGCTTACACTATGGAGAAAACTTGGCACCCATCTCAAGTTTAGCACTTCTTGCCACCCCCAAACGGACAGCCAAACCGAGGTAACAAACCGCACCTTGGGCACCTTAATTCGAGTTTTGGTCAAAGGGAACATCAAAAGTTGGGATGAGTTGCTTTGCCATGCGGAATTTGCTTTCAACCGCACTCCAAGTAAGGCCACGGTCCTCTCACCCTTCCAAATTGTGTATGGGAGCAACCCACGGACTCCCCTTGACCTTGTTCCCATCTCTAATCCCACTAAATTTAGTTGGGACGTCGAGAAGAGAGCAAAGAAAATTCAAGAGCTCCATGCCAAGGTGAGGGAAAGGATTGAAAAGTTCAACGAGCAAGCCAAGACTTATGCCAACAAGAAGAGAAGAGAAGCTCATTTTCAACCCGGGGACCTAGTATGGGTCCATTTGAGGAAAGAGAGATTTCCAAGCAAAAGGAAATCAAAGCTAATGCCAAGATCGGATGGGCCTTTTGAAATCCTCGAAAAGATTGGCCCAAATGCTTACAAAGTAGACCTTCCCAATGATTATAGGGTATCCGCCACCTTCAATGTGGCTGATTTAAGCCCATACTATGATGAAGATGAAGAGTTGCCGAGTTTGGGGTCAAACTCCAACCAAGCCAGGGAGAATGATGGGGACCATCAAGCACAAGCTCCTAGCACGCAACCAGCAAGCCCACACATCCATTCTAACCCCAAGGAAGTCAAGAACGTTCATGCATTGGTCAAGAACACCTTGAAACACACGGACAGAACCTGGGCAGATTCGACCGAAAATTGGCCCGGTTTTGTGCACCTTTTGGGACTTGAAGGTGAGGGGATGATTGACTGCTTTGCCCCCTCTCTTTAAGTTTAAGATGTTAGGAATCCAATAAAACAAGTTACAAGGGATTTGGAGGTCATTTGGTTAGTCAAACAGCAAGTTGTTTCCAACCGTGCAGTCCAGATAGTAATCCAGCACTGTCTGAAACAAGGAGGAATTTGGACCACAACTCAACTCCATTCTTTCTGAAATTTTACAGCATGAAAGGGGACATAAATATTTATCAGGTCATTGGTTCAAATCCCATTCAAAGCACCCCCTTGTATTGGTTTTATCCAGCCAAAAGGACAAGAAAAACGCCCCTTTACCCGGTCCTTCACTAGCCGGTGCAAGGGGCTGATTTTCCTTGGGTTCTTGCTTGCGCACTTGCTGAATGACTCATTTTGCTGCACTCTAGGATCCTTGTAAGCTTGACACCTCATTGAGGAGGCATCATAAGCCCTAATGAGGTAGATTAAGCAAGGTAGTGAGGTGTTTAGCTAGCATTGGCTGATTGGATGTGTTACTCTTCCCCACATGTACTAAGCTTTGTTTTTGCTGCATGGGAGGGGTGGGGAACTCGGCCAAGCAAGGGTAAAACCAGATTGGCCTTTCCTTTTGGAAGCAACTTTGAATGCATGAGCTTGTGAGTTCTCAAAACTCTCTCCACAAAATTCCTAGTGTTATATCTTGAGCTTGGCAACTCAAGTGGGTCTCTAGGTCTCTTTCTCTCAACTAGAAGGTGATTAAATTCTGTAACTAGTTGATACAAAGAGATTGCAAAAGTGTTCTCCAAGGGTGGCTCCTAGGATTATCCCTTGCAAGGTCACTTGGCTATCCAAACTCTTGATTTCTCCTCTCCATTTTCAGTTTTCCTTCTTCTTCTTTCCGTGTTCTACCTTGAATCAAGTTTGTGAGTTTGTTCTTGTCTTTGTAAGCTTCCATTAGGAAATAATGTATATCTCAAGGGAGGAAGGATCCCAAGCTAACACACATCAAAGAGATCAAAATTACAAAGGTTTGAGTCGTACCAAGGTGGCACGGTCGTGCTTAGGAGCACCGGTTGGCCGTGCCACTTTTCTGGTTGTGGAAACTGAATGTAGTTCACTTTAGCCCGGTTGGATGTTCTTAGGGATGGATGTGTTTGCTAGGCCTTTTGAGTGCTTTAAACCGTGGAATGGGATGGAAAGAAGGGTATGAAGGATGAGGGAGTGAGGGGATTTGAGGGAGCTTCAATGTAAAAGATTATCAACTTACAAACTTAAGCTAATAATCTCACCTTAATCCTCTCTTAATCCGGTTGTTTGTGAATAAGATTTGGATAGGCTAAACTCAATGAATGGATATAGAAAGACCACCAATCTTTGAGTTTAGGGCCCTTAAACTTGATTAAGATACAGATATTACCATTTAATCAAGGTTAAGACTTGACTTGAACACTGCCTTAATTGGCCTAATTAAGGATAAGCAAGCAAGAGTTTGGGAGAAAAAGCTTTCAAGCTTTCAATCTGATTTTCATTCACTAAATGCTGAGTTTTTCATACCATGACCGTGCATTCCTTAAGTAAGCATGTCAAGCAAGCATACAAGCAAGCAAGCACCTTACTAATCCTTTCCTTCCTAGGGAGGAAAGGTCTTAATTAGCTAAACATAGCCGGTTAGAGCAAAACCGGTTGTCACCTAGGTTTAGCTAGCTTAATTACATCCTTTAACATTAAGGAAAGCAAGACAATTGATGTTTACATTGTAATTAGCTTAAACATAAGCCAAAGCAGCTGATAAACCTCCTCTCTTGCCATTGGATAGCCGAAAAGGGGACAATGCTTTACGGCTAGCCAATTACAAAGAGAGGACATCTTCCATGGCAGCTTCTCTCCCATTGGTTGTTCTTCTCAAGGTTGTAGCTCATCATTGGGACTTTGGGATGTGTGCCCAGCCTTGAGGGGTGTGCCATATCTGCTGAAGTGAAGAAAACCCACCAGAGAAGGCAAAATAAAATCAGACTGCTGAACCGGGTTCTTGGACAGTTTTGTGGCCGGTTTTGGGGCTTGGTTTAACCTTGGCAAAAGCGAGTTTGACTCTGGTTTTAACCCATGGGAAGAAAGCTTAGGATGTGTTTAAACCCTTCCAACCTAGAAATTAAGGTTAAACAAAGTTTAAGTGGGGTTTTCAAGCTAAAAGAAAAAAACCGTGCAGATTGGGTGCAATTCTGACCAGTTTCACAAAATACCTTGTTCCTCCTATCTATGACTTGGATAGTGGTAAACTAATATTGGGACATGAAAGGGGACATCTTAAGGTTTAGCAAAATGCAAAAATTAAGAACTTAAGCCTCCTTAAAGCTTAGGAAATCAAGTGCACAAAACCGGGTAAGGTTTGGTTCTTGAACCCGTGTGCACCTCCTTGGGATGTTTGGACAATTTGGACCATGGCTTGTATCTTGGAGCTTGTATTGGACCTTGATTGACTTGTGGTACCTTCTTCATTGCTAATGGTGGTGGGGACTACATCATCCTCCCCTTGTTGAGAAGATTTGATCCTCAAATCGCCAAGGTAATCATCTTTGTGGTAAGCTTGCAAATCAGCTACATTAAATGTGGCTGACACTCCATAATCACCTGGCAAATCAACCTTGTGGGCATTATCATCAATACGTTCGAGTACCTCAAAAGAGCCATCTGCTCGTGGCACAAGCTTGTTCTTTCGTTTGGATGGGAATCTCTCATTCCTTAGATCGATCCACACGAGGTCTCCTGGTTGAAATGCAATCTTTCTCCTATGTTTGTTGGCTTGAGCTTGATAGGCTTCATTAGACTTTTCAATCTTGCTCCTCACCAACTCATGGACCTTCTTGATTTGTTCTACCCTTGCTGCTGCATCTGGATGTGGCTTTTGATCGAAAGATCATGGAATGAGATCAAGTGGACCTAGGGGATCAATTCCATAGACCACCTTGAATGGAGAGTGACCAGTAGCCCTGCCTGGCGTCCTGTTATAAGCAAACTCTGCATAGGGTAAGAGCAAATCCCAAGCCTTGGCATGAGGTTTAATCAAAGTTCTTAGGAGAGTCCCTAAGGTTCGATTAGTAACCTCAGTTTGTCCGTCAGGCCGTGGGTGACAAGTGGTACTATATTTCAGCTTGGTACCCATCTTTTTCCACAATGTAACCCAAAAATGACTCAAAAACTTGGTATCCCTGTCATAAACAATTGACCGGGGAATACCATGCAATCTCACTACCTCTCTAAAATACAATTCAGTAATGTGAGTAGCATCATTTGTTTTGTTACATGGAATGAAATGAGACATGTTAGAAAACCTATCAACAACAACAAAAATAGAGTCTTTGTTCCTTTGTGTTTTAGGTAATCCAAGAATAAAGTCCATACTTACATCAATCCATGGTGAAGTGGGGATTGGCAATGGCGTATACAAACCGTGGGGTAGTGAATGACTCTTTGCCACTTGACAAGTTCCACACCTTTTAAGTATATCTTGGACGTCTCTTTCCATAGCTGGCCAATAATAATGCTCTCTCAGCATGATAACAGTCTTGTTTTCTCCATAATGCCCAGCTAATGATCCTCCATGGACTTCTCTAATCAATAGCTCTCTTGTGCTACACTTTGGAATACATAATCGAGCTCCCTTGAATAGAAAGGCCTCCTGAACATGAAAATCTCCTTTGGGGTGTTTAGAACATTCAGCATATAATGCCCCAAAGTCTTCATCATTGTCATACAGAATCTTTAGATGCTCAAAACCAAGTATGCAAGCATCTAATTGAAATTACAAGAGATACCTCCGTGATAGTGCATCTGCTCCTTGATTGAGTTCACCTGACTTGTGCTTGATGGTGAAATGATATGATTGCATAAACTCAACCCATTTGGCGTGCCTGGAGTTTAACTTATGCTGCCCTTGTATGTACTTCAATGCTTCATGGTCAGAATGCAAGATAAACTCACTAGCAATGAGATAATGACTCCAATGCTCTAAACATCTCACAATAGCATAAAACTCTTTGTCATAGGTGGAATACTTTCTTCTAGATTCACATAGCTTTTCACTAAAGAAGGCAAGGGGTTTACCTTCTTGCGTAAGAACTCCATCAATACCTACACCAGAGGCATCACATTCAACTTCAAATATCTTACCAAAGCATGGTAAAGCAAGTACCGGTGCTTGAGTAAGTTTTGATTTGATATCTTCAAAGGCAAATTGAGCTTTGGCAGTCCATGCAAAGGATGTTCCTTTGATCACTTCAGCCATAGGAGCCATAATAGTGCTGAAACTGCGAATAAATCTCCTGTAGAATGAAGCTAAACCATGAAAAGCTCTAACATCATGTACGCTCTTAGGTATAGGCCAAGACCGAATGGCTTCTACCTTACTTTCATCTACCTTTATACCATCTTCAGTCACAATATAACCAAGAAATGTAACTTCAGGAGTGAAGAAAGCACACTTCTTAAGGTTACCAAATAACTTCTCACGTTCTAAGACAAGCATAACTTGAGTTAGGTGATCTTAATGCTCATGCTCATTCTTAGTATAAATCAGAATGTCATCAAAGTATACTACCACAAACTTTCCAATATAAGGTCTAAACACTTGGTTCATTAACCTCATGAAAGTACTAGGTGCATTAGAAAGACCAAAAGGCATTACCAACCATTCATATAGTCCACCTTTTGTTTTAAAAGCTGTCTTCCATTCATCACCTTCTCTGATTCTGATTTGGTAGTAACCTGATGTAGCTCTCCTTACACTTGCCAAAGAAAATGAACAAGGAGGAAGAGTTGGCGTGTGAGGGTAGAAGAAGGCAACTTGATAGAGCAAGTGCCTTCAAGAGATAATCCAAGAGGAGCCACTCTTGTTGAACACTTGGGCAATCTCCTTAGATCAATTAGGATACAGGAACACCACCTAATTGAGATAAAGAGACCTAGACACCTCTTAAGTTGCCACACTTAAGATATAGAACTAGGATTTGAGAGAGACAATGCTCTAGTTTGTATTCAAGTTGGCAAAAGACCCTTACAAAAGGAAGAGAGGGGGTATTTATAGGCCAAAACCTCCCTCACTCGGCCAAGGGCTGCAAAACAAGTGAAAAGTGACTAAATGACTAAGCCAAGGCTAGATTACAAGTACAAGTTGATTACACAAGTGATCTAGCCTAACCTTAACACCTCACTAGCTTAATTAATCTCAAAATTGAGGTGTCGAGCATCTAATAACCTTAGGACAGTAGCTTAGGGGCTTGAACCTGCCAAGAGTGCAAGAGTACACTCCAAAACCAAGGTGGCAGCCGGCTCCTCCTTGTAACCGGTTAGAAGGAATTTCCCTCCTTCTTTGGCTGGATGAAAGAAGCACAAGCTGGTCCCTTAGCTCAACTTTAGGGCCATGATTTGATAAATATTTAGATGCCTTTTCATACCCTAAAGTTTGACAAAAGTTGGAGTTGAGGAGGTCAACCAATCAGAGCCTTATTTCGGACTGTGTTGGATTGCGCCCTGCAGTGCACTGTCTTCGGTTTTTGGCTTGGTTAACTGACCAAATGGACTCCAAATGCTTTGCAAAAGGTCTTGTTGGAAAGCTAAGATCTTAAGCTTCAAGGGGGTGGTGCGTGCAGGAAATTTCCCCTTCTACATTTTGCTCCAACAGAGAAACAAAACTGGGCCAAAAAGGGTATGAACTCGGCAGTTCACCATCTTCTTTGTGCACGTGATTTCTGACTAAGGCATGAACTTCTTTGGCTTCCTTGGACTCCCTAGCAGGGGATGGATCATTGGCAATGGTTTTGGAAGGTTTGGTTGGATGGTCCCCATCATAACCACTTCAAAGGTCAATCTTTAAAAACACCTTGGAGCCATATAACTCGTCGAGCATATCTTCAAGTCTTGGTATAGGATACCTGTACTTGATTGTAATCTTGTTAATGCTATCAACACACATTCTCATTCCTCCATCTTTCTTTGGTACTAGAAGAGCTGGAACGGCACAGGGACTGAAAGACTCTCGAATCAATCCTTTTTCCTGCAACTCTGCAACTTGTCTTTGATTCTCATTAGTATCCTTTGGGTTCATCCTATATGCTGGTTTGTTAGGTAGGACGGAACCAGGAATAAGATCAATGTGGTGTTGTATGTCTCTTTTGGGGGTAAACCCGTGGGAATCTCATCGGGGAACACATGACAGAAATTTTCAAGGAGTGTCTTTGCAATGGGGTGAGTGGGCAACATATTTTCTGGGTCACTTTGGACGTTCAATATCCACTCTCTAAAGGCCTTAAACTCATGTTGAGAAGCCTTTAAAATGGGTTCACTCACGGATAGCAAACAATCAACATATTTAGGCTTTTTTTGTGGTTGAATTTCGTGGAGCTTGGAGGGGGATAATGGGGCTAGGGCAATCTTCTTGCCATCTTTGGAAAATGAATAGGTATTAAGATAACCATTATGCATAACCTTTCGATCATACAACCATGGTCGTCCTAATAACACATGACATGCATCCATTGGAATAACATCACACCATAACTCATCTTGATAGCTCTTTCCAATGGAAAAGGAAATCAAACAACGAGAATTCACCGAAATGCCCTTGCTTTGATTTAGCCACTGGATGTTGTATGGATGTGGGTGTGATGTACCCATGGGAGGCAATGAGAATGAGCAAGTTCAAAGGCAATCCACCCTCCAAGAGAGTCCAAGAAGCCACCCAAGTCATAAGGAAACTCATAGAAGATCAAGGCCATTACCCAACAATTCTGTTCAGCAAGTGTTGCAACTTGGTGGCCCTAATCACCCAGAATAAAGGTGGTTTAGGTCCGTTTTGTTGCCTTGGGTTTTAAGTTTAGGAAGTTAGCTTTCCAATAAAGTAAATTTCAAGTCATTTGGACTTCATTTGCCCATCCAACTCAGCCCTTGAAGTCAAGCTATCCAATCTGAACAGAACAACCATTTCAGTACCCGGTTTTGATGCTCCACTTTCTCTATCCTTAGATGAACTTTGGGACTATCAAATCCACTTTTTGAAATCCTTTTGAAGTGTGCTGAAAGGCCAGCAAAAGAGTTGGAAGTCAAATCCTTGGTTGGGGTTTCAAAAGCAAGCAAGTTCCCAAGAGGTGTAGGCTGATGGCAGCAGATATATCCTTGCCTTTTCAGGGGATAACTTTCAAACGGCTGGGAGTTTATAGCTGCAAGAGGCCTTTCTGGAAACTAGACTTCTAGAGCTTTCTCGCAGATTTTGAATCAACCCATTTGGAAAAGTATTTTGGAAGTTATGCTCATTTGAAGTTGGTACTGCAGTTCTGAAAAGCACTGGCAGCTTTTACTTTTGCTTTTGTACTTGTTGCTTTTTGGTCCTCCCTTCCCCTTGTCCTTTTGGCCGGTTGTTTGGCCTTGGTTTTCATGGGTTTTTTGCTGATTGTTAAGGCCTATAAATATGGGAAGAACCTCAGCATGTAAGGCAACTTTGAATGAATGTATTTGGTTGAGTTTAAACTCCCTTGTTTCTCTTCTACTCTTGATTATCACTAGCTTAGCTCCCTAGTGTGGTGTTCAAGAGTCCTTGAAGATCAATGGAGTGGTGATATCTATATCTCTTTGATCCCTAAGGAGGGCTCTAAGTGAACTTGGTGGTGATATCTATGTCCAAGTGAGCTTAGTTTATCTTTTGTTTCTTTGTTGCTTGCAAACCCCTTTCTTCTTCTCTCTCTCTTTTACCTCACTACTTAAGATCCTTTCTTTGATCTTCATTTCAAGGTCTTAGAAGTGCATCAAGTGGTATCAGAGCTATTGGCTACTCTCCTAGGCCATAGTTCCCAACCCCAAACACATACCATTAACTCAAACACAAAAATCAGCCCAAAACTTCACCATCCGTAGTTTGCACCTACGTTCGGCAGCACAACGGCACAACCACACCGTGCTGAAGTGCACGACCGTGCCACTGCCCATTCTCGCCATTTCAACACAGCAAAACAGCATGGCCTGCCCGTGCCCTTGAGCACGACCGTGCCCTACCTAACCGTGCTAAAACACACAATTCCTCCCACAAAGAACCCTTGCTTTTAATCCACCATGCCTTCATTGAGGAACTTCCGGAAAGAGCTAGCCTTGATTGACATTGAGTCGATTAGCCTAAAAATCCCAAGATTTTATGGCCAAAATGATGAGTTTACAATTTCGTTTTCTAAGGTAGAGTAAGCCTTTGATTGTCGCAACCTTAGTGACCAAGAGAAGTTCAAGGTGGTTATTTCAAAATTGAGAGGTTGTGCACTTCAATGGTGGAAGAATTACAAGTTTAAGAGAAGGAAGAAAGGAAAAGAGAAGGTGAGAACTTGGAAGAAGTTGAGGCGTAAGTTGATGGGTGCCTTTTGCCCACCCACTTACACGCTCAAACATGTTTCTCTACTTCCTAAGAAGAATGGCTCAAGGCCCTCATGTGTGGAAATCCTTTTCAACAAGGGGAGTCAAAAGAGTCATCACGCTTCTACCCTTCCTACCTTGCTCCCCTTGAAGGAAATCGTCTTCTACGAAGATGAAGAAGTAAATGAAGAGGAGGAAGATTCAAATCGGTTTGATCTACCTCCTATCTTTGATGACTATGGTGATGAAGAACTCTTAGACTTTGAAGACTATGGTGATGAAGAGCTCTTAGACTTTAAAGAGTTAGGAGAACCCCGGCTCCTTCATCTTTTTGTGAGGAAGAAGAACTAGCTTGTAAAGAGGAACTCCAACTCTCTCTTTACAACACCAAATATTTTCATCAAGAGGACAAAGTAGAGGTAACAAGAGACTTTCATTCCTTATCTTTATTAGTCTCCCCTCATGAGTCCCTTCGCTTTCAACCCTTTCATCCTTGGCCACAAAATAATAAGCCACAAACCCACAAGTGTTTTGTCCAAGCCCTCACTCATGACCTTACATCACAAAACCCTAAAGTGAGGCCTAAGAAGTTTGATGGTTCATTTCCTATGGCCGAGAAAGTCGATGCAAACCAAAAGAGAGAGAAATGCTTATCTCCTTCCTTACAAGAGCCCATCTATGAAAAGCCCCACAAAATTCACCCACAAGAGCTCGAGAATTTGAGGGCAAATTCTTTCCAGCAAGGGGAGGATGATGCACCCATGGGAGGCAATGAGAATGAGCAAGTTCAAAGGCAATCCACCCCCCAAGAAAGTCCAAGAAGCCACCTAAGTCATAAGGAAACTCATAGAAGATCAAGGCCAATACCCAACAATTCTGGTCAGCAAGTGCTACAACTTGGTGGCCCTAATCACCCAGGATAAAGGTGGTTTAGGTCCGCTTTTGTTGGCTTGCGTTTTAAGTTTAGGAAGTTAGCTTTACAATAAAGCAAATTTCAAGTCATTTGGACTTCATTTGCCCATCCAACTCAGCCCTTGAAGTCAAGCTATCCAATCTGCCCAGAACAACCATTTCAGTACCCGGTTTTGATGCTTCATTTTCTCTATCATTAGATGATGAACTTTGGGACTATCAAATCCACTTTTTGAAATCCTTTTGAAGTGCACTGAAAGGCCAGCAAAAGAGTTTGGCTTTGAGTTTGGCTTTCATCTTCTCCCATGTTCGAATCTTTCCCTTCCCTTGCCTAACTCTCTTTGCACAAAGGTTGGACCACCAAAATGAAGCGTATTTACGAAGTTTAAGGGCCACAAGTTTTACCTTATTTCCCTCGGATATCTCTTTGTAGTCGAAGATCCTCTCGACAGTTTACAACCATTCTAGGAACTCATCGGGGTCTAGCTTCCCTTCAAACTCCGGAATTTCCACTCGGATGTCTCCTTGGTGAGAGGTTGTTCGCCTTCCTCTTCTTGATCTTCCGTAAGCCTCCTCTTCACTTGATGAACTCAAGGGCGGGGCCACTCTTACTTCCGGCTCGGAGTCGGAGGAGTTAGAAGATCGGGAACTTCTAATCTCCTTGCGCTTTTGTTTCAAGGAGTCTCCAAGTTGTCGCCTCAAATACTCGTTCTGACCTTTGATCTCCTCATTTTGAAGCCTCAAGGCCTCATAATTTCTCATGAGAGCCTCAAACTTTTCTTCCATGGTCATGCTAGTAGTGCTCACGTTGAAACCAGGAGGAACTTCACGGCTGGGATGCGGCACGGGCGTGCGGTGAGGCACGGTGTGACCGTGCTCTGGCTCTGGATGGGGGTGAAATTGAGATGTTGCTGGAATAGGGGTGGCACGGTCGTGCGACATGGCACGGTGTGGGCGTGCTGAAGTACTGGCTTGTGGGTGAAAAGCAAGTGTAGCTGGATTGTGAAGGTGGCACGGTCGTGCTCTTTGGCACGGGCTGCCCGTGCCGCTTTTCTGGGCAGTGGAAAACCGTGGAGCACGGTTTGGTTTTTTTGAGGGGGAATGTGTTTGGGGTGTTTGGAAGGATGTTGGGCAACAAGCTTAGGCCTAGGGAAGCCTTAGCTTTGATACCAAATATGATGTATCCTCAAGGGGCAACCAAGAGGATAGGAAAGGGGATGGAGTGAATGCAATGGAAGGTAACAACAAGGCAACTTTGAATCCACAAACTCACCTTGATTTGGAGATGATAGAACGGAACTAACACCGCCCTTGGATACAGAAACACCACCAAGGTTTGATGTTAGGGCCCTTAACAACCTTTTGGATACAGAAACACCACCAAGAAGGAAGTTAAGACTCTACTAGATCACCACTCAACTTGGCCAAGAGATGAGATAAGCTAGGAGAGAGTTTGAGGATTCAAAGGAGCAAAAGCTCACTTTCATTCAATATTCAACATAAGTGGCCGGCCAAAGGGGGTGAGAGGGCATTAATACAAAAGTTCCAAGTACAAAGCATAGGCCCTAGGTTGCACTATAACCTAAACTAGGCAAAAATACATATATCACATCAAAGCAAAAATAGGTAGATGCATCCTCCACTTGACACCTCTTCAATGCTAATCTTGAGGATGAAGTGTCAGCCAAGGGGTGAATGGAAGCTTCTTGGCAGCTAAGTACCCTTCATTATGACTCTTGCAAGTGGCTAAGCATGGGTTAGAGCAACAAAAACACCTCACCACTCTCTCTTGTACCCGGCTGGCTTGGACCGGTTAAAATGGTATTTCTTCCCTTGTTTTGGTGGTTAATAGCTCCTCTTGAGTGTAATTTGGCTGAGGTTTTTTATGGTCACTTGATAATATTTTTAAAGTACGTTCAAGCCATAAAAGTTTCAACCCAAATAGAGGATAAATGGGCCACCAAACAGCCTCTTGTTTCAGTCCTGTCCAGTTTAGCGCCAGAACATAGTGATTGACTTTGCTTGAAGTTTTGAGGTATCAAATGAACTCCAAATTACTTGCAAGAGGTCTTGATGGAAAGAGCACATCTTGAACTTAAACTTAGGCTTCCTGCAACCCCACTTTAGCCTTGGGAGGTTTAAGAAATAACGTGCACAAAACCGGGCTTGTGCACGCCTTAAATTCCAGTTTTGAGGAAATAGCTTCCTTGCTCCCTTAGGCTGATTTCTTGCATCTTGGACGTGAAGTTTGGACCTTTTGGGTTCCCTTGATGGTCACGGATCATGTTGGGGGATGGACCTCCATCACTTCATTTTTTTGTGAGGAAGAAGAACTAGCTTATAAAGAGGAACTCCGTCTCTCTCTTTGCAACACCACATATTTTCATCAAGAAGACAAAGTAGAGGTAACAAGAGACGTCCATTCCTTATCTTTATTAGTCTCTCCTCATGAGTCCCTTCGCTTTCAACCCTTTCATCATTGGCCACAAAATAATAAGCCACAAACCCATAAGTGTTTTGTCCAAGGCCTCACCCATGACTTTACATCACAAAATCCTAAAGTGAGGCCTAAGAAGTTTGGTGGTTTCTTTCCTATGGCTGAGAAAGTCGATGCAAACCAAAAGAGAGAGAAATGCTTATCTCCTTCCTTACAAGAGCCCATCTATGAAAAGCCCAACAAAATTCACCCACAAGAGCTCGAGAATTTGAGGGCAAATTCTTTCCAACAAGGGGAGGATGATGTACCCATGGGAGGCAATGATAATAAGCAAGTTCAAAGGCAATCCGCCCCCAAGGAAGTCCAAGAAGCCACCCAAGTCATGAGGAAACTCATAGAAGATCAAGGCCATTACCCAACAATTCTGGTCAGCAAGTGCTGCAACTTGGTGGCCCTAATCACCCAGGATAAAGGTGGTTTAGGTCCGTTTTGTTGGCTTGGGTTTTAAGTTTAGGAAGTTAGCTTTACAATAAAGTAAATTTCAAGTCATTTGGACTTCATTTGCCCATCCAACTCAGCCCTTGAAGTCAAGCTATCCAATCTGCCCAGAACAACCATTTCAGTACCCGGTTTTGATGCTCCATTTTCTCTATCATTAGATGATGAACTTTGGGACTATTAAATCCACTTTTTGAAATCCTTTTGAAGTGTAGTAAAAGACCAGCAAAAGAGTTGGAAGTCAAATCCTTGGTTGGGGTTTCAAAAGCAAGCAAGTTCCCAAGAGGTGCAGGCTGATGGCAGCAGATATATCCTTGCCTTTTTCAGGGGGTAACTTTCAAACGGCTGGGAGTATAAAGCTGCAAGAGGCCTTTCTGGAAACTAGACTTCCAGAGCTTTCTCCCAGCTTTTGAAGCAACCCATTTGGAAAAGTATTTTGGAAGTTATGCTCATTTGAAGTTGGTGCTGCAGTTCTGAAAAGCACTGGTAGCTTTTACTTTTGCTTTTGTACTTGTTGCTTTTTGGTCCCCCCTTCCCCTTGTCCTTTTGGCCGGTTGTTTGCTGATTATTAAGGCTTATAAATATGGGAAGAACCTCAGCATGTAAGGCAACTTTGAATGAATGTATTTGGTTGAGTTTAAACTCCCTTGTTTCTCTTCTACTCTTGCTTATCACTAGCTTAGCTCCCTAGTGTGGTGTTCAAGAGTCCTTGAAGATCAATGGAGTGGTGATACCTGTATCTCTTTGATCCTTAAGGAGGGCTCTAAGTGAACTTGGTGGTGATATCTATATCCAAGTGAGCTTAGTTTATCTTTTGTTTCTTTGTTGCTTACAAACCCCTTTCTTCTTCTCTCTCTCTTTTACCTCACTACTTAAGATCCCTTCTTTGATCTTCATTTCAAGGTCTTAGAGGTGCATCAAGTGGTTACAGAGCTATTGGCTACTCTCCTAGGCCATAGTTCCCAACCCCAAACACGTACCATTAACTCAAACACAAAAATCAGCCCAAAACTTCACCATCCGTAGTTTGCACCTACGTTCGGCAGCACAACGGCACGGCCACACCGTGCTGAAGCGCACGACCGTGCCACTGCCCATTCTCGCCATTTCAACACAGCAAAACAGCACGGCCTGCCCGTGCCCTTGAGCACGACCGTGCCCTACCTAACCGTACTAAAACACACAATTCCTCCGACAAAGAACCCTTGCATTTAATCCACCATGCCTTCATTGAGGAACTTCCGGAAAGAGCTAGCCTTGATTGACATTGAGTTGATTAGCCTAAAAATCCCAAGATTTTATGGCCAAAATGATGAGTTTACATTTGGTTTTCTAAGGTAGAGCAAGCCTTTGATTGTCGCAACCTTAGTGACCAAGAGAAGTTCAAGGTGGTTGTTTCAAAATTGAGAGGTTGTGCACTTCAATGGTGGAAGAATTATAAGTTTAAGAGAAGGATGAAAGGAAAAGAGAAGGTGAGAACTTGGAAGAAGTTGAGGCGTAAGTTGATGGGTGCCTTTTGCCCACCCACTTACACGCTCAAACATGTTTCTCTACTTCCTAAGAAGAATGGCTCAAGGCCCTCATGTGCGGACATCCTTTTCAACAAGGGGAGTCCAAAGAGTCATCACACTTCTAGCCTTCCTACCCTGCTTCCCTTGAAGGAGATCATCTCCTATGAAGATGAAGAAGTAAACGAAGAGGAGGAAGATTTAAATCGGTTTGATCTACCTCCTATCTTTGATGACTATGGTGATGAAGAACTCTTAGACTTTGATGACTATGGTGATGAAGAGCTCTTAGACTTTAAAGAGTTAGGAGCAAATCTTTTTGTGAGGAAGAAGAAGTAGCTTGTAAAGAGGAACTCCATCTCTCTCTTTACAACACCACATATTTTCATCAAGAAGACAAAGTAGAGGTAACAAGAGACGTCCATTCCTTATCTTTATTAGTCTCCCCTCATGAGCCCCTTCGCTTTCAACCCTTTCATCATTGGCCACAAAATAATAAGCCACAAACCCACAAGTGTTTTGTCCAAGCCCTCACCCATGACTTTACATCACAAAATCCTAAAGTGAGGCCTAAGAAGTTTGATGGTTCCTTTCCTATGGCTGAGGAAGTCGATGCAAACCAAAAGAGAGAGAAATGCTTATCTCCTTCCTTACAAGAGCCCATCTATGAAAAGCCCCACAAAATTCACCCACAAGAGCTCGAGAATTTGAGGGAAAATTCTTTCCAACAAGGGGAGGATGATGTACCCATGGGAGGCAATTAGAATGAGCAAGTTTAAAGGCAATCCACCCCCCAAGAAAGTCCAAGAAGCCACCCTAGTCATAAGGAAACTCATAGAAGATCAAGGCCATTACCCAGCAATTCTGGTCAGTAAGTGCTGCAATTTGGTGGCCCTAATAACCTAGGATAAAGGTGGTTTAGGTCTGTTTTGTTGGCATGGGTTTAATTTTAGGAAGTTAGCTTTACAATAAAGAAAATTTCAAGTCATTTGGACTTCATTTGCCCATCCAACTCAGCCCTTGAAGTCAAGGTATCCAATCTGCCCAGAACAACCATTTCAGTACCCGGTTTTGATGCTCCATTTTCTCTATCATTAGATGAACTTTGGAACTATCAAATCCACTTTTTGAAATCCTTTTAAGTGTACTGAAAGGCCAGCAAAAGAGTTGGAAGTCAAATCCTTGGTTGGGGTTTCAAAAGCAAGCAAGTTCCCAAGAGGTGCAGGCTGATAGCAGCAGATATATCCTTACCTTTTTCAGGGGGTAACTTTCAAACGACTGGGACTTTAAAGCTGCAAGAGGCCTTTCTGGAAACTAGACTTCCAGAGCTTTCTCCCAGCTTTTGAATCAACCCATTTGGAAAAGTATTTTGGAAGTTATGCTCATTTGAAGTTGGTGCTGTAGTTCTGAAAAGCACTGGCAGCTTTTACTTTTGCTTTTGTACTTGTTGCTTTTTGGTCCCCCCTTCCCCTTGTCCTTTTGGCCGGGTGTTTGGCCTTGGTTTTCATGGGTTTTTTGCTGATTATTAAGGCTTATAAATATGGGAAGAACCTCAGCATGTAAGGCAACTTTGAATGAATGTATTTGGTTGAGTTTAAACTCCCTTGTTTCTCTTCTACTCTTCCTTATCACTAGCTTAGCTCCCTAGTGTGGTGTTCAAGAGTCGTTGAAGATCAATTGAGTGGTGATATCTGTATCTCTTTGATCCTTAAGGAGGGCTCTAAGTGAACTTGGTGGTGATATCTATATCCAAGTGAGCTTAGTTTATCTTTTGTTTCTTTGTTGCTTGCAAACACCTTTCTTCTTCTCTCTCTCTTTTACCTCACTACTTAAGATCCCTTCTTTGATCTTCATTTCAAGGTCTTAGAAGTGCATCAAGTGGTATCAGAGCTATTGGCTACTCTCCTAGGCCATAGCTTCCAACCCCGAACACATACCATTAACTCAACCACAAAAATCAGCCCAACGCATCACTATCCGTAGTTTTGCAACCTCGTTGGGCCAGCACAACGGCAAAACGGCCACCACGACCGTGCCACTGCCCAATTCTCACCGCCATTTAAACAGCAAAAACAGCAGACGGCTGCCCGTGCCCTTGAGCACGACCGTGCCCTACCTAAACTTTGCTGAAACACACAATTCCTCCACAAAGAACACTTTGCTTTATCCACCATGCCTTCATTGAGGAACTTCCGGAAAGAGCTAGCCTTGATTGACATTGAGTCGATTAGCCTAAAAATCCCAAGATTTTCTGGCCAAAATGATGAGTTTACAATTTGGTTTTCTAAGGTAGAGCAAGCCTTTGATTGTCGCAACCTTAGTGGCCAAGAGAAGTTCAAGGTGGTTATTTCAAAATTGAGAGGTTGTGCACTTTAATGGTGGAAGAATTACAAGTTTAAGAGAAGGAAGAAAGGAAAAGAGAAGGTGAGAACTTGGAAGAAGTTGAGGCGCAAGTTGATGGGTGCCTTTTGCCCACCCACTTACACGCTCAAACATGTTTCTCCACTTCCTAAGAAGAATGGCTCAAGGCCCTCATGTGCGGACATCCTTTTCAACAAGGGGAGTCCAAAGAGTCATCACACTTCTAGCCTTCCTACCTTGCTTCCCTTGAAGGAGATCATCTCCTATGAAGATGAAGAAGTAAACGAAGAGGAGGAAGATTTAAATCGGTTTGATCTACCTCCTATCTTTGATGACTATGGTGACGAAGAACTCTTAGACTTTGAAGACTATGGTGATGAAGAGCTCTTAGACTTTAAAGAGTTAGGAGCAACCCCGGCTCCTTTATCTTTTTGTGAGGAAGAAGAACTAGCTTGTAAACAGGAACACCATCTCTCTCTTTACAACACCAAATATTTTCATCAAGAAGACAAAGTAGAGGTAACAAGAGACGTCCATTCCTTATCTTTATTAGTCTCCCCTCATGAGTCCCTTCGCTTTCAACCCTTTCATCATTGGCCACAAAACAATAAGCCACAAACCCACAAGTGTTTTGTCCAAGCGCTCACCCATGACTTTACATCACAAAATCCTAAAGTGAGGCCTAAGAAGTTTGATGGTTCCTTTCCTATGGCTGAGAAAGTCGATGCAAACCAAAAGAGAGAGAAATACTTATCTTCTTCCTCACAAGAGCCCATCCATGAAAAGCCCCACAATATTCACCCACAAGAACTCGAGAATTTGAGGGCAAATTCTTTCCAACAAGGGGAGGATGATGCACCCATGGGAGGCAATGAGAATGAGCAAGTTCAAAGGCAATCCACCCCCTAAGAAAGTCCCAGAAGCCACCCAAGTCATGAGGAAACTCATAGAAGATCAAGGCCATTACCCAACAATTCTGGTCAGCAAGTGCTGCAACTTGGTGGCCCTAATCACCCAAGATAAAGGTGGTTTAGGCCCGTTTTGTTGCCTTGGGTTTTATGTTTAGGAAGTTAGCTTTACAATAAAGCAAATTTCAAGTCATTTGGACTTCATTTGCTCATCCAACTCAGCCCTTGAAGTCAAGCTATCCAATCTGCCCAGAACAACCATTTCAGTACCCGGTTTTGATGCTCCATTTTCTCTATCATTAGATGAACTTTGGAACTATAAAATCCACTTTTTGAAATCCTTTTGAAGAGTACTGAAAGGTCAGCAAAAGAGTTGGAAGTCAAATCCTTGGTTGGGGTTTCAAAAGCAAGCAAGTTCCCTAGAGGTACAGGCTGATGGCAGCAGATATATTCTTGCATTTTTCAGGGGGTAACTTTCCAACGGCTCGGAGTTTGGAGCTGCAAGAGGCCTTTCTGGAAACTAGACTTCCAGAGCTTTCTCCCAGCTTTTGAATCAACCCATTTGGAAAGTATTTTGGAAGTTATGCTCATTTGAAGTTGGTGCTGCAGTTCTGAAAAGCACTGGCAGCTTTTACTTTTGCTTTTGTACTAGTTGCTTTTTGGTCCCCCCTTGCCCTTGTCCTTTTGGCCGGTTGTTTGGCCTTAGTTTTCATGGGTTTTTTGCTGATTATTAAGGCTTATAAATATGGGAAGAACCTCAGCATATAAGGCAACTTTGAATGAATGTATTTGGTTGAGTTTAAACTCCCTTGTTTCTCTTCTACTCTTGCTTATCACTAGCTTAGCTCCCTAGTGTGGTGTTCAAGAGTCCTTGAAGATCAATTGAGTGGTGATATCTGTATCTCTTTAATCCTTAAGGAGGGCTCTAAGTGAACTTGGTGGTGATATCTATATCCAAGTGAGCTTAGTTTATCTTTTGTTTCTTTGTTGCTTGCAAACCCCTTTCTTCTTCTCTCTCTCTTCTACCTCACTACTTAAGATCCCTTCTTTGATCTTCATTTCAAGGTCTTAGAAGTGCATCAAGTGGTATCAGAGCTATTGGCTACTCTCCTAGGCCATAGTTCCCAACCCCAAACACATACCATTAACTCAAACACAAAAATCAGCCCAAAACTTCACCATCCGTAGTTTGCACCTACGTTTGGCAGCACAACGGCACGGCCACACGACCGTGCCACTGCCCATTCTCGCCATTTCAACACAGCAAAACAGCACGGCCTGCCCGTGCCCTTGAGCACGACCGTGCCCTACCTAACTGTGCTGAAACACACAATTCCTCCCACAAAGAACCCTTGCATTTAATCCACCATGCCTTCATTGAGGAACTTCCGGAAAGAGCTAGCCTTGATTGACATTGAGTCGATTAGCCTAAAAATCCCAAGATTTTATGGCCAAAATGATGAGTTTACAATTTCGTTTTCTAAGGTAGAGTAAGCCTTTGATTGTCGCAACCTTAGTGACCAAGAGAAGTTCAAGGTGGTTATTTCAAAATTGAGAGGTTGTGCACTTCAATGGTGGATGAATTACAAGTTTAAGAGAAGGAAGAAAGGAAAAGAGAAGGTGAGAACTTGGAAGAAGTTGAGGCGTAAGTTGATGGGTGCCTTTTGCCCACCCACTTACACGCTCAAACATGTTTCTTTACTTCCTAAGAAGAATGGCTCAAGGCCCTCATGTGCGGACATCCTTTTCAACAAGGTGAGTCCAAAGAGTCATCACACTTTGATGTAAGTCCAAGGGAAGGATAGCAACCCAAGTAAACTCACGTCAAAGGAGGCTAGAAAACAAACAAACTCTCACGGCCAGGGGTGGCACGGCCGTGCTTGATGGCACGGGGTGCCCGTGCCAGTTCACTGCCGAGCTTGCCTAGGTAAGTCCTTTTCCACGGTTTGAGATGGCTTTGAAGGTTAAAGGAAGTTCGATGCAATCAGCTAAGTCAAGGCTTGATTTTGTGTGGAAAAGAGGAACCAAGGGGTAAAGGAAGTGAGGGAAGTAAAGGAGGATAAAAAGACACTAAGAAGAACAAAGGTAATTCATGGTTTAAGAGGAGTGAAACCAAGAACTAGTTTGTGAACTTCAAGAGTGTTTAATGAAACTTGGATAGTTCTAAGCTAGATGATTAGATAAGATACACCACTAATCATTTAGCTTAGGGCCCTCAATCTTGGATTAGGATAAGATTCACCACCTAACCAAAGATTGAGACTCACTTGATCACCACCTTAATCGGCCACAATTAAGGATAAGCAAGTTAAGTGTTTAGGAAATCACAAGACACAAAGTCTTTTCTTTCTACTGAAAATTCAACTCTATTCCTTCAAAATGAACATACAAGGCCTTATATGACCTTGAGAGTACACAAATGAGCTTTCCTTCCAAGGGAGGAAAGTCATTAAACTTGCTAATCACTTCCTAACACACGGTTTACTCTAATACAAACCAAAAGCTGAAAGCTTACTTTACAAAGCACTTAAATTATCTTCCTAAACCTTTCCTATGCATTAAGGAATGTAGATGACTCATTTTCCCAGCTAGGAAGGTAAGAGTGCATGGCTAGCCACCTCAAAAGGACTGAAGAATGCATGTGTGCCATGTCATGCTTGAGTGGTCGAATGAGGGCTTGCAAAATGGTGATGTTTCACTTGCTCCACGTGTCTCTCTCTCAAGTAGCTGAGTGGTGCTTGATCAAGCAGCTCAAAATGACCTGCTTGGCAGCCTTCCACCTTAAGCAAACCCCTTGAAGGAGGAAAACCACCAATCTAAGCAACCGGGTGTCAAGCAGCCAGTTTCTGCCTCCACTTGCAACGCATGTTTGACACCTCAAATGATGACTATTTGCTACGTTTCTTACATGGTTGGAAACCTCAAGATGTCTAGTTTACCCTCCATTTGGAATCGTAGCATTTGGACGTCATTTGCCCCCTGAACAAACCAGAAAACCAAAACCGTGCATTTTGCAGTGCAATCCGGACAGGTTCAAGAGATGAACTGTTTTAAGTAACCAAATGAATTCCAAATGATATGAAACCAATTGGACTTAAAAGTTAACATCCTGAACTTGATAATCATCCAAAAAACGGACACCAAAATATGCTTTAGGCCGATGTAATAAGATAGCAAAAACCGGGTAAAAATCTGGATGAGAACCCGGGTGTATCACCTTGTGTGTTTGCCATCAAGTGACTCATGGCCGTGACTTTGGAGTTGTTTTCTTGATTATTTTGGACCAACGAAACGTTATTAGACCTTGAGGATGGACCTCCATCATTCTCCCCTTGTTGGGAAGATTTGGTCCTCAAATCAGAAAGGTAACCATCTGCTTCATAAGGGCTTAAATCAGCAACGTTAAACGTAGCTGATACTCCATAATCTCCTGGTAACTCTACCTTGTAAGCATTATTGTTGATCTTCTCCAAAATCTCGAATGGACCATCCGCTCTAGGCATCAATTTAGTTTTCCTTTTGGAAGGAAAACGTTCTTTACGAAGATGAATCCAAACCAAATCACCTGGCTTAAAAAGCTTCTCCCTTTTATGCTTGTTAGCTTGGGCTGTGTATGAAAGTGTAGTTTTCTCAATCTTGGCCTTTACTAACTCATGCAACTTCTGGATTTCTTCCACCCTAGTAGCGGCATCCGCACTTGGCTTTTGATCTAATGGTCGTGGTACAAGATCAAGTGGACTTAGGGGATCAATTCCATAGACCACCTTAAAGGGAGATAGACCAGTAGCCTTGCTTGGAGTCTTATTGTAAGCAAATTCAGCATGTGGAAGTAACAGATCCCAAGCTTTGATGTGGTTTTTAATCAGAACCCTTAATAAAGTACCAAGGGTTCGATTAGTAACCTCGGTTTGCCCATCTGTTTGTGGATGACAAGTGGTACTGTACTTGAGTTTGGTACCCAACTTTTTCCACAAAGTAATCCAAAAGTGACTTAAAAACTTCGTATCTCGATCTGAGACAATGGAACGAGGAATTCCATGAAGTCTCATAACCTCCTTGAAATACAATTCAGCAATATGAGTGGCATCATTAGTCTTGTTGCAGGGAATGAAATGAGCCATCTTCGAAAATCGATCCACGACCACAAAGATAGAATCTTTATTCCTTTGTGTCTTTGGTAAGCCAAGTATGAAATCCATACTAACGTCCACCCAAGGCAACGTAGGAATAGGAAGTGGCGTGTATAGTCCCTGGGGAAGCGAATGACTCTTCGCAATTTGACACGTACTGCACCTTCTAATGATGTCTTGAACGTCCTTCTCCATGCCTGGCCAATAATAATGTTCCCTAAGCATAGTTAGGGTCTTGTCTTCGCCAAAATGGCCAGCCAAAGATCCAGCATGGACTTCTCGAATTAACAACTCACGAGTGCTGCATTTGGGGACACATAACCGAGCACCTTTAAAGAGAAACTCTTCTTGAATTAAGAAGTCCCCTTTGGGATGTTTAGTACACTCAGAATATAACACCCCAAAATCTTCATCATTCTGATATAACGCCTTTAGATGCTCAAATCCAAGGATACAAGCATCTAATTGGAACATCAATAGATATCGCCGTGATAGAGCATCGGCGCCTTGATTTAGTTTGCCGGACTTATGCTTGATAGTAAAGTGAAAGGACTGTAGGAATTCCACCCACTTAGCATGGCGCGAGTTTAACTTGTGTTGGCCTTGAATATATTTCAAAGCCTCGTGATCTGAATGCAGAATAAACTCACTGGCAATCAAATAGTGGTTCCAATGTTCTAGACATCGAATGATGGCGTAGAATTCCTTGTCATAAGTTGAATATCTCTTCCTGGTATCACATAACTTCTCACTGAAGAAGGCCAAAGGGCGTCCTTCTTGAGTAAGAATGCCTCCAATACCAACCCCAGAAGCATCGCATTCAACTTCAAAGACTTTCTCAAAACACGGTAGGGCTAAAACTGGTGCTTGAGTTAGTCTCTCTTTCACTTCTTCAAAGGCTGCTTGGGCTTTAGGATTCCAAGTGAATGAGGAACCCTTAAGAACCTCGGTCATAGGAGCTAAGATAGTGCTGAAATTTCGTATGAACCTCCTATAGAAAGAGGCCAAGCCATGAAAGCTTCGAACGTCATGAATGCTCTTAGGAACAGGCCAAGTTCGAATAGCCTCAATCTTGCTTTCATCCGCCTTAATACCATCTTCAGAAACAATATAACCTAAGAAGGTAACTTCATGAGTAAAGAAGGTACACTTCTTTAGGTTCCCGAATAACTTCTCCTTTTCAAGAACGAGCATCACCTGAGTTAAATGATCTTGATGTTCTTGCTCATTCTTACTGAACACCAATATATCATCGAAGTAAACAACCACGAACTTGCCCAAGTATGGTCGAAATACTTGATTCATTAACCTCATAAACGTACTAGGGGCATTAGAAAGACCGAAAGGCATGACTAACCATTCATATAATCCGCCCTTAGTCTTGAAAGCAGTTTTCCACTCATCGCCCTCCCTAATACGAATTTGATAATATCCACTCCTCAAATCAATCTTACTAAACACCTTAGAGCCATGTAATTCATCCAACATATCTTCAAGTCTAGGTATAGGGTACCTATACTTGATAGTAATTTTGTTTATGGCCCTACTGTCGACACACATCCTCATACTACCATCCTTCTTCGGAACCAAAAGAGCAGGAACAGCACATGGACTTAAGGATTCTCGTACCAACCCCTTGAATATCAGTTCTTCAACTTGTCGTTGAATCTCTTGAGTTTCCTTGGGATTTGTCCTGTAGGCTGGCTTATTAGGCAGAATGGATCCTGGGATAAGGTCAATATGATGTTGAATGTCACGCTTTGGGGGTAAACCCAAAGGTATCTCTTCTGGAAATAGGTGACTGAATTGATTCAATATGACCTTGGCTATGGGATGGGATGGAAGTGGTGTTTGTGGCTCATCTTGTACTTGCAATATCCATTCTTTCAAGGCTTTGAACTCATGTTGAGAGGCCTTTAAAAGTGGTTCAACATATGTCAAAAGCAAGTCAGATTGATTTTGGCTTTTTTGTGGTTTCATTTTGTGGAGTTCGGATGGTGACATAGGATTCAGAGTAATCTTCTTGCCATCTTTGGAAAAGGAATAAGTATTAAGATAACCATTATGCATAACCTTTCTGTCATACATCCATGGTCGTCCTAACAGAATATGACAAGCATCCATGGGGATAATATCACACCAAAGTTCATCTTGGTAATTCTTACCAAGAGAGAATGAAATCAAGCAACGAGAGTTAACTTGTAATCCCTTGCCTTGATTTAACCATTGAATGTTGTATGGGTGTGGGTGTGCCGTGGACTGAAGGTTCAGTTTCTCAATCATATTCAATGAAACAACGTTGGCACAACTTCCTCCATCGATGATTAACGAGCACACTTTGCCTTGGACTGTACATCGTGAGTGAAAGATGTTCTCACGTTGTTCATCCTTAGCAACTCGTTGATTGCTCAATACCCTTCGAATTACTAGCATCTCACCTTCATCTGCGTTTTCCACAAACTCCTCCTGATCATCTTCATGATCGCTCTCAGCATCTTCTGCCTTTTCCTCTTCTTTCTCCTCGGCAAATTCTCCCTCTATGGCTTCCCATTCAGCTAAGGTGACTACCTTTCGACTAGGACAATCAGAAGCAATGTGTCCTAAGCCTTGGCACTTGTAACACCTCCTTTGGCTTACAGGGTATGGGTTTGGACGTGGGGGGTTTGATGGTGGTGGCCTTTGAGGAGCTTGGTTTTTTTGTGGATTATATGGGAAAGGGGTAGATGATTTAGGCTGAGGTGTGGTACTCCCCTTGTTTAAGGGTTGCCCACGGTTTGGTGTAGAATAAGGCTTGAATGAATCACAAACATTCATTCTAGACTTTCTTTGTTGCTCCACCTTGTGTGCTAGGACACACACTTCGTCAAAGGTGGTATAAGCTTGCAACTCAACCACGTTAGCTATCCTAGGATCAAGCCCTCCTAGGTAACGTACCATGGTCTGCTCTTCAGGCTCATGAATGTCACATTTGATCATGAGTTTCTCAAACTCACGAGTATATTCTTCAACACTCATCTTACCTTGATTCAAATGGTGAAAGAGCATGTATTGATCTTGGACATAGGTGGAAGGCAAAAACCGTGCCTTCATCTTGGCTTTCATCTTGTCCCAAGTAGCAATCTTACTCTTCCTTTCTCTAGTTCTCTTAGCAGTAAGGTTTGTCCACCATAAGGAGGCATATTTCCTTAATCTAAGAGCAACTATTTTGACTTTTTTATCTTCTGGAATCTCCTTGAACTCAAAAATACGCTCCACCGTTTGTAACCATTCAATGAACTCATCAGGATCTAACTTACCCTCGAACTCAGGAATATCAACCTTGATCTCATTAGAGTTGAAAGTAGGTCGCACTCTTCTTTGCATTCTTTCAAATGGTACTTCTTCTTCAGAGAACGCATTGCTAGCTTCCTCTTCATAGCCATAGTCTGTTCCAGTCCGAATGCTTGGTGATTCTTGAAGTTTCTGCTTTTGTTTCATATGGTTTCCAAGCTGTTTCCTCAAGTACTCATTTTGTGCTTTGAGTTCTCGATTGCTCACACTCATTTCTTGCATTTGCTTAGAAAGAACTTCAAGCCTTTCTTCCACAGACATGCTAGTACTCATTGTGATCGCAGGAATGAACGGTTTGTGTTTGATTGTGTTTGAAATGATTTCAGAGATAAGCTGGGAATGACGTGGGGTTCAGGCCAAGTTCTGAACTTGCTCTGATACCAAAAATGATGTAAGTCCAAGGGAAGGATAGCAACCCAAGTAAACTCACGTCAAAGGAGGCTAGAAAACAAACAAACTCTCACGGCCAGGGGTGGCACGGCCGTGCTTGATGGCACGGGGTGCCCGTGCCAGTTCACTGCCGAGCTTGCCTAGGTAAGTCCTTTTCCACGGTTTGAGATGGCTTTGAAGGTTAAAGGAAGTTCGATGCAATCAGCTAAGTCAAGGCTTGAATTTGTGTGGAAAAGAGGAATCAAAGGAGCAAAGGAAGTGAGGAAAGTAAAGGAGGATGAAGAACACACTAAGAAGAACAAGAAGTAACTCACGGTTTGAGAGGAGTGAAACCAAGAGTTAGTTGGTGAACTTCAAGAGTGTTTAATGAAACTTTGGATAGTTCTAAGCTGGATGATTAGATAAGATACACCACTAATCATTTAGCTTAGGGCCCTTGATCTTGGATTAGGATAAGATACACCACCTAATCAAAGATCAAGACTCACTTGGTCACCACCTTAATCAGCCACAATTAAGGATAAGCAAGTTAAGTGTTTAAGAAATCACAAGACACAAAGTCTTTGCTCTCAACT
>JAKOGI010000715.1:0-77500 GCA_029747015.1 Carnegiea gigantea
TATATATCTCTCTCTCTCTCTCTCTGAGTGTGTGGGTATATATATATATTTACATATATGTATTTGTGTGTGCGTGTATGCGTACAATGATACGTTTAAGTTGGTTAATGTAAAAGAGTGCGAATATTTTTTTTTTTGGGGCGTGATATTTATGACTGTTTTTATACGTATAATTTTCACACGCATACACACGTTCACATTGTTGATTTATATTCTAATTAATCTAACATAAAATACAAATATGCAGTTCAATTTTAGCATTATGAAAAAAAACGTAAAATGGTAATTTGAATATATATATATATATATATATATATATATATATATATATATATATATATATATATATATGTATCTTATCTATTTGCAATCCCAGAGAAGTCCACTTTCACAAACCTTTGGATTTTTGAAACACTTTCCCTAGCAACCCCCTTGTCTCTGCCCAGACGCCCCCTTTTTTGTCGTGCCCTGAAGCCTGCGACATCGCGACCACGTTGCAAAGGGCTGAAGCATTGCGCATTTAGGTCATTTGCGACCACCATGCACCGAGGCATGCTCAGACGCCAACTTCTAGGTTCATATCTACTCCTTCCAAGTCCCACAACTTAAATTAATTGCCCATAAAAAAGCTTAAATTAATTAAAAAAATTAATATTTTGGATAAGATAATTATTTATGACGTTTTGCGTAAGAAACTATTTATGACATTTTTTAATTTTTTCATTAAGGAATTTTTATACATATGATTGTTACATAATTAATTTTTACATGATAATCTACAAGTTGTGAAAATTTTGAAGGAGATGGGTTGAAATTGGTTGAAACTAAAATTTTTTTTGTTGAAGTAGATTGAAGTAGATTGAAGTTGGTTGAAGTCACTATATTAAGATTTACATATGAAAAAAACAGGCCCTAAATCAGATAACAACGTAGCCATAGAAACCACTTGCCTAGAAAACAGTACGCCCATAACGACCTCACATCGGATGTACTGCAAATTGGGGGTAGTTAATATGCAAACCACGTGAAAATGTTCTTTGTCATATCTTGCAGGTAGAAAATCATTGTAAATGAGCCAATTTGCGAAATTAGGATAAGAGATAGTTTCAGAATAAGTAGAAAGTTCAACACCTTCGAGAGTCTCCTATGCAATAGCTAGAGCATATGTAGTCAACTCGCTCTTATCATTGGTTGCATAATAAGTAGGCTTTCTAATAGCTCCTTGTGGTCAATCACGAGCAATAGAGTATTTATCCTCTACCTGAGGCTCAGAGGGCTTGAGGTGTTCAAATGGGGCTCATCAATATGGACCTCATTGCTAGAATGAGATAACGTGGCTCCATATTGATGTGTACTAGCAGGAATCTCTAACTTCACCCTTCTCACTGCCATCTTATTAATCACTTGTACCAGTAGAAGAAATAGTAGACTATTTCTGAGGAGAAAGCATATCAATTTCATTAAAAGTAACATCCCGACTTTGAATGAGTTTTTTAGAACTTGGACACTACAAACGGTATCCTTTGGACTCAAACGGGTAACTAAAAGACATGCATTTGATAGCCTTAGGGGCTAGCTTTCCATCACTAACATAAGTATAAGCTAGACATCCAAATTTTCTCAAAATGGAATAGTCAACGGAATTACCTGACCAACTTCTTATGGGATTTTGAAGTCAATTGACGATTATGGAGACCAGTTCACATGACACAGCCCGTTGGCGCAAAAATTACAGCGATCCCATAAGCCAACATTGGAGACCATGCAATGAGCTCTTTCTAACAGAGTCCAACTAATACATTCTGCAACCCCATTTTGTTAAGGCTTCCTAACTGGAGTCTTGCATCTAACAATACCATGAACGACCATTATCAATCCTAAGCTTCTTAATTTTTCTACGAGTCTGGTTCTCAACAAGAGTTTTGAATTTCTTAAACATACGAAATGCTTCATTGTTTTTATTTGTCAAGAAATAAACCTAGACCGTACGAGAGAAATCATCCATAAAAGTCAACATGTAGCATCATCAAGTAGGGCAAAGATACTGAGATGGACCACTGATCAAGAGGACTTGTAAGTCGGTCAGTTAATAAGGCACGACAAGGATAGTTGTGTGCTCAAGTGGAGGTGATTGTAACACCTCGTGTGTGGATTGAAGGATTTGTTGTGGCTACCTATATCACTAAAGACGCAGCTTCCTTTTCGAAAAGCCCACTCTTGAAAACTCTACAATTAAGCACGCTCGCTCGGGAGAAATCTTATGATGGGTGGTCTCTTGGGACGTTTCACAGGCAGCGTGTGAGCTAGAACAAAGCACACCAGAAAGGCTAGTGGTGATTTGTGGGGTCAGTAAATGATATTTAAAGCCGTTCCTGGTAATTTTAGGCTACCTATGAAGGGTTGGGGTGCTACAGATGGTATCCAAGCCGACCCGCGGTCATGAGCTGCGTCAATGAACAGGAGAACCTTGAGCAGTCACCTAGTGGAGTAAAGATTCTAGATGGACTGCCAGTCAAGAGCACCTGTAAGTCGAATGGTTAGTGAGGCACAATGAGGACGTTGGACATTTCAAGTGGGGCCAATTGTAACATCTCGAGTGGCTTAACAGGATTTGAAGTGACTACTTATATCATCAAAGGTGCACTTCTTTTTTAGGAAGTCCACTCTTAGGAAGTCCACCCATTGGGAAGAAGTCTTCTGATGGGTGACTTCTTAGGAAATTTCCTAGGCAGCATGTGAGCGCGGATAAAGCACACTGGAAAGGCCTGTGGTGATTTATGGGGCCCGGCAATGATCCTCGAAGCCTTTCCTAGTAACAGTTTACAACCGAAGAAGGGGTTAGGGTGTTACAATAACGTGAATTAATGGCTGACTATTGCTCCTATTATGGTTGTGCATTATATTAAGGCCATCAAGAAGCTTCATCATCATTATCGAGGGTCATCAAGAATCATCCTCCACCATCATTCTTACACATCAAAAATAATCCACCAGTTTTCTAAGATTTGTGAGAGAGTTTTGAGTGAATTTTTAATCACTTTTCACTGATCTCTTTCTTGCACAATTTGCTTAGAGATCAATTTTGTACGCTCATCTCATAGTAGATTTTTTTATCATCATCGCCCGTGGTTTTTTCTGATTTGAGTTTTCAATGATATCTCAAAATTTTCCAAATGTTGCACAAATTGTCAAAATAGGCATTTTAAGAAATAGAAAAGAAAAGGATTTAGTTGCGTGAGAACATACGATGGTGGCAAGAGCATTTCTAGCAACCAAGGCAATGATATTTGCATAAGAGACAACACTAAGGCACTTTGTCTCTAACAAGCTCTTAACATGATCGATGAATGAAAAAGCTTTCAATGTTTGGTTTGGGATAGTCGTCTTTTCAGTTTGACCACCTTTGTCAAGTTTAGCATTACTAATGCATCACAAGCCTCATTATGATAAAAAAGCAAGAAAAAATGTGGAAGATAGTGAGCTCTTTAAAATCATCATACAAAATCAAAAGGAAATTGATCGCTAAATTAAGAGTACACTTAGGCTGCACAAATGAATCTATCTATGGCAAGATTTTTCATTTTATTTAGTTTTTCCAATAACGTTTAGGTTGTTTGATTTTTTTGGATTAGCACAAAGTGGACATTTGGATCATTTGCGCTAGATCAAGTTTGAGTTATATCATGTTGGATTGGAATGATAGTTGCATCGATTTGGCTTAAGTCCTTTTTAAGCTAGAGGATTGTCTATGTTTGTTTAAAATCAATTCAAGTTCTAATACAATGAATTGATTCAAGTCGACTTAGGTTGAGTGAAATTTTAGATTGAAGATATATCTTTCTAGATTTTTCGAATTTTATCACTTTTTTCCATGTTTTCATAGAGAATAAAACCATGCAAATTATAAAAAGGCAACTTCTTAACCTTACAAAGCAATGGTGAAACTATATCCTAAGAAATTAGGCAACTAATGCGGAGCATTGAGAATGTGTTTATGCACAAAGTCTTGCACAATTTGCTCGGATCTTGGGCAATTTTGATAATAATAACCAAGCTTAAGTTGTGCTTCAACTAAGCCGATAAAAGCTACCACTCCTAACTGTAGAATTTGATAGATTTTGGAAGAAAAAACTATTTTCTATATTGAATCTTTTTTACCCTTACATGATGGTATAAGATCCTATCACATGACTACCCGTAGCTACTTACATGTCCAAAATCCTAGCTTGCCAAGCAAGATATAAAACTACATTATCTCTAAGCTAATCAAATTATTATCTAAATACAATAGATAATAGCAAATATATATACAAGCGATTATAATATGGAAAATAATATTATATAGCTCAACCATGCCCCTTGGTGCATGTAGCTCAGCCATGCCCAACTTGCATTTTAAAACTGGAACTGTAGCTTCCTGAGAGCCTTGGTTATAATGTCTGCTAACTATAGTTCTATGCAAGTGTGAGATAGTATAAGGTCACATGATTGCAATCATTTTTGAACAGAATGATAGACGATCTCAATATACTTGGTCCTTTCATGAAAGACTGTATTGTTAGTGATATGAACAGTTGCTTTATTGTCACAAAACAAGCGCATGCTATTAGGAGGGAATGCTCCTAGAGATGCAAGGAAGGTCTTCAACCAAATAAGTTCATTAGTCATGGTAGCCATATACATGTGTTCTACCTCTGCTGATGAATGGGAAACTGTGGCTTGTTTCTTAGACTTCTAACAGATTGGTGATCCCCCAATCATCACAAAATAACCCGTTAATGAACTTCTTGTTAAATGATATGCACTCTAATCTGAGTCATAATAAGCACTCACATGTAGATCACTAATGGCCTTTAGCAAAACACCATTGCCGGCATTACCCTTCAGATACCTTAGAACCTGTCTTGCAGCTTCCATGCGTTCTATTTGAGGAGCTTACATGAATTGTGATAGAATGTGCATTGCATAACTCAAATCAGAGCAAGCGATAGTGAGATAAATAGGTCGCCCAATTAATTGTCGATACCTGCTAGCATCATATAATAAGTCTCTATTTGCTAGAGCCAGTTTTTGATTTTCCTCAATAGGAAATTCTTCAAGCTTAGCACCCAAGAGACCACACTCATCTATTATCTCCAAAGCATGTTTCCTCTGACTAAGGAACATTCCTTATAACCCTCGAGCTACTTCAATGCCGAGAAAATATTTAAGTGGACCAAGTTTTTCAATGATGAAGCAACCATTCAAATAGGCCTTAAATGTGTTACAAGTTATAGAATCATTACTAGTAAGAACAATATCAACGACATAAACTAATAAGGTCATACAGATATCACCGTTTTGGTAGGTAAACAGTGAATAATCAGCATAAAAATGAACAAAACTATACTCATAGAGCCTAGGTGAGAGCTTGGAAAACCATTGCCTAGGTGCCTGGTGTAACCCATATAATTTCTTAAGCCAGCAAACTTGATTGGGCCGTCCACAAGTAAATCCAAGGGGCATACTCATAAAAACTTCCTTAAGATTTCCATGCAAGAACGCATTATTGACATTGATCTGATGCAATTCCCATCCTTTTGCAACAACCATGCTCAAAAAACACAGAACACTAGTCATTTTGGCAATAGCAGGAAGGTTTCATTATAATCAAATGCTTCAACCTGGTGGTCACCACAACTAGACGAGCTTTGCGCCATTATATAGATCCATCTGAGTTATGCTTCACCCAATAAACCCATTTACAGCTGATGGGTTTTTTACCATGTGGTAATTTAGTAATATCTATGTGTGATTTTTCTCCAAAGCCCTAATTTCTTCTTGCATGGCTTGCCTTCAACGAGCATCTTTCACCGCTCTTCTGATAAAATTTAGGCTCAATAATTTTAGTAATAGCAGCAAAAAATTTCGGTGAGTAGTAGAAATTGATTACAAGTGGCGTAGCTTACAATTGAATGTCGCGGACCTGAGTTGCCATGTTGAAGTGGCATGACAGTATGAGAGGGGTTTATTGGGTCCGCACTGTAGCACAAATGCTCTTCTAAGTGGGCTGGCTTTCTGCTGGTTCTGTCATCGCGTCTGGGCTACTCAACAGGCCCATGTCATGGGCCCACTTTAGCATCAATGGGTGCTACGCTTGGAGCGATCGGATCCGTGACTAGTCCAGAGTTGCAAGCTTCTACAAGATCTTCTTCTAGTGCGCCTGGCTACGTGCCAGAATTGGGCCTGATGGCGCTGGACTCCCTATCATCGGGTAGGTCAAATGCACCATCAACGTCACATGTCATGCTCACTGGTGTTGGACATGGCCCATTTCCTGTGAGCCTAGCTTGTTGTTATGCATTTTCTTCCGGTCCAAAAGGGAACACGTTCTCATGAAACACAATATCTCGACTCATAAATAATTCCATTGTGTCAAGGTGATACACCTTATAACCTTTTTTGGGCAAATGGGTACTCAACAAAAACACATTTTTGACTTCAAGATGCAAGTTTGCCTTAGTTGTCAACTTATTTTGCACAAAACACAAACCCCAAAAATTCATAGGTGGCCATATGATGGTTTTCGTTGATATTTCATTTCATAGGGGGTCTTTCCATTCAACTACTATATAGGAATCTTGTTTAGAAGGTAGGCGGCCACCAGAACACATTCCCCCTAAAATTTAATATGTAGGTGAGCTTGGAAATGCAATGCCCTAGCTACGTTTAAAACATGGCAATGTTCACATCCCACCCTACCATTTTGTTGTGGGGTTCCTACACAACTTGTTTGATGAATGATGCCATTTTCAGCATAATATTGAAGCATAGGACCAGATGTAAATTTGGATCCATGATCACATCTAAGTATTTTAATGTCTTTGCCAAATTGGTTTTTAGTTATGGCAACAAATGCTTTTAGTAGGGCACTAGTTTCACTTCGATCTTTTATTCAGTACATCTAAGTTGCCCTACTTGCATCATCCATAATAGTTAGGAAATAATGAACCCCACAAAAAGAAGTCATTCTATACAGACCCCAAATATTGCAATGTATTAAATTAAATAAACCATCTGCTTTGCTTTCACTGTTAAAAAACCGAGATCAAGTTTATTTTTGTCTAAAATAAACATCACAAATACCCAGTTTATTTTGCTTCAAACTAACTCTAGAACTTCATTGGATGGACCCATACGAAAGTGCCAAAGATGGGTGGAGTCAATGGCATCGGCTTGGAACGCTGTTTGGTATTAATAAAACCCCTCCTTGTGCTTCACCCACTCCGAAATGTGGCCCTGCAATACACAAACATCATTATAAAATGTCGCAAAGCAATTCAAATCTCTAATTATTTGCTTAGCCAAAATTAGATTACAACATAAATTAGAAGCATATAAAGCATTGTTGACCTTGACCTTTCCACCCAAATCCGCCCCCCCTTTTTACTAGCTATGGTTTCCTTACCATTCTGTAAAGCAACACCAATGGGTATGACATTTTGAATATCACTGATTAAATCTAAATCACCACTCATATGACAAGAGGTGCCACTATCTAACATCCAAACGCCCTTACTTGGCAAGGTCTCATGTCCCAATTTTGGAGCATATATCAAGCTCAAAAGCTTTGTAAATGTTTCGAGGAGAGATCGGGGATGACTACCTGAGTTGCTTCAACACTGTTACTTGTGCTTGGAGCTGTCCCACTCACGTTAGTAGCATTCGCTGTCTCCTTGTCTGCCCCGCGTACTCGACTGCCTTGCGTGTTTCTACCTTGGCCTTTGTGGCCTCGCCCCCTTCCACATCCGCAACTACCCCGGAAAGGTGGATAACTAATGATCTTGTAACAGTTGCTCTAGTCATAGCCGTATCGGCCACAGTGTTTGCAACTACCTTTTTGGGTCATGGTAGGCTATTCTTTCATAGCAAAGGCCACGGCTTTCTCTCTGCGTGCGTCCCTTCCTATCATTAATTTTTTGTTGTTCTTCATATTGAAATTTTGTCAATGGGACATAGCGGATCCATTGCAAAGACTTAACTTTGAATTGTTGAATGGAGGTCATTGTCCACGCCTAATAAGAACTAAAGAGTCCATTTTTCTTCTATCTTCTGTACGACCCTTGCACTAACGTTGCACTTGTATTTTTTGAAAGTACAACTGGAAATTTTGATGTAATTCCTGACTTCATTCCACATACCCATCAATTTAGGCCATGTGCGTTTCATTGATAAATCCAAATTTACGAACTTCAACTAACTTCAACCCACATCAACCCACTTCACGAACTTCAATAAAAAAATGCGAAGTTTAATAAAAAAAATACCAACTTCAACCAACTTCAAATCACTTCAACCAACTTCGACCTACTTCTCACTATTTTAACCAACTTCTACCCATCATACCCAAAAAAAAAAAATTCAACCCACTTCAACCAACTTCAGCCCACTTCAATCCACTTCAGCCCACTTCAACCTACTTCAACAAAAAATACCCACTTCAACCTACTTCAACTCACTTCTACTAATCTCAACCGCCTTTACCCATTTACCAACGCATATTTTTCAACGAAAGGAACAAGCACTTAGTAAAGAACTCAACTACTTTGAGCCCCACCTGTTTGCAAGGGTAATGTCTAACTTCAGTTGCGAGATTCTGGGGGTATTAGGAACTACATACCTCCTCTTTAGATCGTCCTACATAGGTTTGGCTGTCTCAGTGTAGGTCATGCTAGCATGAAGTTTCAGGACTAAGACATTGATAATCAAGGAGCACACTAATGAGTTTACCATGTCGCAAGTATTGAATTCACTCGAGTCATCTCCTTCTTTTAAGACAAGCTTTGTTAGGGTTCCATCTATGAACCGTAACTTTTTCTTTACTTTGATTGCAGTTCTCACTACTTGTCGCAATTCGTAGTTCTTTTCATTGAAAATAATGGTAGTATTAAGTACTCTCGGTCCATCACTTGGATGAATGAACTATGGTGACAGATTATCAATGATGAACTTCTTCCCATCTACCATGATTTTAATTTGATTTGAATACCTTGAATGGGGTTCAAGGCTCTGATACCATGTAGAATTTGATAGATTTTGAAAGAAAGAATTATTTTCTACATTGAATCTTTCTTGCCCTTTCAATGTACATGATGACCAAGTATATACATGGCTACCGACATCTACTTACACGCCCAGTAACCCTGGCTTGCGAAGCAACATACAAAATCACATTATCTCAAAGCTAATCAAATTATTATCTAAATACGATAGATAATATCAAAGATAAAAAAGGGATAATAATATGAAAAATAATATCATATCTATATCTCAACGCCAACACCACAAGTCCTATATTAGCCTTAGCCATTCTCATTCTCCGTTGGACATTCAACAGCAATCTCAAAATCTCTCTTTTGTTAGTGATATTGATGCTTGTGAGGGGAACAAGCAAAGAAATAGGCACATATACAACTGCACTAATATTATCAAATTGGTTAGTTATGCCAAGTAGCCAAACTAACATGTTCTTTCTTATGGCATCTGAACATAATTTAGTGCCAATACGACCATTAATTAAGTGATTAGTTAAGTAACTCCATCCTAAATTAGTAAATTTTAAAATAATTGCATGGAATGAAACAAATGAAAGGTCGAACAACATTGGAGGGAAATTTTAGACGAGGTATAAAATACAATATTTAGGTTAATTTTTATATTGAGCTGCATTTAAGTTGATATAAATTTAAGTTGTGTTTATTATAGGTCAGATCATTTTGGATTCAGTTCAAGTTTGTCTTGACAAAAATACGCAGATAATTTTAGCCAAGAGAATTTCTGTTCAGTAGACCATTTTTTAAGCTAGGTCAATTTAAATTTAGATTAAATGTTTGGTTGGGGGGGGGGGAATGATTTTACTAAAATATCATTTCCCATAGAAAATGGTTTTTCCATGAAAAATGAATTTTTGTGTCAAATTTTTCGCTGTTTAACCAAGATAAATCATTTTTCATGGGAAAAAAAAAAAAGAAAATGTCAACTGCATTGTCTAAGTGACAAAAAATGTCAATTGAATTGTTATAACGTAGATAAATCTTAACTGAATGAAGGAATGTTGAGCTAAAAATTCAGATTTGAACTTCCTTTAATATTTCATATGGGATAATCAAATTTGAATCCAAACTATTATAGTTGTTTTAGTAATAGAAAAACGCCAACGGAATTGTTTAAGTGACAAAAAATGTCGACTAAGTTATCATAGTAGAGATAAATGTTAATCAAATAGAAGAATGTTAAGCATAAAATTTAGTTTTGAGCTTACTTTAATCTTTTTCATCGATAATTAAGTTTTGATCCAAACCATTAAAATTGGTTTAATAGTAAAAATTTCAGTTGAATTGTTTAAGTGGTAAAAAATATCGATGAAATTTATATGGTAAAGAAAAATCTTGGTCAAATGAAAGAATGCTAACTTAAAAATTTAGAGTTGAGGTTATTTTATTCTTTCTCATTCGATAATCAAGTTTCAATACAAACCATTGAAATTATTTAGTGGCAAAAAAATGTGAACTGAGTTATTTAATGGAGAAAAGTGATAATTGGACTGTTGTGACATAGAAAATTGTTAATCAAATGAAAAAATGTCGACTCAAAATATAGATTTGAGCTAATTTTAATATTTTCTATTCGATAAGTAAGCTTTGAACCAAACCATTGAAATTTTTTTAGAGGCAAAAATGCCAACTGAATTGTTTAATTGGCAAAAAATGTCAAATGAATTGTTATGCCAAAGATCAATATTGACTAAATGAAAGAAGGTTGACTTCAAAATCAGGATTTGACTTTATTTTAATGTTTTCCATCAGATATTTAAATTTTTATCTAAATTGTTAAAGTTAGATTTTTTCTCCTAAATTCCGCCTGACCACATCCTTTCTTCTCAAAACGGAAATTGTTTTCCTCCATTAGGGTGAAAATGCTTTTTCTTCGATTTTAATTTTCCATCCTTTGCTGTATCAGACAATAGAAAATTGAAAAATTATTCTCCAAGAAAATCATTTTGCCCCCAACCAAATACTACCTAATATCGAATTTTATGCTCTACTTCAAAACTTAACATGAATTTGATTCTTAGGCAGTCAAATCATACAGTAGTGTAAATCAGTTTTGCATGGTTTAAAAGTCATGATTTAAGTTACATATAATCATGTTACGTAAGAGTATCAAGCAGCATTGGGTTATAGTGTGTGCATGTAGTCTAGCTATGAAGTTTACTGCAAGGCTCCTAAGTCTTGAACGTATGACAGGAGAACAGAACAAGGATAAAGGAACAAAGAATCAACAAGAAATCAAACTTATTGGGTGCCCTGCTCTGATTTCAGGTGGTTGTGATTGTGTGTGATTTCTTTTCTTATACATCAACTATGGGCTGCTGCCAGCCCCCGAGAAGATTTTAATTTGCATAGAAAAGGTTTGTATTTTCCTTGGTTTTTGGTTGGATGAGAACGAGAGTTGTCGTAGTGAGCGTTGAGAAAAAGAGCAAATTATTGTACATTTTGCTCTTGATTCTACTGCATCAGTTAAGTTGAGTTCATAAATTAGTCTTCTTTGGCAACCTTAATGAGGGCATCCAGATTGGCCCTGCACATTTGGTTCGTTGTCTAAAATTGAAGCTTAAGTCTGTATATATCTAGCTGTTATGAACAATTAAGCTTAGCGATCCTCAAAACGCCTCCCTGATTGCAAGATAGAGACAGTCGATTTTAGTCTAAAAATGGGGAGTATCATAATTGTTAGGGCATTGCTGGTAATGACCCTCATCACTATCTACAAATATAAGTTGAATATGGAGTTGAATTAGATACCCAACAATAAATTAGATACCCGGCAACTGAAACTACAAATATAGACGAGCCTCCTTCTTCTCATATTTATCCTCCCCCATTATTGTAATACAATAAATGAGATACCGAACAACTGAAACTACAAATATGAAGTTGAATATGCTAGTTGTTTCAAATGGAGAGAAATTGGAACCCCTACTTACAAAGTATAGAAATTGAAATTAGAGTTGGAGAACAAAAAGCGTGAATCGTAATTGGATGATTACAGATCTCAAAACAATTAAAGCAAAAAGTTTGAGTTCAAAGTAGCTGAATAAAAGCAGGAAAAAAATCCTAGAATGAATAAGCTACAAGAACATCCTGAAGTAAATTTAGGCATGCCTAAGTGGCTGATTGTTCTACCTAAAATTATTACATTTTATACTCTTTTATTATCTAATATTTGCTCAAAATAAATTAATAAATTAAGATTTTAATATATTTTTGTTTATTTTGTTAGAATCGTGGGAAAATTGTGAAAAATAAATAAAATGCTGAAGTTACGTATCCAAAGGGATGATGTCAGATCAAGTGAAAAAGAAAAAAGAAAAAATAACGAGAGAGGGAGGGGTCGAAGCCTCCAGCCACGCGCCTGTCGAGCCTAGCGGACCTATTCTTCTTCTATTACCTCGGCCCGCCTTCCAATCGAGCCCAATTCGCCCATTCCCTCACCAGCTTCTCCTTTCCCCTCTTCGGGCCTGTGCGTCTAGTTTTCCGCGGCCCAACTCCTATTCCCTTCTCCTTCACCCACTCCTTCCCCTCTTATTTTCCTTCAGTTTTTGTGGCCCAAGCCGAGGCCCAGCTGAGACCTCATCCCCCCTCACCCTCACTTAATACAGTCACACGAGCTGCACGTGACTGGTGCCTTCCCCCTTCTTCTTCTTTACTCTTCCTTCTTCTCAACTCGGTAAACCCAACATCCTACCCCCACGCTGTGCTACTTCATCTTCTTCCTCATTCCTTCATCCGCCGTAATCACTCCTTTTAATTTCTCTCTTCTCCTTCATCATCACCATCATCAAAGTGGGCATTAAATTGGAGCAATTATAAAGGCAATTACAAAGAGTGTTAAATGGAGAATAATGACAAAATTGAAGAGATGAGACTCGAAGTGGAGGCTACAAATCTGAAGCAAGGTCGACGCTTGGGCATAAGGGACCAGTCAGGAATAGCATATAATAGAGTTTTTTTCCCAACCCGAATATTTTTGCCCAGTTTTCTTTCATCTTCGATTTTTAGTTTCACATTGAGATTGACCTTTAGTTGACAGATTCATTGTAATCGAATCATCATATATCATATATATATATATATATATATATATATATATATATATATATATATATATATAATATAAAACTGAATGTGTTGCTGGATGAGTGACATTTACCTGAACATCATTGGTCAATTTTAGGGATGGGAGCATAGTCCAAATTCGATGCATATTCGATCCGATTCGAGGCAAAATTATCCGATTCGAATCCGATAAAGAATAATCCGATTCAGAGTCCGATAAAAATAATCCGAATCCGACTCCAATCCGAGCGGATTTGGAGGAGAGTCAATCTGATCCGATTAACATCTGATCCGATATCTTTTTCTAATAATTTCAATTTTTTTTGAAGATAGGAAAATTATAATATGATAACTTTTAAAAAATCCGCGTAAAGTCTGCACTGTATGTGCAGTACACTCTTCTTTCTTAGCTAATTTCTTCTTCTCTCCAGATCCATTTCTCACTCTTTCATCATTGTCAATCAAAGTTGTACTTTCTCCCTTTCCTTCCAACTGTTGTACTATTGTCTATCCCTTTCACTCTAAAGTTAATTTACATTCTCTTTTTCCAATACATTTTTACTTTAACACATTGAAATGTTTAATATAAAAAGTTATTTGACATTAAAGAGGTATTTAATATTACACTTACAAGCGAGCAAAAATAAGGTTGAAAATAAAAAATTGTGCAAGTACTGAATAAAAATATATAATCAGATTATATCCGATTATATTCGGATTTAATCCGATCCGAAATAAATCCAAATCCGATTTAACATCCGATCCGACGGAGTCGGATTTGGATTGGATTTTCAAATCCGATTATTAATTGGATCGGATTTGGATTTCTACACATCTGATCTGAATCCGACCCGTCGCCATCCCTAATCAAGTTGTTTTTTAGTATCCTTTTTTCTTTGAAGTTGTGTAATTAATAAAGTAAATCATAATAGTGCAATCTTACTAACGTATACTAGGACTTTTGAAATCACAAACATAAATGTTTATATGAGTGATAGGCTAGATATTAATGATCTCAAGTGGAAAATAACTTTGTGACATAGGTTATAGAAAACCAAGGAAATTAATTGATAATAATAAGTACTATGACTTGTGAAATCACAATACGGCAATGTTCATATGCTTACACAATGATATGTTAGATATTAAATAATGTCCATTGGATTATATGAATCTCTCCCAAGATCCCAACCAAACCACAAACAAAAATAACAAAAGGCATTCTCTTAAAAATATATATATACAGTAGCAAATGTAACTTTCAATAGTGATTTATGAGATAAACAATTAAATTGTCGTTTACTTCAATTATTAAATGGACTGCTTTTGTTTTTTCCCTGAATTCCAATTCAAAATTCCAAAAAAATTTCACTTCTCACTACTATCAACTATGTCAATAATTTAGAAACTCATTATTCCATAAAAACAATAATAAACCATTACGTTACAAATGTAATTCAAAATCAATAATCACGTCTCTAACACTGATACAAATTACAACTAATTAGTTAATAATTTAAAACTCAAATGAAGAATTACTCATGCCTGTGCGAAGCACGACATGTACACCAGTTTTGGATTAGAGATTGGATTGAAAACCACCATTTAATTCTAAAATTGAGTGCTATTGGCTTTGAATTTTACCCGTGTGGTTTCAAATTTTTGCTTAAGATTTTTGGTTTTGGATTCTGTTTGTGATGTGGGTTCTTGCTCAGATGCAATGGAGAATTAAAAATCTAGACTGATTCATGAGGGTCAATACTAAAGAATTGAATTCAGCATATTGTCTTCAGTTTCAGACTTCTATTGAATGATTAATGGGATTCTAAGCTGGTAATTTCTCATGTCACGTCACATATCTTAATAGTAAATTAGTGTTTTTAGTTACGATCTCTGGTTTTCTTTAAATTAATAATTTGGACGTATATAGTGATTTGGGTCATAGAACTTATGTCTTAGTTTTAGTAGATGATAATTTAGGCCATTAATGATCGAATTTCTTAACCATCCCTGAAGATGATGCTCATAAATGCTACAACGATAAATCTTGCTTGTGTAAATTACAACCTTGAGCCTAGAAGCATTATTATTGGTCTTAATATATAACTGTTATTGACCTTAATATTGTAAGTTTTCTTTTCACTTGGCAAACTAGCTGTCAGTAGGGTATGAGATAGGTCAGTAGCCCCACTTTCCCCCATTTTTGTTGCTGAATTTGGCTCTCTGGGTTGATCTGTCTGAGAAAATCTTTCGAACATTCGAGCTTGGAGCTAGTGAGTGAGAGAATACATAATTTGAGATAGAGAAAATACCCTGCCTTGGTTTGGAAATTTATTCGTTTAATGTTTCACTAGCTGAGGATAGAGTTGTCATTTATAAGCCATGTGCTTCTTGTTTAGACTGGGTTAACACATGACTACATTATTTCCTCCCTATTTTTGGAGAATAATTGTGGTTAATTGTTAGAAAGTAAAGGTCTGTGAGTTGGGGAGGGGGGGGAACAAACAATTTGATGCATTTGATTCATTGAAGATATCTCATGATTCATTGTGTACACTTTCATGGCTGCAAATGAACGCCCTTCCCCCCCCCCCCCCAAAAAAAAAAAAACCCTTAGAAGGCATTGCTTGATAGATTGTATTGGTGACATATGGTCATTCAAGTAGATGATGGTTGTTTGGTCATTGATCTTTGTCATAGTTCAGATACTAGTACATAGTTGGCTATATAGCTTATTGAAGAAAATATGTCTGGGAAAATAAGTTGATATGTTATTGTTGTATGTAAAACAATATGGTGGACATGAGTGGTTGGTACATGAGCGCTTGAATTAGTAAGGGCAAGTCAGAAAATACCCCTATACTCTGACATGTATATTGTAGCATCTTTCAAGTGCTAAATCAAATTCTCTTTTTGATGTTACATATATAGGTTGAAGGTTTGAGTGAGATATCACAAATGAAGGTCTATCAAAGTCTCTCGGCAGACCCCAGCAAGACCGTTTCTTACTTGTCCAGTTACTCATCACGAGTTGGTTGAAATTCAAATTCGACAATGAATTCTTATAGTAGCTTGAGATTTTGGAATTTTTGAGCCATTAACTCTCTGATGTTACTAGTTTTAGTTCTGTTTATGTTGTTATTTTCAAGTAGAAATCATAATTTTATCAATAATTTGATTTGAAGTTGTAAATTTCTATGCATTTTTGTAAGCTTTTGAACTATAACAGAATTAGGTAGTTTGAACTAGAAGTTTGTGTAGAAATGAGAAAGTTTGAGAGGTGACCCAATTTTATGCCGCCTCGTTTTTTATGGTGTTGTTTGGGGGTTTCTATTGTCATTGGCTAGCAAACGGGGGACTTGGAGATCACATATGATCTTAACAAGATATTTTTTTTTTTTTGCTTCATTCATTTTACCTAGTCCAAACGAAGGAAAAAAAAGTTTGGTGGGAAGTTATTTTTTTCTTTATATTTTTTCTCAAATTCAAACAAGAGAAAGAAAATGACTTTCCACCTTATTTTTTTTTTTCCATTCAACTTTCTTTCTACCTCATTGTCTTAGGTCCAAATAGTGCCTTAGAGATCTACATAACTTCAAGACGAAGTCAAATTATCTTCAATATAACAAGAAGGAAACGGTTGGTGTGAATCTCTTTGCAACTGGCCGGTTGGAGCCTGTGGATGGAGAAGAATGATACCAAAGCAAGATTTCAATATGGATGAGCTTATCTTGAGTATCAAATGAAGAGCATTAGTTTGGTCCAAAATCAGGAAGGATTTATACCCGCTACCCCTAATATGCTAGCCAGGAATTTTGATCTAATCCCCCACCTCTTTCCTTAGGTTTCTAAATTGTCTATGTCTTTGAGATTTATTTCTTTGGTTGTTTGGTGTTCGGTTTTTGAATTTGGTTTTTTGATGTTGGTTGCACTCTTGCCTTTTTGGCTTATGAAGTATCCAAACAAAAAAAATAGTATATTGTACTTCACCATTTAAAAAGAAGTAATTTTAAATCTAATAAGGGGGGGGGGGCTTTGAATTTAGCTAGGAGAAAAAAAGAGGACCATGCCTAGACAATCAAGCTAGGAGTTTTGAGTCTAATCCTTGTCTTTAGATGAAAGTTATGGTAAGCTAGTAGCTTTGTTATTGTCTTTTGTATTTGCTTTGATGTTCGTCATTACATATGCTGGATTTTTGTTATTGGCTAATTATTAATAAAAAATAGTAATTTTAACGCTCTGTTTGGATCTCAGAAAATTTGATGGAAAGAAAAAAATTGGAAAAGTAACTTTTTTCCTGTGTTTAGTTTAGAGAAAATAAAAAAAAAGAATATGAAGGAAATTAGGTGAAAAAATTGTTAAAAACAAGTGATAAAATTTTCCTCATCAAATCGTGATGAAAGTTTGGGCAAAGTTCCCAAAATAATTCTCAACCTCATCCAACCACACACTGCTTAGATGATATCAACATGATTCCAGTAATTCATCAACATTCAAATTTCTCATCTAAATTCTTGTATTTTTTTAAATCCAAACAAGAGAAAAAAAAAATGCTACTTTCTCCCTACTTTTTTTTCTTCACATTTTTTTTTTTCTTGCAACTTTTCTTTCCATCAAATTTTCTAAGGACCAAAAAGAGCCTAAAACTTTAACTCTATATGAATTACATTCCTTGATGATCCTTTTACATCCTTATTGACAATAAATGAAGCTCTTGAGGGGAAAAAGAAAAAATTGAGTCAACAGTTGCTTGTCATGCTAGTTGCTTTCATGTCAATTTTCTTTGTCAAAGTGCGAGAAAATTGTTTTTTACGCATTTGTCGCTTAAAACTAAGAGATCGAGAATTTAATATATGCCAATCTAGTGAATTACTTGGTCTTATTGCAATGGAATCTTCTATAAATTTATGTATGGATAATTCTACCCCTTAAAAGTGTTGGAATTTTCTAAGAATAAAATAAAAGTGACAAATTTTTCTAGTACTTATCCGAAAATATGGATAAGCATTGTGCCTCTTTAAGTTTACCCACTTTATTCAATCCATTTCGGTGAAAAGGTGGATAAGTAAGGTGCCCCTTCAAATTTTACCTGCCTTATCCTATCTTTTTTGGTACCTCTTCAGGTAGGATCATTCCATTATATAAGGAGAAGTGAAACCACAATCACGAAAATTTTTTTTTAATAATCAATGTGAGTGACTGCAGCACCCTCATTGATTAATATTCTAGAGAATCTTGAAATACACACTTGTTCTTCTAATTAAATTATTCCTATGATTATTTATGGTGCAACAAATAAGTCTTAAGGAAAGTATTATATTTCACGATGTACTTGGCTTATCTAGTACCTCATTCAACCCCAAATTCTTTAACAATCTTAGGACTTATTTGTAAATGGCTTCAATTCATGAAATGACTTCTAACTTTCAGAAGTTGGACAAGTTCGAGGGTGTTGCCTTCCGTCGTTGGTAGAAGAAGATGCACTTTCTTCTTACAATCTTGAAGGTCGGTATGTGCTCAACACTACCTACCCCATGGAGACGGAAAACGAGACTTTGGAGTAAGCCCGCCGAAGATCCAAGTTCGAGAATGATGACTACATTTGTCGAGGCAATATCTTAAATAGCATGTCAAACGCCTTGTTCGATGTCTATCAAGGCATGGAATCAGCAAAGGAATTATGAGAGGTGCTAGAGAACAAGAACATGACAGAAGATGCCTCTAGTAAGAACTTCCTTGTAAGTCAATTTAATAATTATAATGGTCGAAGGACGCTCTTTTCTCGATCAACTGCATGAAATTCAATGAATCCTAAGTCACTTCAAGCAATATAAAATGCACATGGATGAAACCATTATAGTTTTCTCTATAGTGGACAAACTTCCCCCATCTTGGAAAGACACTAAAAGAACTTTAAAACATAAGAAAGATGAAGTGTCACTTGAGGAATTAGCTAATCATCTTCGAATAGAAGAAGAGTTACGTGTGCAGGATGAGTCAAAGGAGCATGTCTCCAAGATTCATGTTATCGAAGATGGCAAGTCAAGTCAAGTGTCTAAAGGAAACAAGAAGAGGCCTAACAAGTACAACAACAACAAGGGCAACAAGAACGCTAAAGTCGTTTGTTGGGAATGCAATAAACCGGGCCACAAGAAAAGAGATTGTACCATTTGAAAGCACAAGCATGGCTTGAACAACGAAAAGGCAAAGATAAGGGACAACTTTGTAGCCATGATCAATTATCAAATCAACATTGTCCAAAGTGACAATGATTGGTGGGTTGATTCGGGTACTTCCAAGCACGTGTGCAAGGACCACTCTTTCTTCAAGACATTGGTGCCGATTGAGGATGGAAAAGTGCTCTACATGGGCAATATTTCTACTGTTGATGTTAAAGGAATAGGCCAAGTAGAGTTAGTCTTCACTTCCGGAAAAATTTCTACTTTAACTGAAGTATATTTTGTGCCGAAAGTTAGAAAGAATCTTGTTTTTGGTTTTCTTCTTAATAAGTTTGGCCTTAAACAAGTGTATGAGGCCGATAAGTTTATCTCGTCTAAGGGGAGTGTCTTTGTAGGGAAGGGTTATGATAGTGTTGACATGTTTAAGTTAAATATAATTACTCCTTCTAGTGGTAATGACGTGAATGATTCTGCTTACATGCTTGTGTATTATTTGTCTTCTCTATGGCATAATCGTCTAGGGCATGTTAATTATACAATATTAAAATAGATGTCAAGACTTGAGTTAATTTTGATTTTGATGGAAACGTAGAGAAATGTAAGACATACATGTTAATAAAGATCACTAGAAGTTCTTTTCCAACTATTCAAAGAATCACGAAATTACTTGAATTAATTCATAGTGATTTAGGTGATTTTCATAACACTCCCTCTTTTAGGGGAAAAATATACTATGTCATTTTCATTGATGATTTTACAAGATATTGCCAAGTATACCTTTTACATGCTAAAAGTGAAGCACTAGACATGTTTAGGATATTTAATAATGAATCTGAGTTACATTGTGAAACCCTTATTAAAAGCTACGATCGGATAGGGGTGGTAAATATTATAATCTGAGTTATTTCTAATTAACTGGTATAATCCATGAGGTCATAGCACCTTATACTCCACAATAAAATAGTGTGGCAGAAAGAAAAAATAGAACACTAACTAAAATGATCAGTGCTATGCTTTTTAAATCTAGTTTAAGTGAAGGCTTTTGGGGTGAAGCGACGCTCACAGCATGCTACATTCTAAATAGGGTTCCTAATAAAAGGAATTTAATTACTCCTTATGAATTGTGGAATAAGAAAAAGCCAAACCTGAGTTACTTCAAAGTTTGGGGGTGTAGGGCGATTGTAAGAGTCTCGGAACCCAAGAAAAGAAAATTGAGGGAAAGAAGAATTGAGTGCATCTTTGTAGGCTATGCTGAACGTTGCAAAACCTATAGGTTTTTGGTTATACAACCAAATGCTTCTATTACGTTTAACACCATGATAGAATTAATTGATGTCATTTTTGATGAGACTAGATTCTCTTCAATTCCTAAACCAAATGATCTTATTCCAACCACTATGACTCCAAGTAATGATCAAGAACAAGGAGACATAGTGGAGGTAAGGAGAAGTAAACGGTTTAGAAAGGAGAAATCCTTTGGTTCTAATTTCTTTGTTTATTTGATAGAGGAAACAAGCGATTCCATTGAAAATGCAATACCCTATGTTAATAGTATTGATTCGAATCCTAACTCTTTTAAAGAGGCTATGGAATCTCAAGATGCTTCCTTTAGAAAGAAACAATCCAAGATGAAATGGATTCAATCATAGAAAATAACACATGGGTTTTAATTGAGTTACCCTAGGATGTAAGCTATCACATCAAAGTGAATCTTTAAAAAAAAAAAAAGGAAAGTAGATGGTACTATAGAAAGGTTCAAAGCCTGGTTGGTCATAAGAGGCTTTAACCAAAGACATGGTATTGACTACTTTGACACATATGCACTAGTGGCTAGGATTGCAACCATAAGAGTTCTCATTGCTCTTGCCGTAATTCAAAAGCTAGTAATTCACCAAATAGATGTAAATACAGTATTCTTAAATGGTGAATTAGAGGAAGATGCGTACATGAAACAACCAGAAGGTTTTGTTGTTCCAGGCCAAGAAAACAAAATATGTAAACTCATAAGATCATCGTATAGCCTAAAACAAGCACCTAAACAATGGCATCAAAAGTTCGATGAAGTAGTGCTATCTTATGGGTTTAGTATCAATGAATCTGACAAATGTGTATATTCCAAGTTTGAACATAGAAAAGGTATGATTATATGCTTATATGTTGATGACATGCTAATTTTTGGGGCTGACTTAGAGGAAATAGAGAAACCAAGTATTTTCTATCTTCCAAGTTCTCCATGAAAGACATGGGGGAGGCCGATGTTTTACTCGGTACTAAGATCATTAGAAATAATGATGGAATCCATTTGTCTCAATCTCATTATATTGAGAAAGTGCTTGGGAGGTTCAATTACAAAGACTGCTCCCCAATGGCCATTCCTTTCGATCCAACTTTTACAAGTTAACTCGTAATAGTAGGAGACCTATTGCGCAAATTGAGTATGCAAAGGTCATAGGGTGCTTGATGTATGCCATGACAAGTACGAGGCCAGCCATTGCATTTATCGTTGGAAAGTTAAGCCGGTATACTAGTAATCCTAGTAAGTTTCATTGGCATGCAATACGTCGGGTGTTGAAATACCTGAAGAAAACTCAAGATTATGGCTTATGATATTCAAGCCTTCGGTCTTGGAAGGATATTCAGATGCAAGTGGGATAACTAACAAAGAGGATTACGCCTTTACATCAGGTTACATATACTTGCTTGGTGGAGGAGCAGTGTCTTGGGCATCGAGGAAACAAACTTGCATTAGTGACTCCACCATGGCTGCTGAGTTTGTAGCTTTGGCTGCAGCCAGTAAGGAGGCAAAGTGGCTATAGAATTTGCTATTGGAAGTGCCTTTATGGCCAAAATCAATGTCGCCACTCTCCATACTTTGTGACAGCAAGATCACACTGTCCAAGGTTTACAGTAATGTCTATAATGGAAAATTAAGGCACATTGGACTTAGACATGGCTATGTCCATCAGTTGATCAAAGATGGAGTTATCACAGTTAATTATGTGCAAACAAATGAGAATCTTGCAGATCCTTTAACTAAGGATCTGATAAGAGACTTGGTGTTGAGAACATCAAGGGGGATGGGACTTAAGCCCATTTCTATAATTACTAGCAAGGAAGCCTTAACTTAATTCATGGTATGACATCACATTCTAAGTTTAATGAGTGACAACTTTGCATAGTGATTGGAAGCACTAATATATTTTATCCCAAGGTAAAAGTGCTTGTGTACTGTAATATTATAAGAGGGTGAGTTTTATACTCTTAATAGATCTTGATTGAATGGATTGTGTTACAGCAGCATGTTTCTAAGGTCTACCTGAGTGAGTGTGAAGTGTGGCCGCTTCAAAGAGTAACAGGGCTTGGCTTGACGCACTCATGATGGATATGGACACATGGCCGGATAATAGTGTCAAAATTTTAGGTGTGTAATGATATTCGTATCTGAAATATATCCAATTAATCAAAGAGAATGTATAGTTCAAAGACTTGTCTACTATTTACATTCAGCTTAATTAAAATTATATTTCACTAAATGAAAGTTCAAATCGCGAGATACTTCTCTTACGCATAAATCTTCTTGTGTTCTCGGTTGTGATTGTGTGTTTGCTGGAATGGCGGGAGTTTGTTCTATATCTTGGAAAAGCCGGGGGATTGTTGAAATTTTCCAAGCATAAAATAAAAGTAATAGATTTTTCTAGTGCTTATTCAAAAAGATGGATAAGCGTGGTACCTCTTCAGGTTTACCCACCTTATCTAATCCATTTCGGTGAAAAGGTGGATAAGTAAGGTGCCTCTTTAAATTTTACCCACCTTATCCTATCCTTTTTTGTGCCTCTTCAGGCAGGATCATTCCTCTATATAAGGAAGAGTGAAACCACAATCATGAGGATTTTTTTTTATAATCAATGTGAGCAACTGCAGCACCCTCACCGATTAACACTCTAGAGAACCTTGAAATACACAATTGTTCTTCTAAGTAAATTATCCCTAATATTATTTGTGGTGCAACAAATAAGTCTTAAGGAAAGTATTCTATTTCACGATTTACTTGGCTTATCCAGTACTACATTCAACCACAAATTCTTTAAGAAAAAGATAACCACAATCCATGTTATCCTCCAAACCTTTTAGCATTTACTTGTTGACATCTTAGACTAATGTGTGTCCAACTCACAAGAAATTGGGAGGGGGGATGGTGGAAAACAAATGTAAAGAATAGATCTCATGATTGGATTCTCGTATAGTAAAGGAAAGAAGTGAACTAAATGTAGTAACTAAATCAATTCGATTTCAATTTATTCCCAAAACAGAAGGTGACATAACACATTGAGGAGGGTACAAAGACTTGACCTCACTCAATTATTCACACCAAAGTATTCATGGCAAAAAAAACTTACAGACAAGCTAATTCTCAAACACCCCATGCTTAAAAAAAGGTAAAAATCCCCCCAAAAAGAACATGATACAAGAATCAGTTGACATCTTTCTACGTGTTCACTTTAATTCACAAATGCACAATGTTTCCTAATTTCACCTGTGGAGCCAGTAAGAACCCCAACCTGACCCATCTTGACCATGGACTGCCCAAACTCACCAAAGAAGTTCTGCAATGGCCCATCAACTAGCTGGGTCACATAACTCTTCGTCGTAGCACTTGTGGTCAGGGCTGCATCTGATTGGAAGAGGCCACGTCTCTTCAAAAGAAGCCTATAGTAGCTAAGATCAAAGGTCCTAAAGCTCCCTGGGTCCATTTCCACTATGGTTGTGTTGTCATTAGGGCTCATACATTTCCTCACCTCAAGGTTGGCTGCATACTCGCTGTCCAAGGATGGGTCTTCATCACCTTTTCCGGTGAAGTTGTAGAGCCGGTTGGAGAAAGATGAGCAATGTGCTACTCCAATTGTGTGTGCACCTTCAAGAGGGGGGGAGCAATTAAAGGAAATTAAAAGATGTAAGTTGTAGCATAAACTAAACAGAAATTTAATTATGTTGTCGCTTGATTAAATTGTAAATTTTTTTAATGATAGTTATTGTAAGTAGTTCTGGCTTAGTAGTTGGCCATGCTCGACTTGGGTGAGTTGACAAAAGGAGGTGGTCTATATACGGTTGGTTCATAGGTTTGTTTCATTCTTTTCTTTTTTTGTCAATTTAAGTAAGATAAGAAAATCAACATTTTTAAATTGGACTAATTCTGTTAAATTTTTTTATCAATTCGAGCATAATCAAATGAGTCATACATATGAGCTCAAACGAGATTCCAACCCAAAGTCAATTGGTAATGGGTGAAGTAACTCACAATCTTATATACTTGTTCAAACCCTTTAATTTTATCAATGTGGAACAATATCCACTTTTATATTCCAATAAATTCAAATTAAGCCAATTTATGGGTTAAACAGTACCCAAACAGGCTGAGCTAGTCTAAGTTATAGGCGGAGTTGAATCTAGCTGTGAACTTACAAACTTACCAGCCTGCCCCATTGACTTTTTTTAATGTTAAGCTAACTAGTCAATAGGTCGACAAACCTAGCTCACGTGTTTGATGACCCAAACATTAGTCAATCCCATCCAGACATTAGCTCAACATAGGTAGTTTGGTCGTGGCCTAGACCACGATCAGTCTAAGGTTTGCCAGCTTATTCAGGGTGGTTTAAGTTGAGCAAAACTACAAAATCACAAAGCCACCAACCCAACTAGCCTACCCACGATCTGCTGGAGAGCCAACGTGACTGAACCAGCTACCTCAGTTCAGCATACCGTGGGCTAATCAATTTATCATTTTGATTTACATTTTTATCTCTCTTAAGGCTTATCAATGACCTCCCCCACCCCCTCAAAAAAAAAGTTTAGGGCATACCAGAAAGCAAGACCAAGTCTTTCAAATCAAGTCCCTTGCTAGCAAAAATGGTTTGAAGAGAGCTGAAGTTGCTAGATGGTGGTGGGATATTCTGCAGTGCTTCAGTAGCATTCGAGATAGTTCCATCCCTTCTGCCCGTTCGCACTGGCCAAGATGGACCTCCCTGTCAAACCCAGCCGAAACAATATGTTAGTCATGTAACGTCCAGATATTCTACAAATCATCAAAGTAGCCCAAAAAGATTGTCAAGCAGGGGTCATATATACAATGGTGACAACAGCATCTCTTGCAATCAAAGCAATGATATCTGCACAAGATACAACACCAGGGCACTCTGCTTCTAGCGAGCTCTTCACACTATCAATGAAGGAAAAGCCTCTCAGTGTTAGGTTTGGGTTTGCTGCCTTTTCGGTTTGGTTCCCTGCCTTGGTCGAGTTTAGGAGAACTGATGCATCACAACCCTGGTTAATTAAAGAAAAAATAACTCGTGTTAGCTCTTTAGAAAGGCATTATGATGTAAAATTATACAAAATTACATTTTGGCAACTCTTTATAGAACCTAGTAAAGGGGCTGTTCGGCTTAGGGTTAGGTTTCGAACTTTGGGATAATTTGGGATGGGATACAACAATGAGCTAATGGGTTCAAGTCATCTTCAGCAAATGGGTTGTCTAGGTTGGCGTCAAGTTGACACTTTTTTCTTTTTTTTGGGTTTAACCAAAGGTATCCACCGCCGATCACAGTGACTAATCTCCTCGCCCCACAAGCTCCACTTAAAGTAAAGGGCTGGCCAAGAATTGCTCTCCATTCCCAAATGTCAAGGATCGAACCACTTACCAATTGGTTAAAGAAGTGAGCTACCACTATGTCACAACCCCTTGATTTCTACTTGCTGATACATCTTGAAGGTCAATTTAGTCAAGTAATGCCAATTTGAGCCTGACTAGAGTTTAGTTTACTTATTGTGAGTCCAATAGCAAATATCTAGATCTCGTATAAGTAGATTTTGCTAGCTACATGCACATAAACTATGGGTCAATGCGAAACGAAGAAAAGGAATGAATGACTTACCCTAACAAAACAATCATGGAATTGCATTCGAAGTAGCGGAGCTGCCAACACAGGAGCATTGGAGATATGTTTATGGACAAAGTCTTGCACAATTTGCTCGGCTCTTGGGCAACTTTCATCATAGTAACCAAGCTTAAGTTGTGCCTCAACTAAGCCTAAGAAAGCTACTATTCCTAACAACACTATTCCTGCGTTGGCCATTCTTAATTATTTTCCCTCAGACTTGAAAGCAATATCAATGTCAGTCTGTTTTCTTCGTGATATTGATGCTTGTTGAGGGCAACACGCCAGTAAGGTAGTAGGTATATATGCTACTGGAGAAGTATTATATACTAGAGAAGTATTATCAAATTAGTCCATTGTGCCAAGTAGCTAACTAACATGTGCTGTCTTATTGCACTTGAGCATATTCTACTACTAATAATAGGGTCGTTAATTAAGTGATTAGTTACGGCATCCGAAAGAAAGAGAACTTCGATTTGACAGCTTTGAATTCAATAGTTCCTTCTTCACTATAAAAGAAATGATTCCTCTCTTACTTCTAAGCACAAACTGTTTGGCATTAAACAAGTGAAAGGAAAAGCATTATTGATGATAAAATCCACACCTACTTATGGACCATTCGATTTAGGTCATGTTCGGCATACTTGGAGTCGGGTATCGACCTGGTGTGCTAGTATCACCTTGTGTTCTACTCAAACTCAATGTGTTATAAATTTTCACTTTCCTTTTTTAGTGCAAATTACAACTTCGTCTATATAGACACCAAGTTGCATTTAAGATGAAGATTGAGAATGTGAATATAATAGATCTAGAATCAAACACAGAAACAGTCGTAAATAATTGATAGAAATCATGTAAATTGTTGGGTTTAGCATGGCCCAAATTCCGTTCCCCAATCCACCATGGAGCACCAGAAGTCTTGGCCACGTTCCATGGTCAAATGTACTTTAGCAGCGACTTTCTAGTGCGGTGGGCCAGACCACAGTTTGTGGTGTGCGCGGCAACTGTTTCTGCTAGGGTTTCCTCGATCTTGACTCTTTGATCTCTTTATAAGGGGCCTAGTCATAGGCTCCAAGATATATCAAACACATCAACAACACACAAGTATCATTCGAGCATCTAGAAGGTTGTTCTACGCTTTGATCAGCTAATAGTTCCATTATTCTTGTTTTGAGAGAGAACGTCCTTAGTGAATTTGTAACTACTAGTTGACACATCACTCTGAGATCAATTTTGTACTCTCTCATCTCCATAATAGATTTTCATCTCATCGCCGCCCGTGATTTTTCCTGTTTAGGGTCTTCCACGTAAACCTGGGTATTTGTTCTCTTACCTTGTTATATCGTATTTTGTGATCCCTTGTTATTTTCACTCAAATCCTAACTGATCCTAACATAAATATTTAGCTATGAAACCATTGGTTCCATGTGACAATTAAATGATCTTCAATTACTCTACATCTTGTAGCTTTTAAGAATCAAATCACGATTGTACCAGCTGTATAATAATTTGATAAAAGTAACGATTCATCTCATTAATATTCCAGATCATACCAATATTAAACATCTCGTAAAAAGAGAGACTGCTATTTCAATAAAATAAAAAAAGCATTAATGCAAAACAAGGCCATCTTATAAACAGAGAGATTCTTTATCAAACCATTAGTGTAGAATTAAGTCAATATAGGTTGAACATTAATAAAAATGGTGAATGGTATTTGATCCCTATCATAGAGAGAGGATACAGATTAGGATTTTCAGGGATAAGAGGGGAGAGACATGGAGGCGGCTTCTAAAAAATGAATTATATTGGCATGTTATAATTGGTTCGTAAAAATAGTTGCTAAAATACAGATGATCTCAATCAAGAAGTTTTTTCTATCAGGCCATTTTGACTGAGGTCAACTTGAGTTTATATCAATAGGGGATTATTTTATTTCAAATCTTGGGAAGGATTTGATTTTCAATCAATTTAGCCACGTTTAGATGTAATAGTTTACGTTAAATGTATAATCCTCTGATGCGAGAGTATTAAGCAACATTGGATTGTAGTGTTTGTGCATGTGCTTGGGCTATGAGCGTGACTAGAGGCGGCCAATTTGTGAACGTAGGACGGTAGAACGGACGCGGGAGAAAGGAATAAAGAATGAGCAAGATACCAAATTGATTGGGTTACCTGCCCTGATCGATCTCAGCTTGTTATGTATTATGTGTTAGTTCTTAGTTCTTACTTATCCATCAACTCTTAGTTGTCAGTCCCCACACAAGCAATTTTGCTTTGTTCTTTGCTTTTCCTTTTTTATTTATTTCCCAACTTAGACAGTAGACTGATAAAGTCTACATCTCGTTGATAATGAACACAAAATTCGACTTAAGATACTCTGATATATATCTTCACAAATTTATTAATTAACGACACAAATATGTTTACGTAATCAGGTGAATCGACATGACAATAATAAGGTAACAAAACATGCCTCAATTAGTGGAAGCCTTAAGAGTACAGAAGAACAATTGGATGGCAAATTATATCCTGGTTAAAAACGAGATCGAAACTGGTAGGATGAAGGCGGGAGAATGACTCTTTTCTTTCCTTTGTTTTTGGGCTGACAGTGACATATTAAGATAAAAAATAACTTCGGTTTTGGCGGGACAATATAGTCGGTAATAAAATTAAAGACATGCTAGGAACATTTACAATATTTATTTTACTAACATACCTTTTATTCTTTATATTTTATTTTTTAAAATACTGTTACTGTAATTGATTGATAAGAAGAGCTCATTAACAAATGAAGAAATTATTATGCACCGAAAAAGGGAGAAATTATTGCTATCATTGGAGAAAAACATGGTGAATGTACTCTGGCAAATAACTACTTGCTAATAAAGATAGAAATTTATGGTGTTTCAATACGAAAAGCCAAAAGAAAAATCCTCAAATTCAAATATATATGAATATGTAAAGGATCTAGATTGATGAATTTTCAAAGGTTTATTCACCACCATCATAGGCGGTTTCAATCAAGGCAACATGGCTCCACATGCCATAGGGACCTAAGTTACCAGGGAAAATTTCTAGCTTGGATTGTATTGAGCTCATTAATTAAAATTAAGAGAATAACATCAAAGATGAAGCTAAGGTTACACTTTTCCAAATCAAGCCCTGCTATGGAGCCTAGGACCAGATGGCATTACAGCTAGTGCCTTGCATGAATATTGAAATGTGGTAAGTGATGATCTGTTTACAATTGTATCAAGGCTTGTCTCCATCATGGAAAAATGATATGAGGGCTCAAGCATATAGTCTCATCACACCTTTGTCGAAAGGTGATATGCAGTATAAGTTTGTGTAGTACATTGTATAAAATATACAATTAATGCGTGTTGGGTGGTCTTAATTGTGGGGTGTTTGATTGTCGGCTTTTTTATTGGCTTTTTCATTGACTTTTTTACACAAAATGGCTTTTCAGAGGTTTTTCCTATTTTAATTTGGGTTAAAAAAAACCAATTTGGTGTTTGGTAAATGACTTTTTATAGTAGCTATTTTAACCCAAAAAGCCACATTTACGAAAAGCTAAGATAAGTGACTTTTTGTAAATGACGGTTTGTATAAATTACAAGGATGCTCAATACTCTATTAAAATTACAAGATATACCACTAGTGAAATAAAAAACTCGATACTTTATTAAAATGACAAGAATGGTTGTTCTTTTTTATAGTTGAATGCAGTGTTAATGTCTAGTACTTATACTTCAGATTATTTGGTAAGTCTCACTCTCCTTCCATTTGTCTGGACTAGAGCTTTAGATTGACACAAGTTAGCAATGACATTTGATATTATGTTTTATGTGAACACAATCTAATGAAGATCAAATCATTTGAAATTCAGATAAATTTTTATATTAAAAAACAAAGAAAAAGATCTTGAAAAGATTAAAATAGATAAAAAAAAAAAATGATACAACTTTCAATTCACAACCCCCAAAAAAAAAATTCCTCAAATGAATAATAAAATAAGGTTGTATAGCATAGGAATCACATGAATACAAACAAATTGAAAAGAAATAATATGAATAATGAGTACAAAATATGTAGAATTAGTATGAAAATAAGGTTTCAAGTGTTAAATTAATTTTTACGTATGAGATAAATTTAATTCTTTTTGAAAAGAAAATAAAATGACCCATAAATAAAAAATCATGTTCAACTAAAAAGTAATGTAGAGAAATAACATAAATGAAATTTTAACAAACAATCATTTCAGAAACGACTAATTTTACTAAATACTTTTTCTAAAAACAGCTGATTCAATAGCTAATGCAAATAGCCAATTCAGAAATAGCTAATAGGTAATAGCTGATTGCTAAATAGGGCTTATATAGGGTTGATGACCACTTAAACCGCCTAAGGAGTGGTAAACCTAAGTGACCTAAACCTATTTAAGGAGGTTTAGGGGTCAATTAAGAGAGAGCAATCTAATTAACCCTATATTAGATCACTCATACCTCTCCTCCTCTACGGCTAGCCAACCATCATTAGGGTTCGGGTTCGGGACGTGGCATTCAGGGTGACTTTGGTAGCTACCCTTCAGCATTGATCACATCTCGTGGGTTAATTCCGATAACCAATTCCGTACTAAAGGTCAGTCCTTTTATCTTCCTTCACTACATAAATCTAGTAATAAAATAGCAACTTTAACCATTAGACTTTAGGTGTGTTGTTATTACTTCTTGTTTTTAACTGTGACCTGTATCAGTTAATTCATTCCTACGTAGAGTTCTCGAGTTCACAACTTAAGAAAGGATCAACTATTATTCTCATCCAAGTTGTTTAAATTGAATAACGAAGTGAATTGCGATGGACTTGATACTACCTATAATATTGGAACCATGCTTCAACAATTATCGCACTGTCTCCACCACTACTGTGTCAAGCCATCGGAGTCCTGACGTTGCCCAATTTTGTGTTTATTAATTCATCCATTGTGTTTTTTTCTCTTGTTTAGGTCTTTTCAGGAGATTTCTATGAACTAGAGGTAAGAATACTTGGTGTATATCTTTATTCCTTGACTAACAACTTATAACCGTCAGTTGGTATTAGAAAATGACTAAAAGAACTCTATTTCGGTCCATCTAACTCAGATAAATATTTTCTAAAGAGATTACTATGAAGAAATATACTTTTCAATCCATCTAACTTCGGATAAACAATTTTGGAACTATATGTGACCAAACATAACCTTTTAAATTATGCCAACTACCCTAAATTTTTTATATTTACATATCTTACCTAAATTATTAAAAACAAACTTTTTTGTTATTTTTTTGAAAAATTAAATTTTAATTTGGTGAATGTGATGTTCTTTTCATAAGCATTACTCGAAGGCCTCTACAAACTAGTATTAGAACCACATGACTATATATGTGTGTATGTATGTGTGTACACACACACTTTGCAAATATACATATTCGTGTATGTATATATGTACCTAATTGTATTTAATGTATCATCATCTACTTGTCTCACACCAAATAATTCACACAATGTGCACACCCTAAAGGGATCTATATTATTGATATAATTTTAGAATTTAAAAGCAGAATTAGTAAAAATTAAGAAGGATGTTAAAATATAACTGTCATTAATCTATATTTCATTAATCAAAAAAGTTAGACATACTGGTAAGTCTGATTAGATATTAGTATCCCTTGCATAGATATCTTTTTTAAAATCCAAAAAATAAAAATTCATTTGCTTTGCATGATATAAAAATTTTTAAAAAAAGTGGAAAAATCTTCTAAAAAATTATCCGAAAAGAAGAGAAACTAGAAGAAAAAGATGATGAAATATAAGCAGTAAAATCTACAGGACGTACAGGTTTGACGAAGAACAAGATCCAAAAGAGTTAAACAAGATTCTTGGAGCAGTAGTAGATAAATGAAGGATATCAAATGATAATAATGAAAAGACAAATATTGTTCAGTTAGAAGAAGAAACATGTCAACGAAAATGAACCTAATTAGACCAGGACATTTGAATGTTATAGAAGAAGTCAAAAGAAAACTGGATTTGAAAAAATTGAAAAGATGATTGTTTAAAATGAAATCAATGAAATTGGAGAAATAAATGTCAACGAGTTTGAATCTGATTTAGTTAATGATGTAACTCCATTAATTGAAGAGTTTCGTGAATCATTTGAGAGAATTACCCATTTCATAAGACCTAAATATATTCCAACAGAATGAAAAGCTAACTTTTTCTTTGGGTTCATTCCAAGGAAAAGAAACCCTATTAGCCAAATGGATTACATTCTAAATATCGATGGAGCTCATAATAGAGATAAAATACGCCAACATTGGAAAAGAGGTATGAACAATGTTTTTAATTGGAATACTACATGAATTGCTGGAAATTTCCTAATTTATAATGAGCATAGCTTTTTGACACTTTACCTAATTGGCGTGACTCATTAGACAAATAATATAAAAATGTATTAAAAATAATGGAAATACCAGTTGGTATATTCACAAAAATTATGTAAGAAAATGAAAAGTAAATTTGTTGGAGCTAAACTTGATTCTAGGGAAAAAAAAAAAATAGCTAGAAAATGGCAGAGAAAAATTAATAAAATAGAACTCTTGGACATGAGGCATCTGAAAAATTACATTGTTAAATTCAATCAATATTATTGCAAAAGTGGGCATAATGAAACTAATCTTGATGTTTTTAATGACAAATTACTTTATCCCATAAATTTCATAGCCAATGAAAGATACATACATGTCTTGATAAAGCAGACACCATTGATAGTTTGATACATTTGGTCTAAAAAATTCATATTTAAGAAAATGGGTTAATAGTCAATGTATTGATCTCCAAAATTAAAAGAAAATGAAGAAATAATATTTAGCCTGTGAGGATACTCTTCATTAATGGGGAAATGAACCAAACAAAAATGAACATTTTATAAGAAAAAGAGCTTTAACAAGCAAAGAAAAGAAAATTACAAAAGAAAGTATCATAACAAGCCAAGCCCCAAAAGGCAAGATTTTTTGGACAAGCTACTTATTGCCCTATTGGGGAAATAACTGTAAGTGTTCAGCATGTGAAGAAGTAGGGTATTATGCAAATAAATGCAAAAATAGGAAAATTGGTAAGTCTTGGATAAATAACTTTGTCAATCCTATAAAAATCAATAAGACAAATGTAATAAAAATCAATGAGAATGGAAAAACTATAATTAAACCCTAACTGTTAAAAGTATGGGTGCAAAATCTGAATATTAAGAAGGATCTTCATCAGCTAAAGAAAAAGTTAAAGAAGATAATATAATTAGTATGACCAGTGAAATAATAATAATGAATTTTGAAGTCACCAATACTAATCCTAATAGCATCTATATCCCAATAAACATATGCTTAGAAGCATATAATAGATATAAATTATGTGCTTTCATAGATAGAGATTGTGTTGTCAATTTTGGGAAAAGATCTCTACTTCTAGGATTCGTGTGGAAAAAGAATTATTCACAAGTGAGAATAGTTGACTATAGTATAATGAGATACAATGAAGTCATAGAAGAGTCATCCATTGAGATAGGAGGAGAAGAATACATTATACCAGTCCTATAGACTACTTAACCATATTATGATATGATTATTGGAAATAATTTTCCAAAGGCTATATTCTCCATGCACACATAATAGAAGCCCAATCATATTCACCATAAACGGTCACTCTATTCCCATTAATAAATTAAGTAAGACATGCACTCATTACAAGCTTGAGTTTACGTGCAGCTTGCGTGATGAGAAGGTCATCCACGCACAACGTGAAGTAGCACTAACAGGTTTACTACTTGAGTTATCTACTAAAATGCAAATTGTTGAACAACAAGAAGAATTATGTAAGGAACTCTTTTTGGATAATCCTTTAGAATTTCAAGACAAAAATAAAGTATTTGTTAAATTTGCTTTGTTAAATCCTAACAATATTATCCAAGTTAAATAACTGATGTATACCCACCAAGATATCCAGAAATTTGAAAAACAAATCAAAAAGCTTTTGGATAAAGGGTTAACTAGAAATAGTAAGAGTCCTTACACCAAAGTCTTATATTCATAATGAGGAATCATGCTTAAGAAAATAAGGCAAAAGTTAGAATGGTAATTAAATTGAATTATACCCACCAAGATATCCATAAATTTGAAAAATAAATCAAAGAGCTTTTGGATAAAGGGTTAATTATAAATAGTAAGAGTCCTTACACCGTAGTCCTGTATTCATAATGAGGATTTATGCTGCAGAAAGAAGGGGAGAAAGTTAGAATGGTAATCAATTACCAAAAAGCTTAATGAAAATGTTGTCTTTGATGGTTATTATATTTATAACAAAACAATTCTTCTCAAATAGAATTCAAAAGTCCTTTTGGTTCTCAAAAATAGACTATAAAAGTGGATACTAGTAGATAAAAATGGATGGAAAAAAAAGCATTCATTTAACTACTTTGAGTGCCGCTCAAGGACATTATGCTAGTGATGTCATTTGGTCTTAAAAATTGGGCATCAAATATTCCAAAGAAGGATGGATAACACCTTTAAAGATCTTAATCATTGTTATCTAGTTTATATCGATGATATCTTTATTTTTTTAAAGACCATAGAACAACACAAAGATAATGTCATAGCGATTACCTAAAGATGCATTGATCACAGTATTAGCCTTGGAAAACATAAGTGCATTTATGCTGAACAAGAATAAAGTTTTGACATCTAGAACTAAAATCTTGACAAATCATTCTACAAAAGCATAACTTACCCCAAAAAAAAAAAATGGAGAACTTTTCTAAAAAGATTGGTGATAGGAAACAACTAGGAAAGGATGTCTCATCTATACTTTAGATTTCATCAAAGATTTAGCTAAATTAAGAAAACCATTATAGTAGAAGCTTAAGAAAGAAGTGAGTTGGACTTAGACTCTTGGTGATTCAAAGATTATCCAAAAGCTGAAAAAAATATACAAAAATCTACTTGTTCTTAACTTGCTTAATGAAGAAGATGACTTGATTCCTGAGACAGATGTCATCGATGAGCACTGGAGTGCAATATTCAAAATCAAAGAAGCAAAAAAAAAAAAAAGAAAAACTCTATCAACACTACAGTAGAAGTTTTAATAAAGTAAAATGGAACTATTCTACAATAGAGAAAGAAATCCTTGCAGTCACAAGGGAATTGAAAATTTTTTAATCTTCGTAGCCTCTAAAGTATTTCTTATCTGAATTGATTGCAAAAGGATACTTGGTATTGTCAAAAAGAATTTATCGAAATGCAAGCACCATGGTGACTGCTGCATTGCTAAATATTGCTCAACCAACTTTCTTTCTCTATGAATGCATATAGGGATCGACAAATCCTTTAACAAAGCTTAACTGATAAGCGTACCAACGGTGATCATACGAGCAAAATTTTTGCCAGAAAAAGAGGAAATTCAAAATGAAATGTCATTTATTGTTAGAATAGGTCTCTTCTTCTAGTAGAGTTTTTACGAACATTTTGAAATTTCATATAAAAAGTAAATCACATCTTGGTTATTGTCTTCTATCTATTTAATAGTGCAGAGATTCTCCGTATTAGAGTCACAAATAAATTATTTAAAGTGTGCATGATGTTCAAGAAAAATGGTTCAATGAGTAATTTGCGGCCTGCATTGACTACGTACTATAACCATTATTCTTACGATATTTGGAATCATGGAGCTCTACGATCTTCTTTCCTGATGGATATGGAGTTAAAAGTGTTAGATTCCTAGCAAATTCAATCTCTCTAAATGATCTCATCATAAAGGTCTGGGAATATGGAATGGTGGCCTATTACATGGAAATCCCTAATCTGAAGTATTCATTCTGTTTGAGGTTTACTAAATTTCAAAAGTCTACATATCAAGGTACATTGTGCAACAATTGAGTATGAAAATAGAAAAGTCAAACCGACACATTATCATTTAATTACTTGATCTAAACTAAGCTAATGATCAACAACAAGAATGGTTTCCAGACCTACAAAGAATAGCTAGGGATCTTGCTTTAGGAAGAGCAATTGATTTGTATAACATTTATCATTAAATGTAAGGCAGTGAATGAGGAATGATACTGATACATTGTGGAAAACCACTTTCCTTTATTATAGTAAGCTTAGTAAGTGTATGAAGGTGGAAAGAATTATTTTAGAAGATATTTTTGATTATCTCTTTAACATTGGATCTGGAAAATTCTTATTTGAAAAGTAAATAGATATCTAAATGGTTTATTCGAGAAATACGGTCTAGAGTATATTGAATTTGATGAAGATTTTGATGGTTATCTAGTTAATGATGAACCTAAGGACATAATTGGAGATCAAGACATGCAGAATCTTATATGGATGACTAGTCTTGTAAGCATTTATTGCTCAGTAAAAACAGTTGTATCATTATGTATTGTCTTGCTATTGTGTCAAGTTAATATAATTATGCAGTCTAATGTAGTAATGTGAGATATCCTATAATACCGTGTGTACTATAGCCGCTAGGGCATCGTATGTGTTTCGTATCCTTTATGAAAGAAGATGCTAAGTGTTTAAAAGGGACACAGTCATTTGAGCATACTTGAATTAGATAAGCTTGACTTCTCCACTTCTCTAAGAGCAAACATCTTTGATAATCTCAGTACCTTGAGTCTCTCTTTAATATATTCATTGTAACATTTGCACTTTTAAATTTTTAATAAAAGAATTTTTTCAGTAGGAAACATTATTTAATTGAACCTTTTGTCTAAAATATTGTAATTTCTTGATTAAATTTTCATCATCCTTAAAAAAATATAAAAACCTGACCATCACTACAAAAAAAAATGAAATCAGGGACGGAAATTACATTGAGTGATAGATTTTTAAAATCAGTGACGGAAATGGCAACGAATATGGTGTGTAAGTGTTTCTCTCGTCGCTAAGAATCCAGCGATGGAATTTTAAAATCTGTCGCTAGCTAGCGATGGACCAAAGGCCATGGTGGGAGATGGAGGTGCGCCAGTTGAGCAACAGAATTGGGAATCCGTCACCATTAATGACGGATCTGAATATCCTTCATTGAATTGGCATTTCTAAAATAATTTAGAGATGAAGAATCCGTCGCCATTTTTTTATATTTTACCAATAAAATGCTTGTTTTTTTTGGTATCCCTTAGTATAATTCATTTAATTCCCTACAGAAAATTGCAAAGAGGATATTTAATTGATTCAATACCAATTTTTCATTCAAAGCGTTCTCAATAATTCCTAAACTGCAAACAAACTAAATATTACATACAATCCAAAATAGTTTTCAAATATACTTAACAATAATTTCCAAACCACAAACCAGCTATTTTTAAGTCAAAGACCATAACAATTCCCAAACCAAGCATTCTCAAGTCACAAGTTCGCAACCAAAATAGTTTCCAAGTGAACTTAACAACACCATCACCAAGAGGGGGGAGAAGCAAGCAACTCAAGAATCAATCTCCAAAGGTAGTATCATCATATTCCTCATCCTCATTAGGTTGTGGATGGTCAACAAAGGGTAGTTGAGATCCCGAGCTAGAAGCTTGTTGCATTTGAAAAAAATATTTGCATTCATTGATCGATGCTTATAATCTGTTGGCTCAGTTCCTTGTTGCTTTGGCTGAGCATTTTCTTAGATTCCTTTAGTTGCTTATATTTTTCTGTAAGGATTCGGTAATGTTTAGCTTGCAAAGTTAGCTCACCCCTCAAGTTGGTTACCACACCCCTTAAATCATTCAACTCCTCTTGGGAGGACACATAACATGCGCCTACTACAAGCCATTTATGTGAAGTATACATTAGTAACAATAACTAAACTTATCGTATGTCCTCTTCATCAAAAGTTTAATATTAAAATTTTACTGGCTCGTTGAGAGAGAGTGAAGTTATAGGATCCCCTAATATTGACAGCCTCATCTCCAATGTCGTAAATAAGTTCTTTTTTTGTTTATATAGGCCTTACCCACAACTCATTTGGATTTGGAAGTGATTGAGGTGGATCTTAAGAATTGTCATTCGATGGCCCTCGAGAACTGATGATATTTTGAAATTCTTATTCAAATGATTCCTATGATATTGCAACATTTGCAAAAAATCAAATATATTATACTTAATGAAGGTATAAGAATCAAGCTTGAACCACTAATTAAGATTGAACATTGAGAATAACTTGCGTATATATGTTGTGATTTCTTATCAACTCAAGGTTCATCTTCTTCATCATGGAGTTTGTAAGTGCAAATGAATAACTCAACAATTGTGGGATCCGTCCCAACTCGTTCCTTCTATATGTGAATCAAATTTTGAAAGACCTATGAAACACCACACTCAAACAAATAACTACTAAAATTTGTAAGAGGTATAGTTAGTTACCGGACACCTCATATGATCAAGCATAGGAATCGCCCCACAGGTATGGAAAAATGGTCCAAAACTTTCTGGTTTATCAAGCCAATTTTTTGGGGCTTTTTCACACAATTTCTTATGCGTTTTATTTGCCCAATGTTCTTTGAGTCCCTTCCATTGAGCATCACTAAGCCAAATAGACTGCTTGTAGTACTTCCTCACTTTGCCAAGGAAGTCCCTTAAACGTGCATTGCCTCTATTTTTAAAATTTCTCCTGGTTTGGTCATCATAGATAGGATCCCAAGTGAACCACTTATGCAATTAAGAAGGCAACAAACACATCAAATAATGTCATAATAATGAATCAGGTACACACAAAGTGTAAATATGTAGTCACTTTAGGTACCTTGAACTCTCCAAACCATAAGTTCTGAACTTGTTTAGGCACTTTATCCTAAGAAGCCCAAGGTACATCATATTTACCTTGAAAAATCAAAGAAATCCTAGCAATAGCACCTTCATTTGGGATGAACACATTTCAATATAACACATCAAATTAATGCCGTATTATGAGGAATACTTGAAGTTAGAAATAAGTAACTCCGTCTGACTTACATATTACCATTTGTCACAATATACGTCTTCGTTCCATTGCTTCCATAACTAGACTGTACTTCCCTATCTCAAGTTTCAATGTGTTGTTGGGACTAGTTAGAGTTAGGGTTAATGGTATGGCTAGTGTTAGAGGTAAGATTCACAGTATTAGCAATATAGGTGTTGTTTTGAATGTGTATAGTTGGTACGTTAATGTCTGGTTGGAGACATGTGGGGTATGATGAGGCAAAGACCCTATAATATTTATCCCAAATTGATTAGGGATTGGGATTGTTACTGAAACACCTGGCGTATAACCACTTATTCTTGTTGTTGGATGAAATGTAGTATGAGGTGTTAGGGAGGAAGGTTGATCAATGTCCATGGCACTAGGATGTGCGTTGGAGCTCCTACACGTTCTTCCACTACTTCAAGTAGAGGACTCACATCGATGGGGTGTGGAATTCATACCTAAAACAGTTGACAATAAATGTAAGTACAAATAATAATTGTACATATCAACAGTTTACTCACACAGCACAACAGGTAGAAAATAACAAGTTTCAAAATTAAAACATGCAATAAAAGTAAATTCATAGCCAAGTGTTACAGAACTAAGTAATGAAATACATAACAATTCATAATCATTTAATTGTCTATATCATCTTCATCATCATCCTCACCACCATCCTTATCATCATTGTCATCATCGTATCATGATTGTCATCATCATATAAATGCAGATTTTCCTCTACTTCTTCTGTTTCATTTCCGTCACCCAACTTAGCCTCTTCATCACCGTCATTGTCTTCTTCCTCATCTATGTTATCATTTATTTGAATAAATGAAAAACTCATATCATCATTAATATCTTCCAGTGGTGCACTTCCATCCACTAATAACATAGGGATAACATCATTCACAGGTTCAATGAGTGTTGTCATGCCTATTTGTTGGTAAGCGATAGGTAGAATGTATTACTTATCTACTCTGACCCTTGGTTTGGTTAGTAAGATAACAAGCCAATTGACCTTATCTCTTAAGCGATCTGGATGTGGTATAGAATATACTTGTGATGCAGTATTTGGGAAGATGAATGGATCATACTTTCTGTATCTCTTTATGCGATGAATCTCAATAAGCTTGCTTGGTTTATGAGATAGTGTCATACGATTAAATGTGGGATCAAACCAGTCACAACTGAATAGCACACATCTTTTAATTGGTTCACCTACATACTTAATTTCGATAATATACTCCATAACAATCATTTTCAATATCGCCTTCTCCAGTCCCACATACATGACCATCATACTTATATGTTTTCTTCCCAACACTGTGGGCTTTTGTGTGGAATTTATATCTATTAACTCTATATGTCGTCCACATTGATAGATGCTTGTTAGGCTTCGTAGCCAATTATGTCAAGTACCAATATTTGTGGTTGTTGAATAGTTGAATATAATGCACATAAGGTGACATAGGATTTGGTATTAGTTAATATAATGCATCGAATTATGTCGTAGTATTTATAAGGGATTAAATTAAATTACTTACATTTTGATTAAACCAATCTGCAAATTGAGTTGCAATGACGGGGTCAATGTTATGCATCACTAACATTAAGATGTGCAGTTCGTACTTGTTCTATGAAAATTCTATCACATTTTATAAAGGTGGTAAATAAACTAGTGTTCTGAAGGATAAATTTAATGGAAACTTACAATGGCTGAGATAGCACTCACCCAATATATGGTTTAACTTTATCACAATTTAATAACACATGAAGATGAGTAGCAATATATTCAACATTTGTGAAAAGACCTTGATCTTTCCTTCCCAATAGCGGTCCCTTAAGGTTCACGCACAGATAGAGTTGGAAAATGATTATTGTGTTTATTGTCATTCTCATTTCTTCAACATTTAGTGCGCATGGAAGGCACATTAGAGCCAAAATAATAAGAGGCAAAGGACATCATTTCAACTCCTAGGTAAACTTCTGTGATTAAACCTTCAAGATACACTTGTTTTATCTTTTTCTTCAATTGACCGAAGTACTTAACAAAATCAAATTAAGTAATACTTGTAAGTGATTGCATAGTTTAGTTTTTTAAATCCATTTTCACCAAAAACAATCTATTTTACCTCTTAATAGATACATCTATCTGTACTGTATAGGGCCACCAAGTTGTACCTCTTTTGCCGAATGCATTGACAAGTGGTCCATTACATTGAAGAAGTCTGAAGGAAATATCATCTCTAACTTACAAAGAGTAATAGTAATATTCTGATGCATTTCATCAAGCACATCCTCTCACAATGTTGTTGACAAGAAGTTCTTCAAGAATTGACTTATCCCAATGAGAGGTTTCAACATATCATTTGGGAGACCACCAAATGTAATAGGTAAGAGAGTCTCCATGAACACATGATAATCATGATTTGTTATATTGTTAAATTTTGCATCGTTAGGGTCCTCAATATTCCTCAAATTGAAGCAATATCCATCAGGCATTTGAAATTCCTTTATCCATTCACACAATTCTCTTCTTTTATCCATAGGAAAAAAGAACTTCGCTTTTGGTTTAATCGTTTTGCCATTAGGGCGATGCTGCAAATGTAATTCTTTTCTATCACATATATCTACAACATCTATTCTCGATTTGACACTATCCTTTGTTTTTTGATGAACATCAATAATAGTGTTAAGCATGCTTTCGAAGAAGTTCTTCTCTATGTGCATCACTTCTAAATTATGGCAGTCCAATTGTTGTTGCCAGTAAGGCAACTCCCAGAATATGATTTTCTTCATCCAATTATGCTCATTTTCCTTAGATCCTGGCATTTGAAAGTCACTATCTATGGTTACCATTGGGTAGTGCTCCACCTTAGGATAAAGTTAACCCCTAAATATGCGGTGATGAAGACCTCCCGTAACAATTCTGCCTTTTTGAAATGAAGTTTTCTTGCTTCTACATGTATGATTCCTTAGCAAGAAACAATGATGACAATCAAATCGTGAGAATTTATATCCATTCTTTAGTCTCAAAGCTTTTGTTGCTTCGTATATACTGGACATGCCAATTAACCATTAGTACTCCACCCACATAGCATTCCATATGCCAGAAAATCGTTGATGATCCACATAAGTGCAACCTTCAATTGAAATGTCTGCCCCATAAATAAGTCAGGCGTTTCAATTTCAACATCTTGTAATTCCTTCAACTCATCAATAAGAGATTGTAAATATATATCTATTTTGTCCTTGGAATTTTTAGGACCGGGAATTACACAAGGAGGAATATAAATGGTATGGTCATACACATTTCAGGGGGAAGGTTGCAGGATTTAACTGCCATCGACTAAATGGAATAAGATCTTAAGGACAAAGTGTAGGGATTAAATCCATCAGCACATAAGTCAAATCTAACATTTTGAGGCTCTGTAGCAAAATTAAGGTACTTGTTATCAAAATATTTTCATACTGCCCCATCTGATGGATGATATAAAACACTGTCCTCACGCCGATGTTTGTAATTCCATCTCATATCCTCTGCAGTGTTTCTAGATGCATACAACCTTTGAAGTCAAGGTTTTAACGGCAAGTAATGCATCCTTGCATATGGTAACAGATTTTGATTCCTTTGTTGTGACATTTGCCGCTTCCATGTCGAATGCCCACAAAACTTACATGCATTGAGGTTTGAGTCCTCTTGAAATAATAGCATGCAATCTTTACAGCAACAATCAATGTGTATCGCATAGTTGCTGAGATCTTTAACAACCTTCTTCATCTGCCTATAGTTGTTTGACACGCAATTGTTAGGTGGACACATTTCTTTTATTAATTGTATAATTTCATTGAAATAGTTTTATGGCATATTATAATCAGACTTGATACTCAATAACCTAACAGCAGCTGAGAGCTCACTATGGGTAGAACGATTATCATATAAGGGTTGTTTAGCAGTTTGAACCATATTATAGAATGGCTTTTGGTAAAATCTTGGCTCTTCATCCTTTACATTTTGATTTTCATTATAGCATCACTAATTATGTACTCTATACGATCTACAAAGGATTCATTGTAGTCATGATTAATATAACTTGAACTGTCAGCTTCGGGCATTTTACTAGTTGAATATCTAAAATCATATTATTGAGGCTTTACTTCTTCGTAGCTTATCCAGTGCGATCTTTCACAAAACCCTTATACACAAGGTGCATCTTTACCTCATTAGGTGTTCAGTACACTCTATTTATGTATTTAGCACACAGACATCTATACTTTCCTCCACTTTGAAACTCTCACTGTTTATGTGTAAATTCATCAAATTGATTTACTCTATTTAGAAATACTTTTGTATAACCATTACGATTAAGCAATAATCTATTATACATCCACCAATGATGTGGAGGGCTAGTCATATTCTACTCAAACAACAATATTTATGTAAGTTATTGGATTAGTATTAATTTTAATTTATATAATTATAATTATATAAATTACTCAAATATATAATACATATATTTTAATAGACGTGATCCATTAACCTTCGTCCACAAAAATACATATAAGTACATACACTAACTTACATTAAAATTTTTAAATATTCATGATCCAGTACTCACATATTCTTAAATTATTCACCTAAATACTCACAGCTTTACTCACCAAAGATTCTATTACATTTGCAAATTACTCCTAAGGACAGACAAAAAGATCAAATCACACTATCATATAAGCCACATTATAACATCAAGCTTATGCCATCGATCTCATTTAAATACATCATCTAATATCAACAATTGCAACGTTCAAAACATGCCAATTTAAAAAATTGCTCACTTCAACTCCAACTAATTTCATAATTCAAATATACATTGCAATAATTTCATCCATTTCCACTTATAAACTGAAGCCCTAAATTAAAACTAATTTGCCATACCTACACCGTAAATTAATTACATTGAGGAAGAAGTTCGACTAAATCTCACACAATTACTTCACACAAATTTCAAATCCTCCAAATTGTTCACTTCAACTCCCACAAATTTGACACAATTATTTCGCACATAATTCAACTGCCATAAATTATTTACTTCAACTCGCCCAAATTTTACACAATTTCTTCACACATATTTCAACTCCCATAAATTATTCACTTCAACTCGCCCAAATTTTACACAATTTCTTCACACATATTTCAACTCCCACAAATCATGCACTTCAACTCGCCCAAATTTCACACAGTTACTTCACACAAGTTTTTAATTTCCACCAATTGTTCACTTATAAAAACCACTAATTTCACATTTTAATTCAAATTACCAAGCCAAAATCCTAAATTACATTGAGGAATAAGTTGAACCAAATTGAAACAATTACTTCGAACACATCTCACAATTCAACATAAATATGAGCTAACTATAAAATTTTAACAATGGAGTTTTAAAATAGAGGACAATGGTCGACGACGGCGGGGGCTGGATAGCGAACGGTATGGGGCAGACAGCGGATGGTGTTGGGCAGACGGCAGGCTGTGGGCTAGCAGATTCGCTCACTCGCACTCTCTCTCTAGCTCATCGAAAGACTGAGAATGAAGAACCAGATCTGGTTCTTTTAATAGGCTGAGCAATGAACCTCGCGATAGATATTCTGTCACTAGATAATTTTTGAATTTTTTTATTATGTGGCGACAGAATTTCCGGTGATACACAATAAACGATTTATTAAAAAATACCCAGCTACAAATATTCTATTGCCACGTATTAAAATAGACGATGAAAACGACATTCGTCACCACTTCTGTCGCGATATCTGAAATAATTTTTCCCACTTTATCCGCTACTGTCTGCAACAAATTTGCTAGATTTCGTCGTTAATTGATGCTTTTTTAGTATTGAATAGAGACTATGGTCCGAGATTGGAAACGAAATGAATCTATGTTGTGTTTGACCTATGTTGTACTTGATCTAAGGGAGATATAGTTGATATAGCAATTTCTATAAATTAAAAGCCAGATGATCAACACCAGAATCCAACGCCATTTAAGTTTAGGTAGTGATTGGAACTCTCTAATTAAGTTTTGATAATTTTACAGAAGTACAGTAGGCCTATAATCATAGAAAATATAATATTTATGATATAAATAGTAAATCATAATAACTAGTATCAGTTAAGTCATCATGAGAAGAAAAAACCACAAAATTAATCTTATTACTTTACAAAATCTTAGAAAAGAAAAATTAAAGATTGTACCCCCATTTTGGGATCAACTTCTAATTTCGAAAAACTTTGGTTCAAATCAAAAAATTGTCCCCTAAGGTTATTTAAGCCAAATAGTCGTACCCAAAAAATTATTATCAAAATCTGAGTAGTCTAAAAATGTTTAATCGAAATCGCTCGATCACTTGAATATTTAACCATGTCGTAGTGGACTCGGACATAAATTTTTTAAAAATGATTATACATTTTCTATCCCTTTATAAGCATATGTGATGAGCTTTGTCCTCTATCCTCATCCTTATTTGAAGAAGATTTACAAACGCATATATGCAAGCTGTACAAGCACATGTTCGATCTCGTCATATTTTCAGTGGCGAAGGGAGCGTGGGGTCAGTGGGTTCCTCCTCCCCCCCCACCCCAAAAAAAGTCATACAAATAGGGAAAAGAATGGGTAAATAAAATGTGAGGCACAAAATAATAGTTAAGATGAATCTGTTAAAGTGGTTAAGCGCATGCTTATGATCTAGGGGTTGGGTGGTCATGGATTTGAGGTAGACATCCTATCTTTTAGTGTTTTGATTTTTTAAATTTTTTTCGAGCCTTAGAGCATCCACAATGGGATCAAAATTCAATCCAACCCGAATATAAGTTTGCTCACATTAATTTTTTTCTTATTGTGGTACCCATTTGGAATTGAAAACCCATTTTTTAAGGCCCAAATAGGGGCAAACCCAGAAAACAAATGGAGCCCATGCTGTTGTAAGGTATGCAAGTTGCATCTACTTTTTGGAGGTAACGAATCATAGCATGCCACATGGTGAACTTGTTTCCCTACTTTCTTCAGCGTGGGAACTAGAATAGCTTCTTGGCCAATGTTATTTTGATTTTGTCATTTGCTTTTCAATAGATAAAATTTTAGGAGATTGTCCCAAATTATTGTGGCACACAATTCAATTTCTAAAAATTATTGAAATAATAAGAAAATTATTTTATAATATCTGTGTAAAAGATATGAAATAATGTCTAAAAAGTTGTATGATTTTTTTTTGGTTAAAATTTGTCTTCAATTATAGAAAACAAGATTTGACGTTTAATGAAAAAACTTTAAAAATATGAAAAATTTTCTGCAAAAAAGGAAAAGCTGTAAAATCTAGTCACAAACTTCCCATATGATTTTGTGCAAGAAAAAAACAAAGTTGATTGACATATCAATATATAATTTAAAAATAAAAAATTAAAATGAGTAACCATAACAAACTATTGACATTTAGTTATTTTCTTTAAGAACATACAATTTATCATGATAAGTTGTTAGCTAAGTTATATTGTAATTTGCTCCCCTCAAATATATTGTAAATGATTTTCCTAAAATACTATTGACTAAAGTAAATTTGATTAAGAACAAAATTCTGATAATAGGTCCTTGAAAAAAAATCAAATTAATAGATCTACAAAAATTCATACTTTTTAATATAACAATATATAATAATTATATTTACTAATAGTAATGGAATAAACGATATATTAAATATTGCAATGTTATGATTCCTATGAGGTCATGTATAGTCTAAAAAATTGTCCTCCTTATTGTGAGATTTGTTAATTTTTATAGTACCAAGCAGAGTTTAATTTTTTAATTATTGTATCTGATGATGTGAAAAAAATAGGAGTAAAGTAGGATAAACATTATTGTGGATGCTGTTAATTTCCTATTTTTTAATTTTTTTAAATACTTTCACCATATTTTTTTATGCACTGCCGACATAAATAAATACTTAGATGCAATATTGGATGTCCAATTTTCCTAACATAATTGTGTACAGTTTTAGTTTCCAAATGATGTAATATGCATAAGGTTCTATCAAGGCAATTGCGTGATTTTTGCCAAAATTTAGGAGTTTAATATGTATATTTCATCTTTTATTTTTCCCCCTTAATTTCTAACCTTCCAATACTTTCTCATATCTTATCTAGTTAATTACCTTTTCTATAATGTAATTTTAGTTTGTATACAAATTTATCAAGTTTCAACACAAATACTCAAACACCACTGATTACCACTATGTAATAGCTTTTTAAAGTTTTATTTTTATGAGTGTTACTCTCCAAAAAAAGAAGATTTTAACTTTAAGTTTGATCATGTAATAGTTTACTAAATTAGAACAATATATGATTAAATACTAAATAATTCAGTCACTTGCAGAGTTGCACTTATTATACTTTTAATCACTAGATTAATGGACTCTGTATACAGCAAATTGAACTATATTGATTCTTTTTTTTCTTTTTTTTTTGAAAAACCATATACATTAGTCACTCCCCTCCCAAAAAATATCCTTCAAGTCCTGCTACTACTAATGATAATATTTTGCAAAGCTTTCAAAATATGAGGTCTACTTAGAGACAACTGCATTAGATGTAATGCAATGGTCATTTGATTTTAGTTTTATAACTAATGTTAAATTTTATATTATGTGTACTATTATTTCCGACACTCCTTTCTTAAATTTCTGCCTTTGCCATTGCATATTTTCAATGGTATAGCAAATTGTCCAATGGCTCTATCGTTCACACAGCTCGATGAAATAATTTTAAAACAAAAATACATAATCCACTTCTTGTTTTTTTCCCTAAAATAATAAACCCCCCAACATAAACTGCACCACTAAGGCTCCCTTGTTGTTCAACATGAAAATATGCGTTTGTAAGAGTGTGAGGCCATTTTTATACGCCTACAGAAACATGAGTTTGTAATTTGTGAGTATATACCTTAGTCTTAACAAACACAAAAGCACGAGTTTAGAATTTCTGAGTATTTGATCTCTACCTTAGTCGTAACAAGTTCTTAACCATCAACCAATAGTAAAATAGGCCACACCAAGCTTCCGGTGACGTGGGGGCGCGCACACACACCCCAAAAAAAAAAAAGGGAGGCATTCAAAAGCCGATTGAAAACCATACCAAATGCTTATCACGAGTTAAATATACTAGACTGAACGAAACATTGAAGCAGGCAGATAGAAGAGGAAGAGTTATCTAGCTGTGCGTGACCCCCTCTAGCTTGTAGGGTTCTTGGAGAATGGCAATGTCTTGCCAAGTCTTGGGATCTTTTGTTTGTTCTTCATCATGGCAAACTCGTCTTTAGATAGCAATAGGGTGCAAATGGGCTAGTAACATAACACAGCAGTGTAGCAGCTGGACAGATTTGTTGGATTTAGACGTATAATACACCCATAAGGGATGTTAGTCTGAATTATGCACGTAGAACTGTAAAAGATCATAAGGATATGTTAGTAGTTTAATTACGAACAAGAATTCAAGAACCTTTTACTAGCCATTTAATTATAAATAAGGCACAGCTTAAGATGCAGAGTTATATTTTAGTATGGAAAGTACAAAGGGTTCTTTTGCAAGAGAGTTTCTGCAAAATCCCCTAAAACATTTACTTTGTGGCAATTGGAATCATCTATCTAGTAATATCATCACTGACCTATGACTCAAGTTAGTGTTTGATAGCAATCCTCTATATTATTAAGGTAATTCTATTTACACTTAATCTATAGTTTAATTCCTTCCGGACTATTGTTAGAAGATGAAGGCAAGGGAGAAGAGGAAAAGGAGGTCCAATGGGGTCTTGGACTGTGAGTGAGCCAGACTAGCTTGGTCAAAGCTCAAAGTTCAGTAGGGCATAGTGAGTGTCGACTCAACTCATCTCTTCTCAATTGAGGTGGTTTATTTGTTTTGGAAAAAGACATAACCCATATTCTTAGGAAGACTTCTCAATTTGAATAATTGCATTTTAACCCTAAAGCATATATGCAATTCTTATAGCCACAAAGTTGTGAGGGGATCATCTTTTAAAACTACAATAGATTTCAAGTTAGTCATGTTGAATATTGAATCGGACTTGATTTGATCAAACTTAATTGAAACTTAATTTAACCAAAATAATCTCATAATCTGGCTTGCCCTGGCATCAAAGCCAGGCCTAGTGAAGTTTAAGTTTGACTCAAACATGTTATACGTCTATGATGAGGCTTAATTGAGGCTTAATTTTCAAGTTGGCTAAAAGTTTTTCAATCAAGGAATCGGTTGGCCGTATTGGTCATCTTACTTCCAATTCTTTAATGAGACAATAATAAGAGCTCCTCTTAGTGTATATTGCGCTTATACGGAATATGAGACGATTTAAATATAAACGGTCTTACTCTTATAGGTATTACTACCCATAAAAAACTAGTTCTCTTTAACGGGAACGACAAAAAATGTGTAGTTGAAGGGGAGCCCTGATTTTGGTCAAAGACTATTCCTGATTAACAGGTTCACGGGCGACTAGCACATCTCGAAGTTCAAACTTGTATACTAGCAATGTGGGTGCAAAACTGCAAATCATTTCTTGCCATGCAAAGGGCCAAGGCTAATTGAGGACACTTTTCCCAATTCCATTGGAAGTTTACGAAAGATACTTGTAGGTTGTGGCCCACAAAAACATCTTAATTTGAAGTTTTCTTATAACTGATGAATTCCGGAAACCACCTAACTTCTTTTTTCGAGTAATCATTTCATTTGGTTTTACTGAGAAATTATTCTATGATACCTCCATTTAGACTCCTTCTTAGTGTCTCTATTATTATTAGTCTTCAATCGCATTGAACTCGGAATCAGTCAAATCATGTCATAGGTAAGGTGTGGACTTCACTTGTCATAGTAGGTGACACTTAAAGCAAGAAGACTTGACTTAACTCTCCTCTAGATTTGGTGCTTATTGGGTCCAACTTTAGATCACATATCGACCGAGTAGAACTCCGTTGAAAAAAGATAAACAAAAAAAAAACTATTATATTAGTCAATGTTTAGATTTTGTGCAAATCCCTTTATGTCACATTCAATGTGACTTGTAAAGCTGTACCATATTATGTGTAAAGCCACTTTATCTTAAAACCTATGGTAATAAGATGGAGTATCTAATCATGCATATATTAAGAACCTCTCCCATTGTTTCTATGACGTCCTTTATCAGACAAACAAAGGCTCTAGGCCTAAATGCAGAGGGGGAACACCATATTTTACGTGAGCTCATCCTAAAATCGACCGACTTCCTATACACTATGTTAATATTTCAAAGCTCTGTGTCAAAGCTTGGCACATATAGTTGTTGGTGTTCAATTTGCTGAAAACACTACTTGGAATCTGGTCGCTCAACATGGAGTAGTTCTGATGTCTCAATCATGAAGAGTTTCATGGTAGTGATCAACTTGAAGAACTATTTCACTAACTTTGTCAAGTGGTTGTGATCAACCAGAAACCTATTCTAGATCAAAAAGCACTTTTCGGATCTCAACAGGAATGTAAGTTACTTTGATTACCTTGATAATTTCATTTTTTCCGATTTTAGGACTACAACTCACAAAGTAACAACAAAGCTACTGCTATATTATTAAAAAATAAAAAGCCTCACCTATAACCAGAATTGTTAAAGAACAAAGAGGTAGAAGATATTCCAAGATAATCAATCCAACTCACTGGATATCAAAAGACCATGAGATTGAACAAACCACTTGTCCAATCCAGTTCAACTGTATAGAAATTTGATACTTTTCCTCCAAAATGCGAAAGGCCTACATCTAGTTACTGAAAGATAACTTTCTAGTTGTCAAAGAATGCTTACCTTGTATGCTGCCCATTTGTCAATTGCGAAGAATTGGATTGCAATTTATGCCATCACATGCTTACCCCTACAATTGATAGAGATCAAGGTTACTCCAGCATCTGCTCCACCCACAACTTCGACAAATCCAAACTTTCATCATGATTGCGACGATAATTTCATTAGGAGTTTACATATGAGCTCTATACAACTAGTTGATTTGTTCTGCAATTTTATGTGATTTGTATACCAACTAGCCCTCTGAATCTCAATCACAACAGTAGGAAATTACAAATTTGGGATCGGGGGGGAGGAATAAATAGAAAGAATCCTATTACCTACGGGAGAAAACAAAACGTAGATATTACAATCCAAAATTCACCTACTTTACACGCCACACTGATGGAGGTCCATCCACAAGGTCCATTAATGTTCAAATGATCCAAAACAATCAAGAAACTAAGTCCAAAGCCACGACCATAAGTCATTTGGTGAAGAATATTCAAGTTGATGCACCCGGTTTTTCATCCGGATTTTCACCCGGTATTTGCTACTTAATCACTTAGGTTTAATCCCAGCATAAGTGCTCGTTTTTTGGTGTATTTACAAGTTTAAAATCTTAGCTTTCATGTCCAATTAGAAGTACCAGATTTGGAGTTCAATTGGTTAGTGAACGGAGCTCATTTTGAAACCTATGCTGTTTTGGACCCAATTCTGCACGGTTTGGATATTCAGCCTATTTCAAGGGGCAAATGATGTCCAAATGCCTTGATTCAAAAAGGAGGGTATTCTAGACATCTTAAGGTTTCCTTCCATGTAAGGAAAGCTTAGATTACTCAGCATTTGAGGTGTCAACCAGGAAGAACAAAACTGGGCAGAAACAGACACCTAGACACCCGGTTGCTTAGCTAGGTAGTTTTCCCTCCTAGATGGGTTCGCTAGAGGTGTGTGCTTGCCTAATTGGTCATTTTGAGCTGCTTGGTAAGCGGCCACCCAGCCACATAGGAGTGAGACACGTGGAGCAAGAAGAAACCCCCATTTTGCAAGATATGAACCGGCCACTCAAGCAACACATGGCAACCTTGCATTTCTCAGCTTTCAAGATGGCTGCCATGAGGAGGTTACCTCCCTAGAGAGGAAATTGAGTCAACAAGGTTCCTTAATGCTTAGGAAAGAGTTTTAAGAAGGCAAACTTGTAGTTTGTAGCTTAAACTTTCAGCTTATACTTGTTTAAGCTCTAACCGTGTACTAATTAGCTTAGGTTAGCTTAATGACTTTCCTAGCTTAGAAGGAAAGCCCCTTTTGTGTATTTTGAAGGCCATATAAGAGCCTTAGTTGTTCATTGTGTGAAATATACTTGAATTTCGAATTGAGAGAAGAGACTTTGTGTCTTTGAGTTTCCTTTAAACACTTAACTTGCTTATCCTTAATTAAGCCAATTAAGGTGGTGACCAAGTAAGTCTTGATCTTTGGTTAGATGGTGTATTTTATCCTAATCCAATATTAAGGGCCCTAAGCTGGTGATTAGTGGTGTATCTTATCTAATCAATTAGATTAGTCCTATCCAGATTCATTTGAAGACACTTAAAGATCTCAAAGCTAGCTTTCAAATTCCCTAAACCGTAAGCTCTCTTTGTGTTCTAATTAGTGATCTTCTTTATCCTCTTTCCATTCCACACTCTCCCTAACCTTTCTCACATCCCTTTCCATGCTTAATCAAGGCCAAGGCAATCCCCTTTAATTCAGCTTTCACTCCAAACACATAGCCAAGTTCAACCGTGCATGGTGACTGAATTTGGCCGTAGCAACCAGCAAGTTGGCATGGCCACACCGTGTCCAAGAGCACGACCGTGCCACCTCCTTGGCTGTGAGTTCTCACTTGTTTTAGTTGTGTTCTTGATGTGAGTTTGCTTGGGTTGTTCCTTCCTTTGAGACTTATATCATTTTTGGTATCAGAGCAAGTTCATCCTTGCCTGGAACCTACCACATGCCTTTCCCAGCTTATCTCTGAATCCAAAACTCAAACACAACGCTCCAATTAAACTCCCAAAATGAGTTCCAGCCTGATTATGGAAGAAAAACTTGAAGCTATGGCCAAGCAAATGCACGAAATGTCTATGGTCAATCAAGAACTCAAGGCTCGGAATGAGTACTTGAGAAAACAGCTTGGAAACAATATGAAACAAAAACAAAAGCTTCAGGAGGATAGTGAACGAATTGGGACGAATTATGGAGGTGAAGAGGAAGCTACCAATGCGTTACCTTTCTCTGATGATGAAGTACCATTTGAAAGGACAAGAAGAGAATCACGGCCGACTTTCAACTCAAGTGATTTCAGAGTTGAAATTCCTGAGTTTGAGGGTAAGCTAGACCCAGATGAGTTCCTTGAATGGCTACAAACTATTGAATGAATTTTCGAGTACAAGGATGTTCCAGAGGACCGGAAGGTGAAATTGGTTGCTCTTAGACTGAGGAAATATGCCTCCTTATGATGGACAAACCTCAATGCTAAGAGGACTAGGGAGAGAAAGAGCAAAATCAATACATGGGACAAAATGAAGTCAAAGATGAAAGCACGGTTCTTACCGCCCACCTACGTCCAAGACAACTACATGCTCTTTCACCATCTTACTCAAGGCAAAATGAATGTGGAAGAATACACACGTGAGTTTGAGAAACTCATGATTAAACGTGAAATTCATGAGCCTGAAGAACAAACCATGGTTCGTTACCTTGGAGGGCTTGATCCTAGGATAGCCAACATGGTTGAATTACAAGCCTACACCACCTTTGACGAAATATGTGTTCTAGCACATAAGGTGGAGCAACAAAGAAAATCTAGGATGAATGTTCGTGATTCTTTCAAGCCCTATTCAGTGCCAAACCATGGGAAACCCTTAAACAAGGAGAGTACCACACCTCAGCCTAAACCATCTACCACTTTCCCAACCAATCCACAAAAGAACCAAGCTCCTCAAAGACCACCACTGAATCCCCCATGTCCAAACCCATACCCCACAAGCCAGAGAAGGTGTTATAAGTGTTAAGGCTTAGGACATATTGCTTCTGATTGTCCTAGTCGAAAGGTGGTTACCTTAGCTGAGTGGGAAGCCATAGAGGGAGAATTTGCCGAGGAGAAAGAGGAGGAAAAGGAAGAAGATGCTAAGGAAGATCATGAAGAAGTTGAGGAGGACTTTGTGGAAAATGCAGATGAAGGTGAAATGCTAGTAATTTGAAGGGTATTGAGTAATTAAGGAGTTGCTAAGGATGAATAACGTGAAAACATCTTTCAGTCACGGTGTACAGTCCAAGGCAAAGTTTGTTCTTTAATCATCGATGGAGGAAGTTGTGCCAATGTTGTTTCATTAAGTCTGATTGAGAAATTGGGCCTTCAGGCCACGGCACATCCACACCCATATAATATTCAATGGCTAAATCAAAGAAAGGGATTACAAGTTAATTCTCGTTGCTTGATTTCATTCTCTCTTGGTAAGAACTACCAAGATGAACTTTGGTGTGATATTATCCCCATGGATGCTTGCCATATTTTACTAGGGAGACCATGGATGTATGATAGGAAGGTTATGCATAATGGTTATCTAAACACTTATTCCTTTACCAAAGATGGCAAGAAAATTACCCTTAATCCTATGTCACCATCCGAACTCCACAAAATGAAACCACAAAAAAGCCAAAATCAATCTAACTTGCTTTTGACGTATGGAGAACCACTTTTGAAGGCCTCTCAACATAAGCTTAAGGCTTTAAAAGAGTGGATATTGCAAGAGATGAACCAGAAACACCACTTCCATCCCATCCTATAGCCAAGGTCATATTGAATCAGTTTAGTCACCTATTTCCTGATGAGATACCTTCAGGTTTACCACCAAAGCATGACATTCAACATCATATTGACCTTATCCCAGGATCCATTCTACCAAATAAACCAGCCTACATGACAAATCCAAAAGAAACCCAAGAGATTCAACGTCAAGTTGAAGAATTGATATCTAAGGGATTGGTACGAGAATCCTTGAGTCCGTGTGCTGTTCCGGCTCTTTTGGTCCCAAAGAAGGATGGTAGTATGAGAATGTGTGTTGATAGTAGGGCCATAAACAAAATTACTATCAAGTATAGGTATCCTATACCTAGGCTTGAAGATATGTTGGATGAGTTACATGGCTCTAAGGTGTTTAGTAAGATTGATTTGAGGAGTGGTTATTATCAGATTCGTATTAGGGAAGGTGATGAATGGAAAATTGCTTTTAAGACTAAAGGTGGATTATATGAATGGTTAGTCATGCCTTTTGGTCTTTCCAATGCCCCTAGTACGTTTATGAGGTTGATGAATCAAGTATTTCGGCCATACTTGGGCAAGTTTGTGGTCGTTTACTTTGATGATATATTGGTGTTTAGCAAGGATGAGCAAGAGCATCAAGATCATTTAACTCAGGTGATGCTCGTTCTTGAAAAAGAGAAATTATTTGGCAACCTTAAGAAGTGTACCTTCTTTACCCATGAAGCTACCTTCTTAGGTTATATTATCTCTGAAGATGGAATCAAGGCGGATGAAAGCAAGATTGAGGCCATTCGGACTTGGCCTATTCCCAGAAGTATTCATGATGTTCGAAGCTTTCATGGCTTAGCTTCTTTCTACATGAGATTCATGCGCAATTTCAGCACCATTTTAGCTCCTATAACTGAAGTTCTCAAGGGTTCCTCATTCACTTGGAATCCTAAAGCCCAAGCTGCCTTTGAAGAAGTGAAAGAAAGACTAACTCAAGCACCAGTCCTAGCTTTACCTTGCTTTGAGAAAGTCTTTGAAGTTGAGTGCGATGCTTCTGGAGTTGGTATTGGTGGTATTCTTACTCAAGAAAGACGTCCTTTGGCCTTCTTCAGTGAGAAGTTATGTGATACCAGAAAGAGATATTCAACCTATGACAAAGAGTTCCATACAATCGTTCGACGCTCAGAACATTGGAATCATTATTTGATTGCCAGTGAGCTTATTCTGCATTCAGATCATGAGGCTTTGAAGTATATCCAAGGCCAATATAAACTAAACTCATGCCATGCCAAATGGGTTGAGTTTCTCCAGCCCTTTCACTTCACTATCAAGCATAAGTCTGGCAAGTTGAATCAAGACGCCGATGCCCTTTCTCGGCGTTATCTATTATTATTTCAGCTAGATGCTTGTATCCTTGGATTTGAGCATCTACCAGGATGATGAAGACTTTGGGGTGTTATATTCTGAATGCACCAAACATCCCAAAGGGGATTTCTTAGTTCAAGAAGGCTTTCTCTTTAAGGGTACTCGATTATGTGTCCCTAAATGCAGCACTCGTGAGTTATTGATTTGAGAAGTCCATGCTGGATCTTTAGCTAGCCATTTTGGTGAGGACAAGACCCTAATCATGCTTAGGGAACATTATTATTGGCCAGGCATGGAGAAAGACGTTCAAGATATCATTAGAAGATGCAGTACATGTCAGATTGCAAAGAGTCATTCGCTTCCCCAGGGGCTATACACGCCACTACCTATTCCCACGTTACCTAGGGTAGACGTAAGTATGGATTTCATACTTGGTTTACCAAAAACACAAAGGACTAAGGACTCTATCTTCATGGTGGTGGAACGATTTTCGAAGATGGCTCATTTTATTCCCTGCAACAAAACTAATGATGCTACTCATATTGTTGAGCTCTATTTCAAAGAGGTTATGAGACTACATAGAATTCCCCATTCCATTGTCTCGGATCGAGATACCAAGTTCTTAAGTCACTTTTGGATTACTTTGTGGAAGAAATTGGGTACTAAACTCAAGTACAGTGCCACTTGTCATCCACAAACAGATGGGCAAACAGAGGTCACTAATCAAACCCTTGGCACTCTTTTAAGGGTTTTGATTAAACATCAAGCAAAAGCCTGGGATCTATTACTTCCAGATGCTGAGTTTGCATACAACAAGACTCCTCTATCACCCTTCAAGGTGGTCTATGGGATTGATCTCCTAAGTCCACTTGATCTTATTCCCCGACCGTTGGATCAAAGGCCTAGTGCTGATGCTGCAGCTAGAGTGGAAGAAATCCAAAAGTTACATGAGTTAGTAAAGGCCAAAATTCAGAAAACTACACTATCATATACGACCCAAGCTAACAAGCATAAAAGAGAGAAGCTTTTCAAGCCAGGTGATTTGGTTTGGATACATCTACGCAAAGAACATTTTCCTTCCAAAAGGAAAACTAAGTTGATGCCACGAGCAGATGGTCCATTCGAGGTTTTGGAGAAGATTAATGATAATGCTCATAAGGTGGAATTACCAGGAGATTATGGAGTATCAGTTACGTTTAACGTTGCTGATTTAAGTCCTTATGAAGCAGATGACTATCTTTCAGATTTGAGGGTCAAATCTTCCTAACATGGGAAGAATGATGGAGGTCCATCCACAAGGTCCATTAATGTTCAAATGATCCAAAACAATCAAGAAACTAAGTCCAAAGCCACGACCATAAGTCATTTGGTGAAGAATATTCAAGTTGATGCACCTGGTTTTTCATCCGGATTTTCACCCAGTATTTGCTACTTAATCTCTCAGGTTTAATCCCAACATAAGTGCTCGTTTTTTAGTGTATTTACAAGTTTAAAATCTTAGCTTTCATGTCCAATTAGAATTACCAAATTTGGAGTTCAACTGGTTAGTGAACAGAGCTCATTTTGAAACCTATGCTGCTTTGGACCCAATTCTACACGGTTTGGGTATTCAGCCTATTTCAAGGGGCAAATGACGTCCAAATGCCTTGATTCAAAAAAGAGGGTATTCTAGACATCTTAAGGTTTCCTTCCATGTAAGGAAAGCTTGGATTACTCAGCATTTGACGTGTCAACCAGGAAGAACAAGACCGGGCTGAAATAGGCACCTAGACACCCGGTTGCTTAGCTAGGTGGTTTTCCCTCCTAGATGGGTTTGCTAGAGGCGTGTGCTTGCCTACTTGGTCATTTTGAGCTGCTTGGTAAGCTGCCACCAGCCACATAGGAGTGATAATGTATGGGAGCACCCAAATGACCAAGCTAAGTATTTTTGTGGTTTTTATAATTGAGAAAACAAAGAAAAGTAAAAAGGATAGTTCAAGGTTGTGTTTCAGAAAATCCTTCCGGAGCCACTCAAACCAAACCTTGGGCAATCCCTTAACTCAACTAGGATACAGAAATTAATCACCACCAAGTTGAGAACGAGGGACCTAGAACACCACTTAAGGATGCCACTCTCAAGATATAGAACTAGGGATTTATAAGGAAGAGAACAAACACTCTTTGTTTGAACTTGCTTTGTATTACTTAAATGACTTGATCCTAAGCAACTTAATTTATGGCCTTTATATAGGGTAGGCCTTACATAATGAAAAGGCATAACATTTCACGAAAAGATGTAAAGGAAAAAACAAAAAAAATAAGTACACTTTGCTGCTTGCTTCATTCGGATGCACCTAGGATGAAAAGGTATGTCTCTTGGTGACTTTAGGTGTGAAAAAGAGGTAGCAGCAAAAGGAGATCCATGCACCCCTTTATTCCACACGTTTAGACCTTGTTAGGGGAGAAAGAACTCAGTTTTGGAGGAGACACAATGCTTCAAAGCCGAAATGGGAGAGAAAGAACCATGTTCACACGTTTTGTAATTAATGCATTCACACGTGCAGCAACCTCAACTTCCAGGAGGCATATCTCTCTGAATACTCAGACAAATTCGGTGATCTTGGGCTTGTTGGAAAGCTCAGGATGTCTAGTTTCTAGGTAATGTAAGTTTGCTGCAATTGGACCAGTCTAGCAAAAGTTATGGCCCAAGGAGTGAAGACTGTCTAAACTATCCTGGGCTAAAATACCGTGTGATTGTGGGCCTAATTTGACCATCCAAATGAACTCCAATTTGGGTGTGGTTGGTCTTGTTAGAAAGCTGATTCTTTAAGCTTGAATATGGTGAAGCGTGCAGGAAATTATGCCCTCCGGAGCTTGCTCAAAAAGATGGCCCAAACCGGGTCAATTCCGGGTGAAGTGCCCAATGCACTGTTGGACTGTTTTAGCGCAATTCTGACCAGATTTTGGGCTCCCTTTGCTTCCTTGAGCTTCCCTTTGAAATGCATGGTAGTCTTGATCCCCATTTGGAAGTCCCTTTTGAATAAGGCACTTTGAAGTTCAAAACAAACTCCACAAAGTGTCTTGTGTCATGGAACTCAAATAATGGGACCAAATATAAGTGTTTCCATGCATGATCTCGTTTGGTCATTTCCTCCCTTGAAGTTGAGCTTGAGGAATGAAAATGATGCATATGAAAATATGCATCATACTCCCCGAGTTGTTTGGAGTTTGTCCTCAAACTCAAAAGGTCTTCGCTCTTCTTATAAAAGGGGTCAATCTTGTGAAATGTGGTTCTTTGTGGGGAAAGGCCATAGGACATCTTTGGAGGGAGAGCAAGGTCATGGGTTGGATAAAAGGGGAAGAGGGGAAGGTCAATTTTGTGCTGGATGGATCTTGGTGGAGGGAGACCGTGGGGGATTTCTTGTGGGAACACATGATGGAAGGATTGTAGGAGGGGATTGAGTAGGGGGTGTGAGTGGGTAGGGGGTTCCGGCGTGGTTTGCATAATATCAAGTCCTTAAAGGGTTCAAACTCATGGTGTTGGGACTTGAGAAGGGTGGTGAGAAAGACATCCGTATGAGGGTTGTCTTTGGGTTTTGGAGAGTGGGTGGGCTTGAGAGGGGTCAAGGTGATTTTCTTTTGGTCTTTGTGGAAGGTATAAGTGTTCATCTGGCCATCATGGATGACACTTCTATCAAATAGCCATGGTCTTCCCAAAAGGATGTGACAAGCATCCATGGGAACTATATCACACCATAGCTTATCTTTGTAGTTTTTACCAATGGAGAGAGAGACGAGGCATTGGGTAGAAATTTGCACACCTTTGCCTTGGTTTAACCATTGGATAGTGTAAGGCTTAGGATGGGGTGTGGCTTTGAGCTTGAACTTGTCTACCATGGTCTTGGAGGTAACATTAGCACAACTACCTCCATCTATAATAAGTGAGCATACCTTCCCTTCAATGGTGCACCTTGTATGGAAAATAGCTTCTCTTTGTTCCAAGTTGTCTTGGGTGGCAAAACCACTCAAGGCTCTTTTAATGACCAACAATTCTCCTTCATCAGGGCCTTCTTCAACTTCTTTCACATTTTCCACCAAGAAATCTTCTCCTTCTTCTTCTTCATGTGGCTCCTCAAAGGAAGCTCGGTACTCGGCAAGAGTCACTATCCGTTTGTTAGGACATTCGGATGCAATATGTCCTAGACCTTGACATCGAAAGCAACGGATTTTGTCATTAGGCTTTGCAGGCACCTTTGTGGAGGGTGTAGAGGTGGCAGGAGGGGTGTTTTGGGGTTGTGAGGGGTTTTGAGGTTTAGGAGGAAAGTAGGAAGGCTTTTGACAGGGGAAAGGCCGAGGAGTGAGTTTAGAAATGGGGCTCTTTCCTGTAGACTTCTTTTGTTGCTCTACTTTGTAAGCAAGAGAACTCAAGTCATCTAAGGAGGTATATGGATGCAATTCAATTACATGAGCAATAGACTCATCCAAGCCACTTAGGTACCTTACCATTGTTTGGGCATCATCTTCTCTCAAGTCACATTTGAGTGGGAGTTGTTCAAACTCCCGGGTATACTCCTCAACACTCTTGGAGCCTTGCTTTAAGTGATGGAGCTTGAAGTAGTTGTCCTGAATATAATGTGAAGGAAGGAACTTGGACTTGAGTTTTTCTTTCATCTTAGCCCATGTTCGGATCTTTCCTTTACCATTTCTCACTCTCTTGGCCACCAGGTTGGCCCACCATATGAAAGCGTACTTCCGGAGCTTTAGGGCCACTAGCTTCACTTTCATGTCATCTGGCACCTCTTTATACTCAAAGACACGTTCCACGGTTTGAAGCCAATCAAGGAAATGATCGGGATCCATTTGGCCTTCAAATTCGGGAACGTCGACTCTAAAGTCGCCAAGGCCATTCCCTTGCCTTCTTCTTCTAGGGGTTTCTTCATCACTTGAGTTGACAATATAGCTCCTCTCTTCTCTCTCGGACTCATCCGAGTACACATGAGTGCGTGAGTGAGAAGGGCTTCGGGTCCATCTCTTTTTCTCTTCTATAAGTTCGGCAATTTGGGTTTGGAAGAATTTTACTTGCACTTCCAACTCGTCAACCCGCTCTGGGGTACGGCTAGAAGACATTTTGTAAGGTGTTTAGAGTAGAAGAAAGGCTGTTTTAGGGAGAAATGGGGTGGCACGGTCGGTTAGGGAGGCACGAGGTGGCCGTGCTGGAGGGCTATTACGCAAAAGCTAGAGAAAAGATGAGGCACGGGCGTGCTGTACCGCACAGGGTGGCCGTGCCAAGTCGCTGTATGCCGGAACTGCAGGGTTTGCACGGTTTGGCTGATTGTAGGTTGTTTTTTTGTGTTTTTTTGTTTGGGAAATGTGTTTGGCTACAAACTTGGTCAAATGGCAACCTAGGCTCTGATACCAAATAATGTATAAGAGCACCCAAATTATCAAACTAAGTATTTTTGTGGTTTTTATAATTGAGAAAACAAGGAAAAGTAAAAAGGATAGTTCAAGGTTATGTTTGAGATAATCCTTCCGGAGCCACTCAAACCAAACCTTGGGCAATCCCTTAACTCAACTAGGATACAGAAATTAATCACCACCAAGTTGAGAACGAGGTACCTAGAACACCACTTGAGGATGCCACTCTCAAGATATAGAACTAGGGATTTTATAAGGAAGAGAACAAACACTCTTTGTTTGAACTTGCTTTGTATTACTTGAATGACTTGATTTGATCCTAAGCAACTCAATTTATGGCCTTTATATAGGGTAGGCCTTACATAATGAAAAGACATAACATTTCACAAAAAGATGTAAAGGAAAAAACAAAAAAAACAAGTACACTTTGCTGCTTGCTTCATTCGGATGCACCTAGGATGAAAAAGGTGTGTCTCTTGGTGACTTTAGGTGTGAAAAAGAGGTAGCAGCAAAAGAAGATCCATGCACCCCTTTATTCCACATGTTTAGACCTTGTTAAGGGAGAAAGAACTCAGTTTTGGAGGAGACACAATGCTTCAAAGCCGAAATGGGAGAGAAAGAACCATGTTCACACGTTTTGTAATTAATGCATTCACACGTGCAGCAACCTCAACTTCCAGGAGGCATATCTCTCTGAATACTCAGCCAAATTTGGTGATCTTGGGCTTGTTGGAAAGCTCAGGATGTCTAGTTTCTAGGTAATGTAAGTTTGCTGCAATTGGACCAGTCTAGCAAAAGTTATGGCCCAAGGAGTGAAGACTGTCTAAACTATCCTGGGCTAAAATACCGTGTGATTGTGGGCCTAATTTGACCATCCAAATGAACTCCAATTTGGGTGTGGTTGGTCTTGTTAGAAATCTGATTCTTTAAGCTTGAATATGGTGAAGCGTGCAGGAAATTATGCCCTCCGAAGCTTGCTCAAAAAGATGGCCCAAACCGGGTCAATTTCGGGGTGAAGTACCCAACGCACTGTTGGACTGTTTTAGCGCAATTCTGACCAGATTTTGGGCTCCCTTTGCTTCCTTGGAGCTTCCCTTTGAAATGCATAGTAGGCTTGATCCCCATTTGGAAGTCCCTTTTGAATAAGGCACTTTGAAGTTCAAAACAAACTCCACAAAGTGTCTTGCGTCATGGAACTCAAATAATGGGAACCAATATAAGTGTTTCCATGCATGATCTCGTTTGGTCATTTCCTCCCTTGAAGTTGAGTTTGAGGAATGAAAATGATGCATATGGAAATATGCATCAAGTGAGACACGTGGAGCAAGAAGAAACCTCCATTTTGTAAGATATGAACCGGCCATTCAAGCAACACATGGCAACCTTGCATTTCTCAGCTTTCAAGATGGCTGCCGAGAGGAGGTTACCTCCCTAGAGAGGCAATTGGGTCAACAAGTGTTGCTTAATGCTTAGGAAAGAGTTTTAAGAAGGCAAACTTGTATTTTATAGCTTAAACTTTCATCTTATACTTATTTAAGCTCTAACCGTGTACTAATTAGTTTAGGTTAGCTTAATGACTTTCCTAGCTTAGAAGGAAAGCCCGTTTTGTGTATTTTGAAGGCCATATAAGAGCCTTAGTTGTTCATTGTGGGAAATATACTTGAATTTCGAATTAAGAGAAGAGACTTTGTGTCTTTGAGTTTCCTTTAAACACCTAACTTGCATATCCTTAATTAGGCCGATTAAGGTGATGACCGAGTCTTAATCTTTGGTTAGGTGGTGTATCTTATCCTAATCCAAGATTAAGGGCCCTAAGCTGGTGATTAGTGGTGTATCTTATCTAATCAATTAGGTTAGTCCTATCCAGATTCATTTGAAGACATTTAAAGATCTCAAAGCTAGCTTTCGGATTCCCTAAACCGTGAGCTCTCTTTGTGTTCTAATTAGTGATCTTCTTTATCCTCTTTCCATTCCACACTCTCCCTAACCTTTCTCATATCCCTTTCCATGCTTAATTAAGGCCAAGGCAATCTCCTCTGATTCAACTTTCACTCCAAACACATAGCCAAGTTCAACCGTGCGTGGTGACTGAATTTGGCCGTAGCAACCAGCAAGTTGGCATGGTCACACTGTGTCCAAGAGCACGACCGTGCCACCCCCTTGGCCGTGAGTTCTCACTTTTTTTAGTTGTGTTCTTGATATGAGTTGGCTTGAGTTGCTCCTTCCTTTGAGACTTACATCACACACGCTTCTTGATTTTTTTAAATCTGCAATAGAATTTAAAAGCCAAACTCGAAAAATCTTACAGTCTGCGTTCTTTAATTTATACTAAATAGTCAGGCTGACGCATCACTTTCAGAAACAACACAATCTTAACATATAACAAGCGCTCATCAACACAAGTCAAACGACCATCTTTCCCTCTCCAATGCTATCTAACCCTGGACTTCCAAACACACACCCCCCCCAAAAAAGGCCCCCCCATAATAAGCACCCACACACTTGCAGTAAAAGGGGGCTTGGGGAAAGGGGGAGGTTGCTCGGACTGTGAAGTCAAATGACAGCAGAAAATTGCATCGACCCTGAAGTTAATAGGAAAAACACAAGCTGCTGAAAATAACTGAACCAAAAGAAGGCACCGAGATACAATAGTACATTGATATTAAATAGCGCTTAAACTACGAGGGACCTACATAAAAGAACTAAAACATAGAATATATAGAACAGACGACGAACACCAAAATGTAATCCGATTTCTGGCAAATCAAGCAAACACCCTAAACCATCAAAAACTTGCCACCGATCAGCACCAAGGTTGATGAGCTTAGTCGACTTCTTCAATCTTGGGGCCGGCACCGCTTGACGCAGCTAGTGGTGCATCGTCATCCATGGCACCACCTTCCATGTCTGGACCTGCACCCTGGTACATCTTGGCGATGATGGGGTTGCAGATGCTCTCGAGCTCCTTCATCTTGTCCTCAAATTCATCTGCTTCTGCAAGCTGGTTCCCATCGAGCCACTGGATGGTGTTGTCAATAGCATCCTCGATCTTTTTCTTGTCATCCTCTACAAGCTTAGCCCCAATCTTCTCATCTCTTACCGTGTTCCTCATGTTGTACACATAATTCTCCAAGGCATTCTTCGCATCCACCTTCTTCTTATGCTCCTCATCTTCAGCCTTATACCTCTCAGCCTCTTAGACCATCTTCTCAATTTCTTCTTTTGAGAGCCTGCCCTTGTCATTTGTGATAGTAATCTTGTTCTTCTGCCCAGTCGTCTTGTCCTCAGCAGAGACATTCAAGATACTATTGGCATCAATGTCAAAGCATACATTAATCTGAGGAACACCCCTAGGTGCCGGAGGAATGCCAGAGAGTTCGAATTTGCCCAGCAAGTTGTTGTCTCTTGTCCTGGCTCTCTCACCCTCATACACCTGGATCAAAACACCAGGCTGATTGTCAGAGTACGCTGAGAAGACCTGCTCTTTCTTCGTTGGAATGGTCGTGTTCCTTGGGATCAGGACAGTCATGACACCACCAGCAGTTTCCAAACCTTATGAAAGAGGAGTGACATCAAGCAACAATAGGTCCTGGAACTTCTCATTCCCTTCACCACTCAAGATGGCAGCTTGCACAGCAGCACCATAGGCAACGGCCTCATCTGGGTTAATGCTTTTGCACAGCTCCTTGCCGTTGAAGAAGTCTTGCAGCAGTTGCTGGACCTTGGGAATCCTAGTGGATCCTCCAATGAGGACAACGTCATGCACGCTACTCTTGTCCATCTTGGCATCCCTCAAACACTTCTCCACAGGCTCCATACACTTCCTAGACAAATTTATGTTCAACTCCTCAAAACGAGCACGGGTAATAGTTGTGTAGAAATCAACACCCTCATAAAGGGAATCAATTTCGATGGTTGTTTGCGCAGTGGATGAAAGGGTCCTCTTTGCCCTCTCACAGGCAGTTCTCAATCTTCTAAGAGCCCTTGGGTTTCCACTAATGTCCTTCTTGTGCTTTCTCTTGAACTCTTGGACAAAGTGATTCACCAATCTGTTGTCGAAATCCTCACCACCAAGATGGGTGTCACCAGCGGTGGCCTTCACTTCAAAGATACCCTCCTCCATGGTGAGCAAAGATACATCAAGGTTCCCACCACCAAGATCGAAGATCAACACATTCTTCTCACCAACACTAGTGGCCTTTTTGTCAAGACCATACGCAATCGCAGCAGCGGTTGGCTTGTTGATGATACGCATAACATTGAGGCCGGCAATGACTCCAGCATCTTTGGTGGCCTGACGCTGAGAGTCATTGAAATAGGCAGGAACAGTTACAACAGTGTTCTTCACAGTTGAACCAAGGTAGGCCTCTGCAATCTCCTTCATTTTAATGAGAACATTGATGAGATTTCCTCAGCAGTGAACTGCTTCTCCTCACCCTTGTACTTCGCCACAATCATGGGCTTGTCACCTGGGCCTGCAACAACCTTGAATGGCCAAAGTTTCATGTCGCTCTGCACAGAGGCATCACTGAATCTTCTACCAATCAGCCGCTTTGCATCTGTGAACAAACATGCACCATACCAAATGTTAGAGAAGAGATCTAGAGATAATGGCAACTAAAGACAAGCATCCGGCGACCAAAGAAGTAACCATCTCTGTAGCCTGACAACTATGTTAATAACTTCAGGGGATCGAACTAAATGGTCATAGTCAAAACATAAGCAACGTTAAGCTAAACACCCTAAAAAAAAGGGCTGTATACTTTTACTTCCGCCTAATCCACTAATCCTCAACAATAAAAAAGAGGCATGAGGCATGAGCAAACACTAACATTAAACCACAGATTTATAGCAGATATAAGTTAAAAACTTCAAGGGATCCAACGAAAACACACTAAGCAATGATAAATTGGACATAAAAAAAGGTGCAATGCCTTGATTGACCAACTCTCATCTGTTGGTTTTTTGTTTCTTACAAGCAAGTTCTTTCTGTATTTCATGAGCAACTTTTGAACTTCAGACTTGAATTCATGTCGCTACACGGTTTACACCAAGGTCATGTTTGGTTAGATGTAAACAATATTGTAATACAAACAAGATTGTAATTGTGATTCCAATATCTTGTTTACTTACAAGAGAGCATTGCAAATAACAACTATCTTGCATGCCCATGGTAACAAGATTTAGCAAGCCCAGATCTCCGAAGACATACTACACATAATCTTTTTCTTCTCTATTCACAAAGTAGATCCCTGCAGAAGTACATAGTGACACTAGAAGCGTGAATCTACATCTTTCCTAAAACATAAACCATCTTACTGACTTCGTATGCTAAACTGATTAGGCAACGTATTTTCACGTCTAGCAAATAAACAATTTCGAAGCAAATTAGCCAACGCATGCAAACCAAATCCAATTCTGACAAATTAACACCAAAGATCCAGCTCAGTGTTTCCATTCAACACCAAATAAAGCAAATCAAAACACGTAGCACTAACTTGAAACTACAAGTCCTCAAAAACCAACACGTATTACACAGATATACCATCAAAACGAACAATATCCGCCAGATCCAACCCAAAAACCGAAAAGAAAAAAAAAACAACATTCCAAAAGAGAGATAAGATCGAGCAAGAAACTCACCGAAAACAGTGTTGATAGGGTTCATAGCGACCTGATTCTTGGCAGCATCACCGATCAACCACTCAGTATCAGTGAAAGCAACGTAAGAAGGCGTAGTCCTGTTACCCTGATCATTGGCGATGATCTCAACTCGGTCATGTTGCCAAACTCCGACGCAAGAGTAGGTGGTGCCGAGATCGATTCCGATCGCCGGACCTTCACCCTTTCCGGCCATATTCTACGGCGATCACAAGGCGAGGAGAGAGAATGAAGATAAGGAGAGAGAATGTGGCTCGGCGGCTGAGACTGAGAGTGAATTATGGTTTTTGAATCTAAAGAGAGAGGAGACACAGGGGGAGAAGGAGGGAAGAGCAAGGATGGGTTTAAGTAGGGACGTTGTGGCGGTTCTAGAATGTTCCTGCCATGTAGAGCGTGTATTGTAGTACTAGCGGTTTCATTGGTGGGTCAACAGCGGTGTTCTCATTTCTTTCTTTTGTTTTCCTTTTTTTTTGTGCTTTCCTTCTTTGTGGGTTGCCGATATTTGTTTTTCTTTTGTTTGCGGTAGGGGAAGCCGATATGCAAATCATAGGTTGTAACTTGTAATTGTGTCCAGTAAACATTGAGTTATATACTTTACGGTGCAGCGGAGTTGAGGAATGCAGGAGCAGCCGAATGGCAATGGACGGCGCAACCTAAGAGCATTAGCAGCCACAAACACACGGGACAAGTGTGGGGCCTGCGTGTCTGTGGCATGTAACATTTTGTCTTCCCAGCCAGGTTGAAACGTGTGTGACACACGGGGAAGCACGCCTGTGCGTGTCTCTCCGCGAGTTACTGTTTAACTTTTTAAAATATTTTTTTTGCTTTTTCTTTTTTTTTGAAGTAAGTATACAATTTTTAAATGATTTTAAAAAATAGGTTGTATTTTATAAGTGGATCCATGACAAATATTTTTATTGGATGATTAAAATTGAGTTTCATAGGTTAGAGAAGTGATGGAATGCAAGTTCCAAAATTGTGAAACTTTTACTGACGTGGCAGGGTAGAGTTCTAAAATTCGGAACTCCAACTGGGAATGCTCTAATGTTTGGTTCCCTTGTGTCCCAGATTCGACATTCGTAATTGAGAAATCTCTCATTTGTTATTAGAAAGAAAGTTTTTTTTTTGAGGTCAGAAAGGTAATACCTTTTATTGCTAAGCTATAGTAAGTAGAAGGAATTCGATCTTACCTGTCTAGATAGGCGTGTAATATCTTAGAGTTAATCTTTCCCTGCCTTCCTAAACGTACAACTTGTGAAACTACTTGTGAGACTAAGGCATTGTTCTATTATTACAAAGGTAGTTACTTGAGTATTAGTCTCCTGACCTAGTGTTGGTATGAATGCTGTAATATCTATTATAATCTCGATTGCGTGCCATTTGCTTTGTTTTGCTGGTTGAAGCACCTTTCTGCAGCTAGTGTTATGGGTAATAGTTTTGATGTATATGGTTGTTTACCTTGATATGTGAGAATGTTCACTCCTTATCCTTGCGCCAGGATTGCTATGTGTGCTCATGCATTCACTTTACTTGTTATTCCAATGATTTAAATGATGACGTCCAGGTGCGAGTTTTGATGCTGCAGTGTATGAAGGTCGTGTTGTGTTTGTTATGTATTAGCTTCCGATGAGCTTTTGTGCGGGAGACTGTAATAATTCAATAGGTCTGTAAGCTGGTCTGAAGTGTTACCTTTATTATCAAGGGTGGGCGAAGTGCTGACTGAAACAAGAAATGGTTACGAGTTAGCCAAATACTCCGAATGACTGCAGCAAATGTACAAATTTTCTGTTTGTTTCGGCTGCCGATACGAGCCAAATAGAGGAGTCAGTCCTACATCCATTGGTACCAAGGAACATGGGGGTTAGCATCAATATTAATTGCAAGCGGGGAGATCCACTAGATCCTCTTTGAAAGCCAACAGTCTCTGAATATATGTTTGGTGTCCTCATTGTTGCACATTGGTCATGTATATGAGGGCCCCATTTGTCTTACTTGTCGGTTACTACCAGTGGGTACTGTGTCATGATAGGCCTTCTATATTAGTATTTTCCAACGTTGTGGGATTTGTAGAGACCAAAGAATTTTACACATTTTAGGTGCTCAAGGGTCTTGAATATGTTTTCCATTGTTCATTAGCTAATTGTAGCCTGATTTGACAGTGTATATTCCATTGGGTTTTGGGGACCAGTATAGTTGGTCCGGTTTAATTGTAGGTCATACAGGTTGCTTAAGGATATTCACACAACTTTAGGGGGGATCAGGGCTCTGAGCGTTGATAGATTCCATCCTATTCTTGTTTCATTGAAAAGTGCGGAGGCATGCCTTTGTTCCCAGAGTGTCAAATCAATGAGAGGCCTTGGTTGTAGTTTCTTGCTATTACACCATTTATCTTCTAGAATTCATACAGTGCATCTATTGCGGATTTGCCAACTCAATGCTTCTTTGAATTTGGTGGTTACTTTAAGTAGCCCCACTCGACCCTATGAGGTAATACGTTCCTTACATTCATAATATTCTGTGTCTATGGGTGAGTGTGCGTCGTACTTACCTCAATATAAAAGTGCTAGCAGGCATTGCGGGTTAGGATGGATGCGCCATGCTTGTTTCATTACTAAAGCCTGGTTCCATTTCTGCAAGTCTCATATCCCGAACCCGCCAAGTACATGTTAGCTCACTAGATATACAAAGACTTACCAATGCTCACTTAAAGTGCATGTTAGCTCACTAAAATGTCAGTTATATTGTTCACTAAAAACGTATCTCAACCCGCTAGAAGTATCTATCAACTCACTAAAATATATGAATTTTTTTTTCCTATGTGTTAGTGATCCTACTTATTTTAAATACATCCCAACCTACTTGAATTGGATGTTAACTCACTAAAATATATGAACTATTTTTAATTATAACTAACATCATTGATCGATTACATAACCAATGTTCACCAAGCCTATAACTGTTGGTTTGAGTCTTCTTTGCTCACTAAAACCATCTGTTTAGCATATTAAAGCATTAGCTGCATTACTCACTAAAAACACACCTAAGTTCACTAGAAGATATATCAATTCACTAAAGTATGAAATATTCTTTGATGTTAGTAGTGCTACTAATTATAACTACATCCCACCTCACTAGAATTAGGTGAAAACTAACTGAAATATATGTTCATGATAGAGTTGGGTAATTGGTGGATTCAGGTTAACCTATTTAATAAATGGGTCAATTTCGTGTCAGCCTTACAAATAGTTTAGATTTACTTAAAATTGAAAAATAACATGCTTTCAAGCTAAGTAGTCAAATCGTGTTGACTTCGAATTGAAATCGGTTTAGGTTTCTCTCAATAACTTCAGGTTGGGTTCGGGTCGGGTTATCATATCGGATTAGACTTTTCCAACTCTAGTTCATGAGCATGTACTATTGAATCAGGTTTCCTCACTGAAAGTTATCTATTTAGTTTATAAAATGTTAATGATGTTGCTCACCAAAAATATATTTTAGCTCACTAGAAGCATATATTAGCTCACTAAAGTGTATGAAAATGTTTTTTAGTGTAGTGACTCTACTCATTATAAATACATCCCACCTAACTAGAATTTGGTGTTAACTAATTTAAATATGTACCAATGAGAATACATTATTGAGTCTGATTTGTTCATGAAAAACATTTGTTAGCTCACTAAAGGGTTAATCATGTTGCTTACTAGAAGTACATTTTAGCTCACTAAAAATATACACTAGTTCACCAAAGTAGATGAAATATTTTTTTGTGTTAGTTATCCTAAGTTATTATAAAAGTATCCCATCTCACTAGAATTTATTGTTAACTCACTAAGATATGTGTTAGTGAGCATGCATTATTGAGTCTGGTTTATTTATGAAAAGTATATGTTCGCTTACTAAAAATATTTCTGAGCTGACTAGAAGTATACACCATCTTACCAAAGAATATGGAACGTTTTTTTGTGTTAGTGGTCCTACTTATTGTAAAAATATCCCACCTCAATACAGTAAGATGCTAAATCACTAAAATATATATTAGAGAGCATGCATCATTGAGTCTATTTGTTCACGAAAAGCACTAAAGTTGCTAGCCATGTTGCTAAAGGTGTATTTGACCCTACTAGAACTATATACAAGCTCACCAAAGTATATGAGATTTTTTTTCATATTGTTAGTCCTATTTATTATAAAAGTGTTGCACCTCACTAGAATTATGTGTCGAATCACTAAAATATGTATTAGTGAGCATGCATTATTGAGTCTGCTTTATTCACGAAAGTATCTATCTCACCTTTTAGTCATGTTGCTCACTAAAAATATATTTGAACTCACTAGAAGTATACCAGTTCACCGAAGTAGATAAAATATTTTTTCATTTTAATGGTCATACTGATTATGAAAGTATCCCACCTCACTAGAATTTGGTGTTGACTCACTAAAATTTGTGTTAGTAAATTTGTATTAATGAGTATTATTGTGCATAATAGGAAGCATTGTATTTTTTATTTTATAATTGAACCACGATAAGAATAATTAATCTATTAGTTTATACATAAGTGAGCATTACTACATACATTAGTCAATGTTATTATATATATAAGGGGGCACTTATTATAAATGTGACCTTGTTTGATTACGAAAAAGTTTTAGCGAATTATAATTTTATTGGATATCATTTATGAATAAAAATATTTAATTTATTTCTATTAAAAAATACCTATTTATAAATATTTGGTCATTATTCAAAAATTAAATTGATAATATGATCAGAGAGAAAAATAATGAGAAAGCATGAAAACTTAATTATCTCATCTAAAAAATAAGAAAATAAATAATGACCAAAAAGAATAAAAATGTCTATACCTTGTGATCGATAAAGATTTAACCTCAGTCATCAAGCAGAAAAAATAGTGCTAACCATGACCTTACTAGCACACCATGCCATCTTACAGTCTTTTTGCATAGCAAAATTTTAATAAATGTATAGTCATTAGAGATTAGGCGTATAAAGAGAGTTATCCAACCAGGTGTTTGTTGTAATTATTGAAACCAACATTTCTTTATTGACTTAAGATATTTTGCCCTTTTTTAAGGAAAAAGGGAAAATTACTAACTGGAGTTCCTTTAATCTTTTGAAAAAATTACTTATTAGTGTTATTTAAAATGGCACTTTTTATTTTTTTCCTTTCTTACTTAATAATGTTACTTTTGTCTCCTAGTGGGCCTTGCTTGGAACATGAGTAAGGGATGCTATGCCTACATTGCTCTCTGCCTTGTTCTTGAACCTGGTTACTCCTCGTTCTCAATGAAAAATCCATCTTCTCCATTCTTTATCCTCCTCATTCTATGTCCTTCTCGTTCTTGTGTCTATCTCTTTCCACTAATTCTATATTACAAACATTCATCTTCCACTTCCAGTTTGAGCAAACATGTCAACAATCGGGGTGTGGCAACGGTGGCATAAAAAAGGGGCCTCTCTACTCCTTTCTCCCCCCTCTTTAGGTCCATATCTTTCCATTCAAAAAGAGGTCACCGAAAACCGTTACTAGAAATTTCCTCAGAGACAGAATAAAAATCGCGACCTAATTTCTCCAACTCTAGGAGTAAATCCTAAACCTAGGAATATGTCTTATCCCCATGAAAGTGGCGATAAGATTTGAGGGGGGTCTTCTCTAGTTGCAGTGATACATATCGAGTCCGCCTAACCTTGGACCGGGCACAAAGATGGTAACATCTATCCCAATAGTCACTTGTCACCCAATTGCAACCCATAATTCCACTTTGTCATAGTGTTTCACTTAGCAAATGGGCTCGAAAATTAATGATCTACGACTTATGGGAAAGGTAAATGAGTCTATGATTGGGATATGTAAATACCTTCAGTAGATGTTTTCGTTTGAATTTCCTAAAGTGGTGAAAACTCCGTTACAGTAGTCCTAGTTTTTACCTGATAAACTTATTGAGCTTGGGTTAAGTTTAGATTACACCTAACAAAAACCAATTGATGCAAGTCAAAGCTTTGATGGTTCCCTAAGACGTCTATTTTAATGTCTTGCGTAAAAATTTGGCATTGGATTTCAAATTTAGGAGAAATGGTCCCAATACGTGGAGTGTGCATAAAATTTCAATTTTGAAGCAGCTGGAATTTGGCCTTAATTGAGGAGGGAACAACTGTAATCTTGGAGATTAATTAGCATGGATTGATTCTACACTCACCAAGGAAGACACTCCAAGTGACGGCACCTCCGCTGGTGGAGTACTAGATCCTTCCCAAAGCTTTATAGAAGAAGGGGGATGAATCTGGAAAATATAGCTCATTTTGACTGTGATTATTTTAGCATCTTGATTTGTTTTTCTTGGATATTTTGTAAGGCTCTTTAACCTACATATATCCCTTTCACCTAATTTTTGTTGGATTATCATTATTGTTTTGGGGGCTTGTGAGCAATTGCATAATATTCTTCAAACTCTTGGGCTTTCTTCCTCAATCTCAAATATTTACTTAGCCAAAGGAAGCCACCCATGCATCATTTGGTATCAGAGCAAACGGTTTCTTCATCTTGGTGAGCATCAAATCCATCCATCTTATGTTTGATTTATTTGGATTTCAATCCTTCTTTGCTACTATTTTACCTTTATTTTTCTCTCTATTAGTCTCTTCATTAAGTCCACAAAGAATCGAAATTATAGTCCAAACACAATTCCTAACCTAAAAACATCCCTAAAACTCTATAAAAAGCCTTCACAAAAAGCCCATCAAAAAATACTCAGGCAGAGATTTGGCACGACCACCTCGCGCTGCCTGACACAGTTGTGCCCCTTTTCCTGCACTTCTATCTCTTGTTCTAGGGCACGACCCCCGTGCCCCCCTTATTTTCACTATTTTTCCTACCCGTGCCTGTCTAGCACACCCATACTTCTCTGTTTCTATCCTTTTCCTCCTCTTTTCACCTTTTCAACCACCCCCATAATTACCGATGAAGGAGATGTTTCTTACTCCAAGAGCATTCCTTCTGAGCAAGCCTATGACATAGATAGGGCTTTTGTAGAGCTTAAGGAGAAAATGAGGAAGCTCACTTAAGATGTAAGAGAATCCGCACTGTGAAACCCTTACCGATAAGGTTATGATGTTCGCCCTGTTGATATCGAATACTCTTCCTCTCATGAAAACTTTGATGAAAAGAAAGGAAGGCCTAAAAGAAGAAGGCATCCAAGGGATGACTTTAAAGATCTCAAGGTTAAGGCTCTGAAATTTGATGGCAATGTCAACCTGGAGAACTGTTTTGATTGGGTTCAGGCCATTGAAAGGATCTTTGAACTCAAAAATTATGATAATGAAAAGGTCTTCAAGCTGACCATTCTTAAATTAAAGGGGTATGCTTACTTTAGTATGAGCACTTGAAGCAAGAGTAGGGATAGAGAAGCCAAATCCAAAACTAAAGCTTGGTCCAAGCTCAAAAAGCATATGGACAAGAGATTTTTACCCCTTCTTAAAAACAATAACTCTACCTCATGATTATCTCTTTCAATCAAGAGAATGTAAAGACAGAATAATACATTAAAGAGTTTGAACAACTCCAAATGAGAGTTGGTTTAGATGAAAAACCTGAACTCATGATTGCTAGGTTCATCAAGGGGTTATCTCCTAGTATTGCTAGCGAGGTGGATTCATAACCTTACGTATCCTTTGATGATGTGTGTCATCTAACCATCAAAGTTGAGAAGCAACTTAAGGGTAGAAGTCCTTTCACATATCTCATACTGAAATCCCTTCCACTCACATTGAAGTAGAAATCCCACCCCCATAAGTCAAGGCTCTTAACCAGGGTAAGGGAATTGCTAATGAGCCGCCTAAAAGATTTAAAGGAAAGAAGTGTTTTAATATCATGGTTTTTGGCATTTTCAAGCGGATATTCCTAATAGAAATACCTTATTATCAAAAGAGCTAAAAGAGATTCGAGACATTGAGGAAGAATCAAGTGAAGAAAATGATGAGAATGATGGCTCTACCTTAGTGACCTCCGATGTTAGAGAATTGTTATTGATCAAAATGTCACTTCATATCACAAGGGTTTCTTATCAAGAGAGCCAAAAGGAACAAATCTTCAACTCTAGGTGCACCATTAGAGTTTGTGGCTTAGTTATAGATGGTGGTAGTTGCACTACTGTGGCATCTAAAGCAGTTATTAATAAGCTCCAAATCTCTATTAAGGAGCATCCTACTCCATACAGTCTTTAACGGTTAGGACCGAATGATGAGGTAACCACTTCAAGACAAGCTCTTATTTCATTCTCAATTGGTTCTTATTATGGTGAAGTTTTATGTAATGTCCCTCCTTTGGATGCATGTCTTTTGTTAGCTGGTGGGCCTTGGTTGTGTGATAATCATGTGATTTATGATGGGTATGCTAATACTTCTTCACTCAAGCACAATGAAAAAAGCCTCACATTAGCTCCTTTACCTCCGTCTGAAGCTGAAAATGCTAATCGGTGAAGGGAAGTAAGAAAAGCCCCTACAAGAGTGAAACACAGAAAGAGTGTGCCACTGGTAAGAGCAAGTCTCGAATTACCTTACTAATGATAAAGCCAAACACAAGTGAGGAAGTAGAACCTTCACCTCTTATAACTTGCCAAGCGCTTGAGGATGAAATCTCAAAAGAACTTGTCCCCAAGGTCCCATTGCCCATCAAAATGGTATTGGGAGAAAGCCCTTATGAGTGTGATCAAGCCACAACTGAAACATCACTTAAGTAGGATGAGTTTGAGTTATCTTATGATAAATATGTTGAGATCTTCAACAAGCTTATGAGACCTAAGAGAGCTCTTATTTGTTTTGATGTTGTCCTAAAGATCTTCAACAACTCCTACATATTTAAGAAGAGAGGAGTCCATAGTACCTTGGGCATTTTCAAACCCAAGGGTGGTAAAGGGCATGCAAGGTTGACGTAAATGGATTTCAACCCCAAGGATTTGAGGTTAAATCCTTCGCAAGCAGGGGAGGTTAATATACATCAAGTCTTCTTGACCGTGCACTAAGGCATGAAGATGATCTCATTTTTTCAAATAGTCACTTGTCACCCAATTCCAGCCTATAAGTCCACTTTGTCTTGTATTTCATCTAGCAAATGTGCTCCAAAATTAACGAACTATCACTTGTGGGAATGGTAAATGAATCTACTATTGGGATATAAAAATATTTTCAGCAGATGTCTGCATTTGAATTTCCTAAAGTGGTGAAAACCCTGTTACAACAGTGTTGGTTTTTACCTGATAAACATGCTGAATTTGGGTTAAGTTTGATTGCACCTGACAAAACCCAATTAATGCAAGCCCACGCTTTTAATGGTTCCCTAAGATGTCTATTTTAGTACCCTGTGCTAAAATTTGGCATTGGATTTCAATTTTGGAAGAAATGGCATAAATATGTGGAGTGTGTATAAAATTCTAGTGTTAGAGCACTCTAGAATTTGACCTTAATTGAGGAGGGTACAGCTATGATGTTAGAGATTAATTAGCACGAGGATTGAGTTTGTACTCACTAAGGAAGGCACTCCAAGTGGCGGCTCCTCCATTGGTGGTGTAGAGCCTTTTCAAAACTCTTTAGAAGATGAAGGATGAATGCTGGAAAATAAAGCTCATTTTGATTGTAATTATCTTAGCATCTTGATTTATTTTTCTAGGATAATTTGTAAGGTCCTTATTAGCCCACTTGCCCTAATCCCACTCCAATTGGTATTTATAGATCCAATTAACTCCATGAAAATTTAGACTTGTTGAATGATATGAGAGTTTGAAGCTTAGTGCTTTCTTAAAACTCAAGTTCTTTATCTCTCTAAGGAGGATGGCGCTTTGAGTTCATCCCTTTAATCTAATCCTTGGTGTTAAAGATTTAGAGGGTTAGAAGGTAGGCTGGTTTAATTTAGGTGGCGGTTTAACCTTTAGCCTAGATATGTCCCTTTGATTATTTTTGTTACTAGCTTTCTCAAAATCCACAAAAAAATATCTCTTGTTTGATGGTTGATCATGGCTTGAGGTTGTGATTTTATTGGATTATCAATATTATTTTGAGGGTTTGTGAGCACTTGGGTAATATTCTTCAAGCTCTTGGGCTTTCTTCCTCAATCTTAAACATT